>ONZH01010452.1:0-207139 GCA_900303285.1 Rhinella marina
GGGTAGCAGAGGAAAAACTACTTTTATAACTACTGAACGGTCAATATAAATTGACATTATTTAGGTAATTATTAGAGATGAGCGAGCACTAAATGCTCGGGTGCTCGTTATTCGAGACAAACTTTTCCGATGCTCGGTGCTCGTTTCGAGTAACGAACCCCATTGAAGTCACTGGGAGACTCCAAGCATTTTTTGCAGGGGAAGGGCCTGGGTGAAAACCTGGAAACATCAGAAAATGATGGAACACCACGGAAATGGACAGGAAACAGCAGGGGCAGCATGCATGGATGCCTCTGAGGCTGCCTAATCCCACCATTACCCCAAATTCTCCTGCAACAGCCTGGTGGTTACCCTCATGGCAATTGTGCTCACCCAGACCAAGAAAGGCAAGGCACATGTCCATCACATGTTAGGGAAAGCACCCAACTAGGTGCAACGAAGGTCCATCACCCATGCCCATGCTGGCACTGCTCTCTATCCCAGCCACACGATGCAGGCATAAGCCTGACAACAGCATGGTGGTGACACCAACAAGTGCCAAGTTATATGAGGTAGCAGGTGAGCCACCCAAAAATTTAGCCTGACGCAGCATGGCGGTGACAACAGAGTGACCAAGTTTAGACTGAGGTAGCAGGAGGTAAAGCACGGATGGTAATTCGAAGGAGGAGGAGGAGGGGTTGGAGGAAGAGGCATAGTAAGTCTGAGAAAACCGTGACCGAGGTAGGCCCGCAATCCTCCAAGTGGGCAGTACATGAGCGGCCCCAGGGTCAGACTCGGTCAGAGTGGACCGAGCTACACGACGGTAGCAGGTTGAGCACATAAAAAATTTAGCGTCGCCCTGTATGGCTGTGACTACACATTGACCGAGCTACATGACGGTAGCAGGTAGAGCACAGGAAAAAATTTAGCGTGGCCCTGTATGGCTGTGGCTGTCAATTTAGGTACGGTTGTCAACTATGAAATTGATCAAGTGGGGCATGTGTTGTATGTATTCTTCTCAGTTTAATACCGGTATACGTCACCTAATCCGGAAAAATAGTTTGGAGAGATAGAAAGAGAGGAAAAAGACGTATTTTTAAAAGTGACGTTTAGTATAGATAAGTTAGAGAAAGAAAGGATTTATGAAATGGATTTGTATCACTGAGAGCAAAGAACGTATTTTTTTACGTGACGTGCAGTAATAGATCACTTGGAGATAAAAAGGGGAATGTGCAGACTTGGGCTGCTATAGTGCAAACCACTATGGTGGTGACAACAGAGTGAGCGAGTGACACTGCGGGAGCAGGCGAACCACATAAACATTTTTCGTGGCCCTGTATGGCGGCGGTGACAACAGAGTGACTGAGTTAGTAATGCGGTAACTGGTGAAGCACCAAAATTTAGCCTGACACAGCATGGCGGTTACACCACCAATGACTTTGTCCGACTGAGAATGCAGTGAAATGGCTTTTGTTGAGCCTCCAAAAATTTTTTCTTTTCGGAGTACATAAAGTCGACCCTCAGCAAAAAATTTTTTTTTAAATGTCGGTACTTGCGCCTCCTGAAAAATTGTTTTGGACTGTCTGTTTGACGCTCCTGAAACATTGTTTTACAGTGTCTGTAGTTGACACTGCGGAAAAATTGTTTGGAGAGAGGGCCTGTAGGTGGCCCTCCGGAAAAATTGTTTGGAGAGAGGGCCTGTAGGTGGCCCTCCGGAAAAATTGTTTGGAGAGAGGGCCTGTAGGGGGCCCTCCGTAAAAATTGTCGTAAAAGAGTGCCAGTTGGCCCTCTAAAAAATTGCGTTTTGGGTCAGCGTTAGGCAAAGACGACAAGGAGGATTAGGAGTAGGATGAGTAGAGGAGAGGAATCGGATACATAGGTAATGTTAATCTTTAGCTGCTTTCCCCCGGAGGAGATTTGAATTCCGTGAAATCCAGGCTTTGTTCATTTTAATAAGCGTCAGCCTGTCAGAGCTGTCAGCTGTCAGTTGACAGGCGTGTACGCTTATCGGTGATGATGCCACCAGCTGCACTGAATACCCGCTCTGACAACACGCTAGCGGCAGGGCAGGCCAGCACCTCCAAGGCGTACAGCGCCAGTTCAGGCCACGTGTCCAGCTTTGAAACCCAGTAGTTGTATGGAGCAGAGTGATCGGTCCGGACGTTGGTATGGTCAGCTAGGTACTCCTCACCATCTTTCTGTAAAGCTCACCCCTACTCTGCGAGACTGGGGACAGGTGACAGTGTCTTGCTGGGGTGACATAAACTGGCAAAGACCTTGGAGAGCGTTCCCCTGCCAGTGCTGGACAAGCTGCCTGCTCGCCTCCTCTCCCCCGCTACTTGGCCCACAGAAGCACGCCCTCTGCTGCTAGCGGTGTCAGATGGGAAGGATTGTTTCAGCTTGTGCACCAGGGCCTGTTGATATTGATTCACTCTCATACTCCTTTCCTCTACAGGGATGAGAGTGGAAAGGTTCTGCTTGTACCGTGGGTCCAGGAGAGTGAACACCCAGTAATCGATGTTTGAAAAAAATTCTTCTAACGCAGGGTCACGGGATAGGCAGCCTAACATGAAGTCTGCCATGTGCGCCAGAGTCCCAACACGCAAGAATTCCCTCTCCTCACTGGCCTGACTCTACATTTCCTCCTCCTCCTCCTCCAAGTCCTCCTCTTCAGCCCATACACGCTCAACAGTTAATAAGGACTGAGCACTGGTACCCTCTTCTGTCTCGCCGACATTCTCCTCCTCTTCCTCCTCATCCTCATCCCCCTCCTCCGATACGCGCTGAGAAACAGACCGGAGGGTGCTCTGGCTATCAAGCGACGTATCTTCCTCCACCGTCTCTTGTGACAAGCGCAAAGCTTCCGACTTCATGCTGAGCAGTGAATTTTTCAACAGGCAAAGCAGCGGGATGGTGAGGCTGATAATGGCGGCATCGCCGCTGACCATCTGTGTTGACTCCTCAAAGTTGCTCACACACTGGCAGATATCAGACATCCACGTCCACTCCTCATTGTAGACTTGAGGAAGCTGACTGACCTGACTACCAGTTCTGGTGGAAGTTGACATCTGGCAGTCTACAATCGCTCTGCGCTGCTGGTAAACTCTGGATAACATGTTTAATGACGAATTCCATCTTGTGGGCACATCGTACAACAGTCGGTGAGCGGGCAGTTGTAGGCGGCGCTGCGCTGCCCTGAGAGTGGCAGCATCTGTGGTCGACTTGCGGAAATGCGCACAGATGCGGCGCACCTTGGTGAGCAAATCAGACAGATTGGGGTATGTCTTGAGGAACCGCTGAACTATGAGATTGAACACGTGGGCCAGGCATGCCGAGTCTGCCATGCAGCCGCCACCAGGTTACGCCCGTTGTCACACACAACCATGCCTGGCTTGAGGTTCAGCGGTGCCAGCCACAGATCGGTCTGCGCGTGATGCCCTGTAATAGTTCTTGGGCGGTGTGCCTTTTGTCACCTAAGCTCAGCAGTTTGAGCACCCGCCTGCTGGCTCTTAGCCACGGCAACTGCTGCTGCGCCTAGAGCTACCGACTGAAGGCTCGTGCCACGGATGGTAATTCGGAGGAGGAGGTGGAGGAGGGGGTCGGAGGAGGAGGCATAGTACGTCTGAGAGACCGTGACCGAGGTAGGCCCGCAATCCTCGGTGTGGGCAGTACATGAGCGGCCCAGGGTCAGAATCGGTCCCAGCCTCCACCAAGTTAACCCAATGTGCCGTCAGTGATATATAGTGTCCCTGCCCGGCAGCACTTGTCCACGTGTCCGTGGTTAGGTGGACCTTCTCAGAAACAGCGTTGGTCAGGGCACGGATGATGTTCTGTGACACGTGCTGGTGTAGGGCTGGGACGGCACATCAGGAAAAATAGTGGGCTGGGACCGAATACCGAGGGGCAGCCACCGCCATGAGGTTGCGAAAGGCTCGTCTCTACCAGCCTATAGGGCAGCATCTCCAGGCTCAGCAATTTGGAGATGTGGATGTTGAGGGCTTGGGCATGTGGGTGGGTGGAACTGTATTTCCTCTTGCGCTCCAGCGTCTGCTGTAAAGACAGCTGAACGCTGCGCAGGGACACATTGGTGGACGCTGTGGAGGATCGTGGAGGCGAAGGTGTGGTTTTCCAGAGGGAGGCGCTCGTGCCGGGGTCCTGGGCAGGGGGTTGACTAGCAGAGGCAGCGAGTGACACAGGGGAAGGAGCAGTGGTGTGACCCGCAGGAGGTAACAGCCTTGGTTCCATTGAGTGGGGTGTTTAGCACTCATATGCCTGCCGCATGCTGGTGGTGGTTAGGCTAGTAGTGGTGGCACCCCTGCTGATCCTGGTGTGGCACAGGTTGCACACCACAGTCCGTCGGTCATCCTCAATTTCTTTAAAGAACCTCCAGACTTGCGAACATCTAGGCCTCGCCACGGGAGCTTCACTACGTGAAACAGTTGCTGCTGATGCACCAGCTCTGGCCCTGCTTCTCCCTCTGGCCACACCACTGCCTCTTCCAACCTGTTCTGGTGCAGCACTCGCCTCCGCCTCAGAAGCACTGTCTTCACTCGGCTTATCAACCCAGCTTGGGTCAGTCACCTCGTCATCCTCCGATTCCTCAGTCTGCTCCCCCCTCGGACTTCCTGCCCTGACAACTACTTCACCACTGTCACAACTGTGTCTCCTCATCGTCCGACACCTCTTTACACACTTCTTCCACTAAGTCAACAATGTCATCACCCACAGACTGCGACAGTTGGAAAACTTGGGCATCGGGAAAGAGGTCAGCAGCAACCTGAGAAGTGGTTTGTGACTCTGGGAAGGGTCCAGAAAACAGTTCCTCAGAGTATGCCGGATCGCATTCCAAATTTTCCTGGGAGGGGGCAGACTGGGGGGAAGGAGGTTGAGGTGGAGGAGCCAGAGGAGTGCTCCCTTGGGTAACGTGGGTGGACTGCGTGGAAGACTGACTGGTGGACAAATTACTTGAAGCATTGTCCGCAATCCACGACATCACCTGTTCGCACTGTTGTGGTTTCAACAGTCCTCTACCACGTGTCCCTGTAAGTTGAGACATGAAGCTAGGGAGTGTAGCTCTGCGGCGTTCCCCTGCTCCCTCATCAGCAGGTACTGTCTCACCCTGCCCAGGACCACGGCCTCTGCCCCCTGCAGTAATTGAATGCCCACGCCCATGCCTAAGCCCTCATCCTCGACCCTTAGCCCTGGGGTTCAACATTTTCTGTATATAAGTGTATTATATATACCAAAAAAAAAATGGGCCTGCTGTACTGAAACCCACAAACTTGTTCAATCTGAACAAGTTAATATATAGGTGGATAAGTTAGAGCAAAATTACGTATTTTATTACGTATCGTGCAGTATGGAGCAATTACACTGAAACTATTAGATTAGGCAGACTTGGTCTGCTTAAGTGCAACCCAGACAAATGTCACACAGAGATTTTTCTAATGTAGCTGTATCAGTGAGAGCAAAAGACCGTATTTGATTACGTGACGTACAGTATGGGTCACCTAGACAGAAAATACGGATTGTGGTTTGTGGTGACTGGCCAGCTGAACTGTGACACACAGAATGTTTCCACACAGCTGTATGAAATGGATTTGTATCACGGAGATTTAAAAAAAAAAAAAAAAGTGTTTTGTTTTTTTTGTTTTTTTTTTACGTGACGTGCAGAATATATCAGAGAGCAAATTCAGCCCCTGCTGACTGTGGCTATTTTCACTGCAACCCAGACAAATGTCGCACAGAGATTTTTCTAATGTAGCTGTATCAGTGAGAGCAAAAGACCGTATTTTATTACGTGACGTACAGTATGGCTCACCTGCACAGAAAATACGGATTGTGGTTTATGGTGACTGGCCAGCTGAACTGTGACACACAGAATGGTTCCACACAGCTGTATGAAATGGATTTGTATCACTGAGATTAAAAAAAAAAGCAACGTTTTGTTTTTTTTTACGTGACGTGCAGAATATATCAGAGAGCAAAATCAGCCCCTGCTGACTGTGGCTATTTTCACTGCAACCCAGAAAAATGTCGCACTCAGATTTTTCTAATGTAGCTGTATCAGTGAGAGCAAAAGACCGTATTTGATTACGTGACGTACAGTATGGGTCACCTGGACAGAAAATACGGATTGTGGTTTGTGGTGACTGGCCAGCTGAACTGTGACACACAGAATGGTTCCACACAGCTGTATGAAATGGATTTGTATCACTGAGATTAAAAAAAAAAAAACGTTTTTTTTTTTTTTACGTGACGTGCAGAATATATCAGAGAGCAAAATCAGCCCCTGCTGACTGTGGCTATTTTCACTGCAACCCAGAAAAATGTCGCACTCAGATTTTTCTAATGTAGCTGTATCAGTGAGAGCAAAAGACCGTATTTGATTACATGACGTACAGTATGGTCACCTGGACAGAAAATACGGATTGTGGTTTGTGGTGACTGGCCAGCTGAACTGTGACACACAGAATGGTTCCACACAGCTGTATGAAATGGATTTGTATCACTGAGAGCAAACAAAATTATTTTGTACTGTGACTTCCACTATCTATCAGTTCTGCAGACTGTGCCTATTTCAATGAAACACAAAAAAATTGTCACACTTAGCTGTTTGAAATGGATGTGTGTAACTGAGAGCCAAAAAATAAACTTTTTCCAGTCTCCCTGCAAAATGCTGCAAATATGGCGGTAGCTGCACTACTAGTGCCAGCAAGCCCAGCCACAAGCAGATAAAAAAGGGTCTTGTAGCCCTAACAAGGGCTGTTGGGTTCTTTTAGAATCAGTCCTGCCTAACACAAATCTAGTAGAACACCCTAACACTCTCCCTGTATCACACTGCAGATCTGTCCCTAACGGCATCCAGGCAGCGACTGAGCCGAGCACCACGGGCAGTCACTAGTATATTCCAGGGTCACCTGATCAGGCCAGCCAACCCCTGCTATCGACATGTAAGGGCCCCACGTGATGCTGGGTGTACCGCAGAGTCTCCTGGCTTGTGATTGGCTGAGTTTATAGCCGCCAAAAATTCAAAAGGCGGGAGATGCCATTTCCTCGAGCATGGCGAGATACTCGTCCAAGTAGCGAGCACTTACGAGTACCCTAATACTTGAACGAGTATCAAGCTTGGATGAGTATGCTCGCTCATCTCTAGTAATTATTGATGATGAGTTAGTCTAAAACATAAGTTATATTTACGGTAACCGGAATACCCCTTTAAGGAGACCAGCTATGTATGAAAGCTTAGTGACAATGCTCCATAGGGAAACTATTATGCAAAGAAGTATTTTCCAAAGTACCATCTCCATAATGCCACAGGATCGCTGGTGCCTTCTCAAACAGCTGATTGGCTGGGTTCCTGGGTGTCGGACCCCCACCCATCAGATACTGATGACCTATCCTGACGATAAGTCAGCAGTAACAAAATCCAGGAAAACCCCTTTAAGTAGACCAGATGATGAGGGGCAAGCACCCTGAAACAGCTGTCTGAGGATGGATAGATGGCATTGGCGAGACAGTTCTCTTTTTTTTTAGCAATGCCACTTTGCATATTATTTTCCCATGGAGCGTTGCTACTAGGTTTCCATACACAGCTGGTATCTTTATGGAGAGCCAGTACCCCCTCTAAACAGAGGCGTAGCTCTAGGCGGTGGAGAGGTAGCAGTCGCTACCAGGCCCAGGAGACTGAGGGGCCCAAAGACCATTGTGTCACATAAGAAGATGCTGGTATTATGCTGGTCAAGTTACACCTCTGGCTGGAGGGAAGGAGTAAGGTCAAGAATTTGGCATGGGGGTGCTGTTTCAATTTTTGCCTCAGGCAGCACAAAGGCAATGTGCTCCCCTGCCCCTGGCGACAAAGCTGAGCGAAGGGGGGGCCCAAGCTGTCCTCCTGCACCAGGGCCCATGTGCCTTTAATTAAGCCACTGCCTCTAAGCTGTGCCCAAGGTGTCTCATTCAGCCAGCCAGATTAATGCTAGATTTTGGTCATTATATGAGATCATAATTTTTTTCCCCAGAAATAGCACCCATATAGTTGATATCTGCAAAAATAGGTAATCAATATCGGATCAGCGGTGGTTCTACTCCCGAGACCCTTGCAGATCAGCTGTTAGCTCTGCGAGTGCTTAGGTCTCTTCCTAGGCCATGTAACGTCACATTTATCAGTCACATGGCCTAGGTGCAGCTCAGCCCCATAGAAGTGAATGAGGCTGAGCACGATACCAAGCACACCCGCTATACAATGTACAGTGCTGAGCTTGGTAAGTTGTCAGGAGGTCGTAGTGCTCAACAGAGCTCCAGTGAGCACAGTGGCTCCCTGAAAAAGCTGATCAGCAGACTCCAACCCCCGTCAATGTGATAATGATTACTTATCCTGAGGATAAGTCATCATTAACATTTCCTGGATAACATACATAGTAACATAGTTACTGCAAAACATGGTTCCACAAATAAAATGGATGACATCCAAGTGATATCGGTGTTGCATCCATTTTTTTGCGGACTATCCTTGTCCACAAAACGGAACAGACATGCGAACATACGAACACGGAATGCACACAGAGTCCTTTCTGTTTTTTTTTTTCAAGCCACATTGAAGTAAATGGTTTGGCATATGGACCTGTAAAAAAAACGGAACGTAAACGGAAAAAAAATATGTTCATGTGCATAAGCCCTAAACCACAGAGTGGAATTGAAATCTGCAGCATGTCAATTTATGCTGATCCCCACCACAGATTGGAGAGGGTAAAATCAAGGGGTGTGCCACCAATGAGGCCAGGTGAGGCAATCACCTCAGGCAGCACCAGGTAGGGGCAAGAGGGGGGCAGCAGAAGGATCATGGCCAATGAGCGCTTTTATTGTGGAAACGCTCATCTCACCATATTCAACTGCATCTCCGTACTCAGGACAGCAATACAGTTGAATGCTGCGACAGGGCACGGGAGTATTGGGAAGGACAGTGGGCACAGCATTAGAGGTGGCAGAATGCGGTGTTCAGAAGGTGTTGGAAGAGGATGGAAAGGTAGTTGTCAAACTCTACAGAGACAAGAGATGGCTGAAAGAAATCATCATGGTGGTCTGGTCTGAATGGAGAAGATAAAGAAAGAAAACATCTACATCAGAGGAGGCATCACTGGATGTCAGAAGTGTGTGGCGCTGTATTCTCCTGTATGTTTTGTAGCTCTTTATGTAATGTGTCACGGACGTTCCTGTGACAGGGGCAGGAGGTCGGTCAGATTGGCAACTACGTGGTGTAGTTTGACATGTTTTTCTTTTTTGTTGCTGGTGTTTACCACACCCTTTTCCCTCAGGTGTTGCTGGTGTGGTAATTGTCCCTCCTCTATTTATTGCTGCTTCTGCAGTGTCCCACATATAGTGTGAAAGGGACACAGCAAATTGTCTATAACTGTGTATTTATAATAGCCATGTCACTGTAATTATTATCTTGTCATTATTTGCTGCAAGGAAATCCTATCTAGGCTGAGTACACCATTACACCATTCCAACACTAGGTGGTGCTGTTCCTTATATATATATATATATATTATATATATATATATATATATATATATATACACATATAACTGAGCTGAGACCAGACAGAGAGAAACATCTTAAGTCAAGTGCAGGAGGAGAAACTGGAGTTGTTATCCAACCTGAGGCTGCCAATTTATCTGACCCTGGCCAAGTCAGGTTGCCTTTGGCACTCACCATACCAAGCCACGAGGAACCCAGCTGTAAATGGATAGAAGGAAGACCAGCTTAGGTAATAGCTGAATTTATGCTTTATGGACTCTAGCTGGCACCTGTGTGTTGAAGATTTAGCTTCCGGCATCAGCACACGATTGAAAGACTGTAAGTGCACACAGTTGTATTTATACCCACTTTGTGCCCTCCGGGAAGAGTGGGCTGATTTCTGCATATTTAAGGCACCCAGGAAACAGTGGTTCAGAAGTATTAATGCCTGCCCTGTGGGGTTGCTCACATGAAAGATTGAAACTATATTGTACTATCCTAAGCTAGGCCTAGATCAGGTGGATTATCATTATAAGTGGATTATCATCATAAGTGGATTATAATACGTGAATTACTCTCATCATAAGAGCAATATTATCTCTCTGCCAACATCAACCAGTAACCAGTCTAAGGAGGATTTTTCCAGCAGCATTCTCATTCTATATCAAGTGGATTATTTATAACCTGTATGAGACCCTTTGCAAGACAAAGAGTAAAAAGTTATTGTTTTCACACAAGCTGCTTCCTCCTCATTACTACTACTAAGGGTGTGTCTACCTTAAGACACTGGTGTCACGACAAACCGGGACCCAGCCGACTGACACTGCCAAAATTACCACCAAGGGCACCTCAACTCACCATCCGGCATACAGAGTGTGCCCCGAGGGAAGTCGTGTCCACCCTTCACGCAACTGCACGCCGGTCCAGGGGACACTACTAAAAACCGTGAGTAGTAACCATCGGCAACACCACACTGTGACATATCCCTGACGCTCACGTGTTCCCCCTGCGGTACCGGCTCGCTGCACTTGTGGAGAGCTGGTGTTTGGTTCTGCCGAGATCCTGGTTCTTCCATTTCTTCATTGAAGATAAGTGTCCTCTTTCCCTTTTGTGTGTTACATTTCCCTGTTGTTTGTGTTTAGGCCTGAGGGAGACTCCTGTTAGTCCTTCCTTGTGGAGGAACAGGTAGACTCATTTCCTGACATTAGTTCCAGGGTCCTATAGAGTCAGATTGGATCTTAGGTTCCTGTGTATGAACTCGCCTACCTTTGAGGCCAGTTCATACTGTAAGTTAGTCATGATTTGAGTCAGGGTTTCCTTTAGGAGGTGTCCCCTTCCTTCCCTAGTTTCCAGGCCTATCTCCTTTCCCTCCTACGCTCTGTGTGGTTTGCCCCCCACACCGGAGTGTGACATAATGTTTCCCAAGTATGTCTTTAACAGTAAGGCTGGAGGGAAGGGGTAAAGTTAAGAAATTGGCATGGGGGGAGGCGCCGTTTCAGTTTTCGTCTCAGGCAGCAGAAAGGCTAGGTGCACCCCTGGTAAAATCCACAGCCATTCCCCAGGCAAAAACTGCATATATTGCATGTGTTTTTTGTTGTGAATTTGTTGTGTTTTCTGTTCTGCTGATCCACAGCAAAAGCAGACTTTACTGGTATTTTGCATTCCATGTGGATGCACCCTAATAAAAAAAAATCTCTGCAAACAGGTCAAATCCAGGTCATAGGGAACCTTCAGTATGCACACAGAGGATATTTCTCCTAACATATCTGTATTATAATAAAATATATAATAAAGTGATACGTTCTCGGCTCAAGAAACTTCTTGGCTGTCCCTCCGCTTATTGATATGCTAATGGCTTCATTCATTGAGCGTGCTTAACGTTTACCAGTCACGTTTCAGCTGTCTCAGACACAATGCAGACAGTTCCATCAATTAATCCTATTTAAACATGCACTATAAGCCAGAGAAGTACCTGAAAGAAGAAGAAGAAGCAGCTGTCTCAGCTGTGTCTTACTAATAAAGTGTCTAGAAGAAGCTAGTTCAGATACTGCTGCATTGATTTGATGAGACCAATATGTGTGAGCCAAGATGGCAAAGCTAAGTCCACGATTTCCTGGAGATAAAACCTGGAGATAAATGAATATTATTAGGCCTCATTTACACAGTGCTGTTTCGGTGCAGTTTTTTGAGGGCATTTATAGCCACAGACGTCATTGAACAATTCTGTTCCTCAGTTCAGGTAGGTCCCATCCCTGGTTTTGACTTAAAGGGGTTATCCTAGATCTATAATGCCCACCATATGCCGGGGCCCCTCACAGAGGTTGTACTTATCTCGCTCCCCAGCACCCGCATCGCTTCTCATACTGGCACGGCCGCTGCATCTCCCTGTCGTGCAGATAAAAACATCCGGCGTCGGTGGTGGTGGGGTTTGGGCAGGATCAGCCAATAGCAGGCTGCAAAGGGAACAAGCCTCCCTAGCATCGCAGGTGAAGCTAGGGAGATTTGTTCGCATTGCGCCCTGCTATTGGCTTTCCCCCCCAAGCCAGGGGCAAGGTAAGTACAACCTCTGCGAGGGATATGAGGGGGCATTACAGATCTTGGATAAAGGCCCCCACTACCATATACACTAGACTATAGACTATACTGGAGAAGGCGAAGCAGGCTAAAGCTTCTCCTTGCCTTGAGTAAATACATATTACAGAATCAATAAAGACCTAGACCAGCATTCCTTAAACTAATAGAGACCCCCCAAACCAGACCCATGTATAAATAAAGACCCCAGACTCAATACAGAGCCCAGGCACAAATACAGGCACATGGGTGCACCTATCCTTTCTGCTGCCTGAGGCGAAAACGGAAATGGTGCCTCCACCCCCCAATGCCAATTTTGTAACCTAACCCCTTTGCCACAATAAAAAGGGCTATTTGCCTCCTCTTGCCCCTACCTGGTGCTGCCTGAGGCGATCGCCTCACCTGGTCTTATTGGCACCAAACCTCCAAAACAGGTACAGGTCCCACAACCAATAATAAATACAGACCCCAAAATAAGTATACAACACATACATAAGCACGGGACAAACATGTCTACACGGCAACATATCTTCCAACTTTTTGTCTAGTCCTACTTTATGCCTTCTTTTTTCTTAGTCAGATTTTGAAGCATCTTTACCAGCTCCAGGGTAGTCTAAAATGTGATGTAAAATACTGACAATATAAAGTCCTTTGGTGCATTGTGTGGCAAATATGTGTTTTGTGGCACATTGTGTAAGATTTTCCCTTTACACTGCATTATAGAGGAAAAAATACGAGGAAAAAGATTTAGAGGAAAATAGAGGAAAAACATTTTCTAAAGCAAATCACAGCTATAGACACCTTTAACAATCCAAATACTGTGCATACTGGTCATAAATGTGTCATTAAATAAATACATAGCAGACATATTTTGCCACAATAAAAAAATATCTTAATATATCTGCCCCCATGTTTTTATGTTTTATTGCAATATTCTCCTATCCAGATAACTGTAGAGTCTATCATTCTTCTACATATCGTGTTCCAAAGAGGATTTGTAGCTCGGTACCAGGTTTATCTTCTTGTTATTATTTCACCCAAAGATCTTTTCTTTGGCGCACAAGTAGAGCAGACATGTGTTTTTATAGCAGTTACTAGGAGAAGCAGTTTATATTTGCTCCCAGCACAGATTTACATAAATCTGAATTCAGAAGGTGGTTTCTATGTTTGCACTAGATTTGTAGATTTATAACTATATTTGCTCATACAATTTCTGTGATAAGTATTCTTTAAGGCACACAGAGGCTCCACTCTCCTCCCCTGACAACCACACAGTTGAGCCCTTCCTGGTGTGAAGTGATTGCAAATACCAGATAAAGGTCTCCACAGATCTCCAGGTTTCATCACGTAATCATACCCATACCTATAAAGTGATGGTTGTTTAACCCAACCATGAACCAGTCACCTTGGCTTCTCCTGCCATTTATGTTACTGCTTTTATGTTGGCCATAGACACGAGAACTTTTTTAGCAGACCTATTTGCAGGGGCGGTCTTGGCATTTCTGGGGCCCTAAGCGAAGTTATGTCTGGGGGCCCCCCCCCCCCCAATGACACCTCACACCCCTGATGACACGGCCTCTGATGACACGCCCCCCCCAATGACACACCCCCTATACCTCACTGGAGGGGGGGGTCAAGGTTGCCCACAGAGCCTATGGCGTGTCCCAGACTCCAGCTCTCTATTGGCTGGGCTGCAGGGGCGTAGCTAAAGGCTCACGGGCCCTGGTGCAAGAGTTCAGCTTGGCCCCCCGCCTAATACAGCGCCCCATACCTCGTACATCCAGTATAATACAGCGCCCCATACCTCTTACATCCAGTATAATACAGCGCCTCATACCTCTTACATCCAGTATAATACAGCTCCCCATACTCTTACATCCAGTATAATACAGCGCCTCATACCTCTTACATCCAGTATAATAAGCTCCCCATACCTCTTACATCCAGTATAATACAGCGCCCCATACCTCCGTACATCCAGTATAATACAGCGCCTCATACCTCTTACATCCAGTATAATACAGCGCCCCATACCTCTTACATCCAGTATAATACAGCGCCCATACCTCGTACATCAGTAATAATACAGCGCCTCATACCTCTTACATCCAGTATAATACAGCGCCAATACCTCTTACATCCAGTATAATACAGCGCTCATACCCTTTACATCAGTATAATACAGCGCCTCACCTCATTACATCCAGTATAAATACAGCGCCCATATCGTACATCAGTAAATACAGCGCCTCATACCTCTTACATCCAGTATAATACAGCGCCCCATACCTCGTACATCCAGTATAATACAGCGCCTCATACCTCTTACATCCAGTATAATACAGCGCCCCATACTCTCTTACATCCAGTATAATACAGCGCTCATACTCTTACATCCAGTATAATACAGCGCCCCATACCTCTTACATCCAGTATATACAGCGCCTCATACCTCTTACATCCAGTAATAACACAGCGCCCCATACCTCTTACATCCAGTATAATACAGCGCCTCATACCTTTTACATCCCTACAGTCATACCTCTTACATCCAGTATAATACAGCGCCTCATACCTCTTACATCCAGTATAATACAGCGCCCCATACCTCTTACATCCAGTATAATACAGCGCCTCATACCTCTTACATCCAGTATAATACAGCAGTATCGCCATACTCTTATACCTCTTACATCCAGTATAATACAGCGCCCCATACAATCCAGCGCCTCATACCTCTTACATCCAGTATAACAATACAGCGCCTCCATACCTCTTACATCCAGTATATACAGCGCCCTCATACCTCTACATCCAGTATAATACGCCTACAGTATAATACAGCGCCTCATACCTCATTACATCGTATAATACAGCGCCATACCTCTTACATCCAGTATAATACAGCGCCCATACCTCTTACATCCAGTATAATACAGCGCCTCATACCTCTTACATCCAGTATAATACAGCGCCCATACCTCTTACATCCAGTATAATAACAGCGCCCATCCTCCTTACATCCAGTATAATACAGCGCCTCATACCTCTTACATCCAGTATAACACAGCGCCCCATACCTCTTACATCCAGTATAAACAGCGCCTCATACCTCTTACATCCAGTATAATACAGCGCCTCATACACATACCTCTTACATCCAGTAAATACAGCGCCCCATACCTCTTACATCCAGTATAATACAGCGCCTCATACCTCTTACATCCAGTATAATACAGCGCCCCATACCTCTTACATCCAGTATAATACAGCGCCTCATACCTCTTACATCCAGTATAATACAGCGCCCATACCTCTACATCCAGTATAATACAGCGCCTCATACCTCTTACATCCAGTATAATACAGCGCCCCATACCTCGTTACATCCAGTATAATACAGCGCCTCATACCTCTTACATCCAGTATACACAGCGCCCCATACTCTTACATCCAGTATATACAGCGCCTCATACCTCTCATTACATCCAGTATAATACAGCGCCCCATACCTCTTACATCCAGTATAATACAGCGCCTCATACCTCTTACAATCCAGTATAATACAGCGCCTCCATACCTCTTACATCCAGTATTATACAGCGCTCATACCTCTTACATCAGTATAATACAGCGCCTCATACCTCTTACATCCAGTATTATACAGCGCCTCATACCTCTTACATCCAGTATAATACAGCTCCCCATACCTCTTACATCCGGTATAATACAGCCTCATTAACCTCTTACATCCAGTTAATACAGCGCCCATACCTCTTACATCCAGTATTATACAGCGCCTCATACCTCTTACATCCAGTATATACAGCGCCTCATACCTCTTACATCCAGTATAATCCAGCGCTCATACCTCTTACATCCAGTATAATACAGCCCCATAACTCTTACATCCAGTATAATACAGCGCTCACCTCTTTCAGTATAATACAGCCCATACCTCTTACATCCAGTATAATACAGCGCCTATACCTCTTATCCAGTATAAACAGCGCCTCATACCTCTTACATCCAGTATAATCACAGCGCCTCATACCTCTTACATCCAGTATAATACAGCGCCTTCATACCTCTTACATCCATATAAACAGCCCCCATACCTCTTACATCCAGTATAATACAGCCCCTCATACCTCTTACATCCAGTATAATCCAGCGCCTCATACCTCTTACATCCAGTGACGTCTCCTCGGATGTAGATCTTTTCTTTCCTCATCTTCTCCTTTCAGACCAGACGCCATTTTTCAGCCATTTCTTATCTCTGCAGTTTGACAGAAAAAAATCTTAATTTACTACTTTTCCATCATCCTCCCATCTTCTGGACAAATCATCCTACCACCCCAGTACTGTGCCACTAGTACCACACAGATAGTGCCCTTCAATAATTATTGGCACACAGTGTCTAAATAACTGCGCCCAGCAAATACTGTCCCGTAATAGTGTGAACATACCGTCCCCAGAAATAACTGCGCTGATACTGTGCCAGGGTGCCCCCCACAGTAATAGTGCCCCCCACAGTACTAATGTCCCCACTGTGCCCCAGAAGTAATAATGCTCCCAATGTGCCAGTAAGAAGTGCTCCCCACCCATAGATGCCCCCCAAATTATGTGCCAGTAAGAAATGCCCCAATAATGCGCCAGAAGTTCCCCCCATTGATTCCCCCTCAAAATCATGTGCCAGTAAGAAATGCCCCCAGTGCCCCCATGTGCCCCCATGTGCCAGTAAGAAATGCCCCAGTGCCCCCATGTGCCAGTAAAAATGCCCCAGTGCCCCCATGTGCCAGTAAAAATGCCCCCAGTGCCCCCATGTGCCAGTAAAAATGCCCCCATGTGCCAGTAAAAATGCCCCGTGCCAGTAAAATGCCCTCAGTGCCCCCATGTGCCAGTAAAAATGCCCCCAGTGCCCCATGTGCCAGTAAAAATGCCCCCATGTGCCCAGTAAAAAATGCCCCCAGTGCCCCCATGTGTCAGTAAAAATGCCCCCAGTACCAGTAAAAATGCCCCCAGTGCCCCCATGTGCCAGTAAAAATGCCCCCAGTGCCCCCATGTGCCATAAAAATGCCCCCATGTGCCAGTAAAAATGCCCCCAGTGCCCCCATGTGCCAGTAAAAATGCCCCCATGTGCCAGTAAAAATGCCCCCAGTGCCCCCATGTGCCAGTAAGAAATGCCCCAGTGCCCCCATGTGCCAGTAAGAAGTGCCCCCAGTGCCAGTAAAATGCCCCTAGTGCTCCCATGCCATAAAGAAATGCCCCCCAGTGCCCCCATGTGCCAGTAAGAAGTGCCCCCAGTGCCAGTAAAAATGCCCCAGTGCCCCCTTGTGCAGTAAAAATGCCCCCAGTGCCCCCATGTGCCAGTAACAATGCCCCCAGTGCCCCATGTGCCAGTAAGAAATGCCCCCCAGTGCCCCCATGTGCCAGTAAGAAATGCCCCAGTGCCCCCATGTGCCAGTAAGAAGTGCCCCCAGTGCCAGTAAAATGCCCCTAGTGCTCCCATGCCATAAAGAAATGCCCCCAGTGCCAGTAAGAAGTGCCCCCAGTGCCAGTAAAAATGCCCCAGTGCCCCCTTGTGCCAGTAAAAATGCCCCCCGTGCCAGTAAAAATGCCCCGTGCCAGTAAAATGCCCCTCAGTGCCCCCATGTTGCCAGTAAAATGCCCCCAGTGCCCCATGTGCCAGTAAAAATGCCCCCAGTGCCCCCATGTGCCAGTAAAAATGCCCCCAGTACCAGTAAAAATGCCCCCATGTGCCAGTAAAATGCCCCCAGTGCCCCCATGTGCCAGAAAAAATGCCCACAGTGCCCCCATGTGCCAGAAAAATGCCCACAGTGCCCCCATGTGCCAGTAAAATTGCCCACAGTGCCCCCATGTGCCAGTAAAATGCCCACAGTGCCCCCATGTGCCAGTAAAAATGCCCCATGTGCCAGTAAAATGCCCCCATGTGCCAGTAAAATGCCCCCAGTGCCCCCATGTGCCAGTAAAATGCCCCCAAAATGCCCCCAGTGCCCCCAATTGAGCTCCGGTCCGTGGACTGCTACAATAAAATAAAAAAAAATTAACACTTATACTTACCTCCATGGGTGCTGGCAGCGATGCGATGCAGGCCTCTTCCGGCCTGTGTCCCGCGCTGTACGGCTCAGGCGGCGCGATGACGTCATCGCGCCGCCTGAGCCGGCCTCTGATAGGCTGCAGGCCCAGTGCCTGCAGCCTATCAGAGGAACGGGCAGGGGAGACGCCTCTCCCTCCCCTGCCCCAGTACAATACAGGCATCTGTATCGCCGTCCTGAGGACGGCGATACAGATGACTATGGAGATGAGCGCTTCCACAATGGAAGCGCTCATCTCCCTCTGCGGGCGGTCTTGGGCACCGGCGCAAGAGAAGAGCGTGGGGGCCCCCTTGGACGCCGGGGGCCCTACGCAAATGCATAGGATGCGTGGTGCCCAAGACCGCCCCTGCCTATTTGGAACGTTATGTCAACCATGTCGTTGGTACCTGCTGTATTGTCTCCTGACATCTGCTTTCAGGAGTAAAAGGAATCAAACAGGTTGGATTTTACCTTCCTGATTGTTGCCTGCTTGGATAAGTAGCACTGGATGTGCTTGACAGTGACATGTCTCCATTGAAATAAAAATGCACATGCAGCAGACCCAAGAGTGCATGTTTATGAAGGCGTAATAAGCCTACAGTTATGTCTATAACCACCTTTATGTTAAAGGGGTGTGGGGAAGTTAGCTCGGTAGGGTGCGGGTTTGCGGTGTGAACAGCAGTCAGAGTCCCAGACACAAGATAAAGTCCAAATACAGGCTTGGCCTGCGTTTATTTACAAGTTCAAAATAAAGAAAATACAGCCTTTGCTTCAGGCATAACAAAATAAACCCTGCTTGTCCAGCACTAACTAACACCAGGTAGTTTCCTCACTATACGTGCAACTAGCTACAGCAGCACGAACGAACAAACGAACAAACATATCACACAGTCCATAAGTTTTACCTTTGACAGGTTCCAAGTATTTCCTGAGGCCAGCAGCCTTCAGCAATCCTAGCTGCACCCAGCCTCAGCTCTGTCTGCAGAGCTTGCAGTCTTTATGGACCTGCTAATAGTGGAGCCTCTGCACCTGTGGTGCCTGACTCCAAACACTAAGACCTGGAGTGGAGGAAGTGGGATGGATGGCCCCACTGCCATTCCTGTCATCCATCCCAAAAAAACAGGCCCAAACACATTGTATCCAAATGTCTCCAGCAACTACTTTGTTGGAGACCACATCACTTCCTGGTTTCCCATGTCTCCTGGTGGAAGACATGAACTTCCCTCAGTCTAGTAAGCATAATAGCTGAACCCAGGCGAAATATACCGACCATCCATGATTAACCCCTTCAGTGTCTCACATACCCTCCCCCTTTGTTCGAACCTATGGGGGCGAACACTTTTAGCCATGAAACAGTGTGTCCTTGATAGCGCATCTGCGTTCCCTTGTAATTTACCAGCCCTGTGCTCTACAGTAAATTTAAAGTTTTGCAACGTAAGGAACCACCTCGTGACCCTTGCATTTCTCTCTTTAGCTTGGCTCATCCAGGTGAGAGGGGAGTGGTCGGTCACTAGCCTGAAGTGCCAACCTAGCAGGTAATACTTAAGCGCTTCTAGGGCCCATTTTATCGCCAAACATTCACGTTCCACAATGCTGTAGTTCCTTTCTGGGGGTGTAAGCTTCCTGCTAAGATAGGTGACTGGGTGCTCCTCACCCCCCAACTCTTGGGAAAGTACTGCCCCTAGCCCTACGTCAGAGGCATCGGTTTGTACCACAAATGTCTTAGTGAAATCAGGAGTGTCGAGTACTGGCTCTCTACAGATGACTAATTTCAGTCTTTGGAATGCCCCCTCAGCCTCTTCACTCCATTTAACCATGACAGACCTACTTCCCTTGGTCAGATCTGTCAAGGGCGCTGCTATAGTGGCAAAGTTAGGGATAAATCTGCGGTAATAGCCCACAATACCCAGAAAAGCTCTCACCTGCTTTTTGGTCACTGGCCATGGCCAATTTTGGATGGCTTCTACTTTGTTGACCTGGGGCTTGATGACACCTCTTCCTATTATGTACCCCAGATAACGCGCCTCCTCCAGACCCAACGCACATTTTTTTGGGTTTGCAGTCAAACCTGCAGCCCTGAGAGAGTCTATTACTTCTTGCACCTTTGGGCACCTTTGGTAGGTGACTTTCCCAGTCTTCACTAAAAATGATGATGTCATCTAAATAAGCAGAAGCATACCTGCGATGGGGCTTAAGGATGACATCCATTAATCTCTGAAATGTGGCAGGAGACCCATGTAGTCCAAAGGGAAGGCAGACATATTGGAACAAACCCTCAGGGGTGACAAATGCAGTCTTCTCTTTAGCACGGTCAGTGAGCGGTACCTGCCAATACCCTTTCGTCAGATCTAGTGTAGAGAAAAATCTCGCATGTCCCAATCTCTCTATCAACTCATCCACCCTTGGCATTGGATAGGCGTCAAACTTTGACACCTCATTTAATTTCCGGAAGTCGTTACAAAACCGTAGTGTGCCATCTGGTTTGGGTATCAGGACTATGGGACTTGACCATTCACTATTTGACTCCTCAATAACCCCCAGATCCAACATTTTTTTGACTTCTTCTGAAATGGCCTGTCTACGAGCTTCTGGTACCCTGTATGGCTTTAAGTGTACCTGTACCTGTGGCTCAGTGACAATGTCGTGCTTGACTATGGAAGTACGCACAGGTAATTCGGAGAACACATCAGTATTCCTCAGGACAAACTCCTTTGTCTGCTGCCCTTGTGCCCTAGACAAGGTTTCCGAGATACGCACCCCTGGTATACTCTTAGGAGGGACATTTACCTCAGGTGGGGACTTCCCTGGGCTACCCCTACTGGGTAAACTCACTGCAGACAAGGACTCTCGCTCTTTCCATGGCTTTAGCAAATTAACATGGTAGATTTGCTCAGGCTTCCTTCTGCCGGGCTGGTGCACCTTATAGGTGACTTCCCCCACCTTCTCAATAACCTCATATGGCCCGTGCCATTTGGCCAAAAATTTGCTTTCTACAGTCGGCACCAAGACCAGCACTCGGTCCCCTGGCACAAAGGTTCTGACCTTAGCCGACCTGTTATACACGCGACTCTGGGCCTCCTTGGGGACTTGGGGTGCACCACGCCTTACCATCCGTTCTGGAGAACAGCAACATGTGGTAACATCTTGATGGTGTCCAGGGAACTCAGTGTAGCGTTAGGGCCAAACCCAGCCACTGCATATGGTCTACTGCTGCCACACTGGAGAGCTGTGCAATGCATATGTTGAAATCTGTGACAAATAATCAAGTAATACAAGTTACATGCAGATTTTGCTATTCATTTGTTGTAGACTTTAAAGAAGAATCCAAGGAAAATCTGCTGTGGAAAATGTTTCCCATGTGGCCATACCTTAAAGGATAACTTCAGTAACACCTGAATTTTCAGGTCTTCAGTGGTGCTATGTTAGCAGATCCATAACTTCATCCATTAATCTCAAAGAAGAGTCCAAAGAGTCAAGTACTCAGCGTTGTCCCTCACTATACGAGTAACTAAAATGGAATAAACTTTTTAGAGAAACACAAAGGCCCAGATTTACTAACCCTATAGATGGAGTAAGCTTAGGCAGGCTGTTTAGACGTGCACCAGATTTATCATAGTGGTTGAGGCTGGATAAGACTTTATACCAACCATTGATTGGCTTACTTTGAGACAGAATTTTACATCAGAATTATGGCAAAATTTGGGCAATAAAATGGTTTATCTTGGGTCATGCCTCTTTCCTGCTAAGCCCCATCCCATCCCCTAAGCCTCACCCATTTTCAAGCAAGTCAGGGAAAAGTGTAGCATTCCTCATAGTGCCAAATTGTGCCACTTTTTAGACAGATTCTAGACACAGACACAGTAGTGAATCTGGGCCAAAGTACCTGAGATGTTTGATATCTCTATTACAGGGACCAGACCTACAACA
Organism: Rhinella marina; assembly: GCA_900303285.1. Classification (NCBI taxonomy): domain Eukaryota; kingdom Metazoa; phylum Chordata; class Amphibia; order Anura; family Bufonidae; genus Rhinella; species Rhinella marina. Next base: position 22,092 of record ONZH01010452.1, read on the forward strand.
GTTGATCACCGCTGCACTGAAGGGGTTTTGATGAGACAACCCGTCTAAGGCTTATTTGATTTAGGTTACAATAATAGTAACATTCATTGCAGACCCTTTATGGGAAAATGCTCCGCATCTACTGGAAAATCCTCTGAATACAGTTAATGAATTGGCCGATGAATGCAATGACATGCCAGACTGAGTTTTTATGTTATTACAGTATAATTACCAAGTATAAGGTATAGCTATATGATCAAGGCAGACATTATTTTAAAGAGCCATCTGTTTTTAGGTTTGGGTTTTTTCTAGTCCAAGAATTCGATATTTACAGCTGCTTGAGGAGTTCTTGCTGCAGTCTTATTGGGGACTGTGCAATGAGAAATGAGGTTGCTTTCCAAATATAAAATGAATACATTGACAGTCCTGAGCACATATGGAGCACTGGGATCTGTGCTGCTTGATTTCCATATTTTGTTCCTCATTACTTTATTTCTCCAGCTTATTAAAGCTATTTCTGTATAAAATGGGAATGCTTTATATGGAACCATCATTTTTTACAGTTGCCAGGTAATGACTTATCCTAGTATGTTAAATGTCACATTTATGACAGTCCCAGCAAGTAGAGAGACATACTGAAATTCTTAATTGGTGGTGAGAGGACCCCCCACAAATGTGCTTCATCACTGAAATTAACTCTACTCTCTAGATGTAATGGGTTTTATAGTCAATTGCTGACACTTTAAAATTAGACATTTGTTAGACAAGTCAATGTAATCAGCCCATCCAGTTATTTGGGACAACTGCATATCTTTTCAGTAGCTATCAGTCTGCATTCCTTTATATACACACAGCAAATCTTAAAGGGGTTGTCTGAGACTGTGATATCCTCAGGATAGGTTATCAATACCTGATCAGTGGAGGTCTGGCTCCTGACCCCCTCCGAATTGTTGTTTGAAGAGGCTGTGGCCTCTTCACAGCTAAACAAGCACAGCGCCATACATTGTATAGTGATGGTGCTTGGTATTGCAGCTCTGGCCCTTTCACTTGAAGGTGCACCTGGGCCATGAGATTCATGAACGTAACTTCACTGGCCTAGGAAGAGGCCAGAGAGCCACAGTCTTTTTAAAAAATGGATTGGCAGGGGTGCTGGGAGTTGAATCCCTAACTATCAGATATGGAGGACAGGAGTGGATTGGCCATAGACCTTACAGAGAAATTTCCCGGTGGGCCAATGCCCAGGGAGGTGCCTGAGGCCTCCTCGGGGCTGGCCAGTGGAAGTTTTTGGGGATATATTTTCTGCTTCTGGCAGTATTTTGTGATGGACTGTAGTATTTAGTTCAGTTGGGGTGGCATAATGTCCCATAATATGGTACTGTTGGCCCTTTGGCCCTGCCTTCCATCAATTTGGACCTGACTACATAACAAGGCCACTTTTAGTATTTTTTCCAGGGCCACTTTAAGTTCCCAGTCCACCCCTGATGGAGAACCTACCCTGAGGCCATCAATATAAAAATATTGGACAACCCCGTTAAGAGATTTAAGACTGTATTGTATAGTAGGGATGTACTGGCATTTAGGAGAGCTGGACATGCAATGTAGCTCATGCCTGCCAAACCAGAGATATGTAGACAGCACTGTTTTGAGGTTCTTACACCTCATCAGTACAGAGCAGAGAAATGGTTGACTGTTCGAGATGCCTCAGCTGCAGCTCAGGGGGTTCTGATTCCCACTGAAGAGATACAGTGGGTGTATAGAGATATATTTTTCAGGTAATGTTTCATGTGAAAAAGTATCAGCTATTCTACTGAGCTGTGTCTAGAGCAGTACCAGGCTCTTATGAAGGGCAAGGACGTATTTAGACACATTGAGACGCTATGAAAGGAGAAGTATGGCATAATGAAGAGCTGGGAAAGGAGTTACGTCTACGTAAAAAAGGGGAGATGTGTCTTAGGGTTGAAGAAGAAGAGCACAACCACAGAGATGGAGAAGAAATAGTCTAGACACACATGAGTTGGGAAGTCCTTCAATGCTGATAAACAGCATGATGCTAATACATCCCAGCACTGAAGACAACAAAAAAGTATCAATGCAAAAATCAAACTTCTGAAATACATTTTATTCACAATGGCCATGGAAGGCGACACGATAGGCAGACATTTTCTGTTTTCTGAGGCTTACTTTTTAACTTTTCTGTGTAGATTGAGACAGATGTTGCAGAGTAATCTCATTATTATTAGGGTGGCGAATATAATTACAGGTGGCAGCTCAACTGTACAACTGGAGTCCTGGATAAGGCAGGACAGTACCACTCTTCACCATACACTCAGATAGGCTGTGAATTCATATAATCTGCCACTCCCTGGACGCTGTGAAGTCTCCAATATGGCTGCCCTCAGGAAGTTTTTAATAATTACAAAATAAATAGATATACCATTTTACAGACCTGCATTAAATTTCCAGGACACCTATATTGATTAGCTATCCTAAGGATAGGTCATTAATATGTGATTGGTGGGAGTCGAACATCAGGAACCAATGCCATTCGGCTGTTTGAAGAGGCCATGCCACTCTGTTTACATGGTTAATATGCTTGAAAAAAGACATAAGTCCATCAAGTTCAACCAAGGGATAGGTGGGGATACGAATCCTGGTAGGAAATGAGACTCAGATTTCTACAATTTTTAATAAGCATTAATGTTGTTTACTTTTAAGAATTCATCTAAACCCTTTTTAAAACTGTCCACTGTTCCTGCTGTGACCAGGTCCTGAGAAAGTCTATTCCACAGATTCACAGTTTTTACAGTAAAGAAGTTTTGACGCTTCTGGAGACTGAACTTTTTCTTCTCCAGTCGGAGGCAGTGCCCTCTTGTCTTTTGAGGGCATTTGACATGGAACAGTTTTTCACTGTATTTTTTGTATGGCCCATTTGGTGAGCACTACAGTCTACTCATAGCTTACATAGTGGCTGTGCTTGGTATTGCAGCTCAGACCCGTTCCCTGTTTAGTACAGAACCAGTGGAGCAACATTACTGTTCACATGTGCTTCAGACAGGTTAAAAATAGTTTGCAGCAATGCTTTCCATATTTCTGAAGCATACCGATAGAGTCAAAGTGGATGTGGTGAGAGTTTTGCATCTTGATATGTTTTCATACATATTTTTTCTTTCTGGTAACTGAAGTGCAATTTTAAATGAAACCAGACCTTCTCTGATCAGGAGATATTTAGACATTCGCAAATTACTGAAATCAATGGATTTTAAATGTAGAAGGAGTTCATAAAATAAAATGCTATGTCCAGACATAGAAGAAAAATAAAACCTAGAAAATAAATTTGAGAAAAAAACTCAATGGGAAAAATATTCATGCGGAAAAGCTTGCAGTAGAGAAATGACATACATATGAGCAATAGGAGAGCCAAATTGCACAATACATGTTACAATCTGTTTATTGTTCATTCTTCCTTTGTATGTGGGAGGAAAATGAATGGAGCCAGAGTTACAGCACATGCAAAACAATTCCCACATGGACATCTTAACAAAATGCAAATTAGAGTAATATGCAGCATGGCAGGTTCTCCAGCACTTTATTTTAAAGAAGAGGAGAAAAACAAGAGCATAGCTAATGGGGTGGAGAGGTAGCAGTCACACCTCGGCCCTGTTGCTTAAAGGGACACTACCAGCACATGTTTGTTCACATACTATCAGCCTATATGGCTATATATTAATATTCTATGTAATTATTGTTTGAAAAAAAAATGGGCAGATGGTTTCCTGGATATCATTTTTTAAAGTCACTCCATGTATCCTTTAGGGCTGAAACGATTACTCAATGTAATCGAGTAATTTGACACAAAAATTTTTGCATTGACACGTTTGTGTCATGTGACCACAGAGCAGGAGTGAAGCGCTTGCTATTACTCACTGCTCCGTGGTCACCCGCCGGCCCACGCGCTGCACTTTCAGCCCTGACACATCGTCAGGACATAGTGCATGTATGTGTTCTGCACTGTTGTTCTGATGCTGCGTGACTTCAGACCGACAGTGCAGCGCGTGGCGAAGGAGGAGTGGAGCGGCGAGCTGGGGGGCAAGTTGGTGGCACTGGGGGGCTCCTGGTGGCACTGGGGGGGCAAGCTGATGCACTGGGGGGCAAGGTGGTGTCGCTGGGGGCACCTGGAGGCACTGGGGCAAGCTGGTGGCACTGGGGGGGCACCTGGTGGCACTGGGGGGGCACCTGGAGGCATGGAGGGGGAAAGCTGGTGGCACCTGGAGTCACTGGGGGCACCTGGAGTCACTGGGGGGCAAGCTAGTGGCACTGAGGGGAAAGCTGGTGGCACTGGGGGGGCACCTGGAGGCACTGGAGGGGGCAAGCTGGTGGCACTGAGAGGGTGATGGCATAGAGCTGTTGGCACTGGGGGGAGCTGATGGCATAGAGCTGATGGTATTGGGGGGCTGATGGCAAAGAGCTGATAGCACTGGTAACATTTTGGGATTAATATGTCTTTTTGATCGCTTGGTATTACACTTTTTGTGAGGCAAGGTGACCAGAAAATGGCTTTTTTTACACTGTTTTTATTTTTTATTTTTACGCCGTTCACCTAGCAGGGTGGGTCATGAGATATTTTTATAGAGCCGGTCGATAAAGACGCGGCGATACCTAATATGCCTACTTTTATTTTTTCCCCTATTATTTACAATTTTTTAACTTTATTTATTATTAACTTTTTTTCACTTTATTTTTTGTCCCAGTCTGGGACTTCAACTTTTGGGGGTCTGATCCCCTGCACAATGCATTACAATACTTCTGTATTGTAATGCATTGGCTGTAAGTGTATTACCAGTGTAATACACTTACAGCCTGCTGCCTGTGAGATCCAGGGGGCTGGATCTCACAGGCAGGGGCGGACTGGGAACTTAAAGTGCCCTGGAAAAAATACTAAAAGTGGCCCTGGTATTGTAGTCAGGTTCAAATTGATGGAAGGCAGGGCCAGCAATACCATATTGTGGCACATTATACCACCCCAACATAGCCAAATACCACAGTCCATCACAAAATACAGCCAGCAGAACAAAATATATCCCTAAAAACTTAGGCCATGAGGGGGGACCAGGTGGTCCCCAGGACATCGGCCCCCCAGGAAATTTCCCTGTAAGGTCTATGGCCAATCCGCCCCTGCTCACAGGCTTCCGTAGAAGGCAGCCCGATGCGGGGACCCGTCACAGCAGTGCAGGGACCCGATGGCAAACTTAACCCTTCAGGATACTGCACGTGCCGTGGTCAGCGCTGACCGCGGCAGTGCGAGGGTTAATGCACCGGCATACAGCAGGGGTCTGGCTATCGGTCAAAGCCGGACCCCTGTAGATGATCAGGCGAGCGCAGCTCCTGCGCCCGCCCGATCACAGCGCGGTAGCAGTACGGCGCTGGGATTTTTGTCCCGGCTTCCAGCGCCGTATCCAGCGCTGGTATCCTAAGGGTTAATTAATAACTAAAATCCTATCATTATTAGTAAAGAACATGAACTACCTATGGAAGAATCATGATTCAGGCCAGGGCCATTTACAGCTGTAAGAGCATTATACACAGTTGAGTCACATTATCATGATCACCAGCTAATATCCAGAGCAATTGGCATGTGCAGCATGGGCAGCAGCTAGATGGGCTGGAAGTGAATCAATAAGGTCCTGGTAGGTTGTCACAGTTATCTGCTGACTGCAGTGCATCCCACAGCTGCTGGACAGTGCTTGGGGGAGGATCTGTAGAGCGAACACGGTGATCGAGGTTATCCCACAGATGCGCAGTTGAGTTCAAGTCTGGAGAATTATGGGACCAGGGTAGTACTTGCAGTCTTGGCCATGCTCTTCCAACCAATGTCAGACATTTCTACGCATGTGACATGTCACATTGTCTTGCTGGAAGATCTCATACGCCTCAGGGTAGACAATCAGCATGTATGGGTGCACATGATCTGCCTGGATGGATTCATGCCCAAACTGGTTAAGCGTGCCTTCCATATGGACGAGTGGGCCCAGAGAATCCAATGAAAACATTCCCCAGACCATAACACTGCCACCACCAGCTTGTGTTCTTCCAGCAGTGGTTGCAGATGTTTCTTGCCTGAAACACCAATGTCCATCCGTTCGATCAAGCAGAAAATGTGATTTGTTGAAGAAAGCAACCCTTTGCCAATCCCAAAACCACAGCAAAAATTGAAGCCTTTTCTGCAGATGCAACTTCATTAGCAGAGGTGCAATGACCATGCATCTGCTTCTGTTACTAAAACAGACAAGTCAGGAGAGGTTACTGGTCCTCATTTTGATGGCCATACACGTTCAATAGCTGTTGGCCAACAGCTATCTTTCTCGACTACTTCATATACATACGCATCGGTTCAGCTGACCATTTATGTCTAATTCAAAATGAAGAGAAGTCAAAACTGCTGCTGACATTTTCTGTCGAGGAAGAGTTGGGAGCTCCCCACATACTACCAAACCCAATGTTTTCAGTGTATTTGGCCAACAATACATTAATGTGCATGAGGGCATTTACCGCCAATCAGTTATGTTTGAACTTTTTTGTTGATCCTATGCTCCAAATAGTTAATTGCTGTTGTCTTCAATCCCATTATAATGGTTTTACGATAAGATAACGCTTATTTTGCATTACAAGCAACTAGTCAGGCCACTTTCATATCTCCTTGGAAACAGAACAAATAGGCTCTTGTGTGTAATTGATTTACATTCGCGTTTCTTTGTTTGTACCCTCCTTAGAGTCAATGACATGTTCAAGAACAACTAGAAGTGGTTGTGAATTCATTTAGGTCTGGATTTAATCTCACCGTTCTTACACAATACAGTTCATTAGGCTCTATTCATACACGGCGGTTTTGATGACTTTGGGTCTTTTTTTACCGTTTTCACACTAAAGTTAATGAGATTTTATGAAATCTCATTCCACCAGGGTAGCTGAAGATTATGAACTTTTTGGGTCATGCTACATTTAAAAAAAAGTGTCATGACCTACAGTATACTTTCACTTTTTATTGGAAAGGCTGGAAAACAAAAAAAGAAGTAAAACACAAGTGTTTGCCATAGTTTTTTTGGTGAGGTAGATCGGTTACAAACTGGTTAGGACTGGGTTCTGTGGGGCTGCCATCAATCTATACATAAAATGTCCTAATGTGAATACAGTTCAAATCATTAATACATTGATAAGTCTGTAACACAGAGACACTCCTGTAAGGTCTAACAGCCAGGCAAGGAGATTTGACCTGGACAGGAAGAGTGCAAGGAACACTGCTCCAGTGTGTGCATGTGTGTGCAGGTCATTCAAAGCCAGAGTCTGGGTATCAGAGCAGCTACAATGGAGACCTGAAGAAATGAGAGGAGAAGTTACAGGAGAAGTGGTTCTGGTGCAGAGTACTGGCAAGATGACACCAGAGCAGCTGGTGGCAAGCAGAGTTAAAGGTACGGCCACGCGGCACAGTACGGTGCCGTGTGGTCGTACTCTAAAGTGATGGTCTGGGCAAAATGAACTGAGTCATAAAACTCACTTTGTACAGAGCTTAAACTTTGTAATATACTTTACACGGGCACCGGCCACGTGCAGCCCGCATCACGGATCGCGGACCCATTCACTTCAATGCGGAACGGAGGCACGGATCGGAAATCAGTGTTTTTGGACATGCCTGCGCACCGCAAAAAAGTAGTGCATGCACTACTTTTTAGTGGTGCGGACCGTCGGATGCGGATCGCAGACTCCATTCACGTGAATGGGTCCGCGATCCGAATGCGGCGGCCCCACTGTCAGTGCCCGTGCATTGTGGACTGCAAATTTCGTATGCAAGAGCCCTTAGACTGGACTGTGATTAAGGGCTCATTCACACGAACGTGTGCTGTCAGTGCCCGTGTTGCCCGCAATTTGCGGTCCACAATGCACGGGCACTGACAGTGGGGCCGCAGAATTCAGTTCGCGACCCATTCACTTGAATGGGGTCCGCGATCCGCATCTGGCGGTCCACATTACAAAAAAGTAGTGCATGCACTACTTTTTCGCGGTGCGGAGGCACGGCTAGAAACACCACAGAAGCACTACGGTGTGCTTCCATGGTTTTCCAATCCGTGCCTCCGTTCCGCATCTCCGTGATTGCGGATCCATTGAAGTGAAAGGCACTGCGATCCGTGATGCGGGCTGCACGCGACCGTTGCCCATGTATTGCGGACCCGGCATATGCGGGGCGAAATACAGTCATGGGCCGGCACCGGTCGTGTGCATGAGCCCTAAATCTGTTGCCCGTCCAACAGCACCTTATAACTTAGCATCGATCATCAGGATGGATGAAGTAGCAGTGTTGTCTTCTAGCTCAGCACATCAGACGGTACATAGGGGAGGTCTGTTGAGTCATTTACCAATGTTGTCCTCAGCTCAGTAAAGAAACTTGTCATCTATCATCCTGCACGTATCAGGGTTACAAAACGAGTGTTAGGAAAGAAGTGTGGTAACTCGTGTTGGAGTGTCACACAACTTTACCTAATACAGTAACGTTCAAAAGTGTCCTTACTATATGTAGCAAGTGATTTGTTCCAAGTCAGCTTCAAATGGCTTCACCTTCTCCTAAACCTTTGAGGCCTATATGTTTGGGAAAATATGGGCTCCAGATCTTCTGATGTGCCAGTCCAACCCTGACTGCATAGTGGTTTCTACCATTCCTTTTACTTTTGTATAAAAAACAATGATGATTTGAAAAAATACTTCATCTTTAATCAGTACTTTCATAAGAGAGATACTGGTCTAGACCCATAGAGTAGTAAAATATTTTATAGAATAAGGACTACATTTCTTAGACATAGCAGACTGAAGTAGTCATCAGAGGAACATTACATATGAAGAATTTTCTCCAGAAAACAAGCCAATAAGTTTATAACAGGATATCTAACCATCTGCCCAAAAATACTTCTTCAAGCACCTACTTATACACAATTTTTTGTTTCAACATGAAGGGGTTGGCTAGATTCAGGATGAAACTGGACAACCCTCCGGATCAACCTGCTATACAGAATGGGTAAGTACTTACCTGCCTGATTCTGGACCCACCGCTCCAGTTCTTTTTCTCCATCCCAGCACATCTATTATAGAGTAAGCTTCTGCTTGAGAGCCTGTCTCAGTTTAGTACAGGGCATGTAGACCTTGTGTTTTAAATCTTGTTAGATAAAATAAATAATTTTTATTTTACTTTTAACATTCTTTCAGGAAGTTAAAGGGGTTTGTCTCATTTTGGCAAATGACATTTATCATGTAGAGAAAGTTAATACAAGGCACTTACTAATGTATTGTGATTGTCCATATTGCTTCCTTTGCTGGTTTGATTTTTTTTTCCATTGCATTATGCACTACTCGCATCCAGGGGTTATGACCACTGCTGCAGCCCAGAGATATACATACCTATACTCGCTCCTACGATTCCGGCCGCCAGAGAAGCTGCTGATTTTTCCTATAGACTGCTTAAAGGTGTTGTCCGAGTTATTTTTTTCTTCTTTGTATTTTACTAACTTGTGAAGTATAACAACTTTCCCATACACTTTGTGCTTCTAAAGCTGCTGGTTTCTCAGAGTTCACTGAGGGTCACATGACCTGTGATGTCAGCTTATCTCCCTGCTCTGTGATGTTTCGTGCACAAGCCTCAGAGATCAGATAACAGTCTGTACACGAAATGTCACTGGCCACGCCCACCTGCATTGCGGTGCTGCTATCTGCTCTCTCCCTGGATTCCTTCAGATAAAACATTAACCCCTTCAGCCAGAACACACTGAGGACTCAAGGCTTTACAACAGGCTTTGCATGAGGAGACAAATGCTGGGCACAGGAGCTGTAGAGGAATTGTATTGCACAAGAACAGGTAGGGGGAAGTTCCTGTGCGTATCAGCAGTGTGATTGTACATACAGCTGGGACTTGTAATCCTACACATAGAACATGCTGCTGAGTATTCCTGCAGACATGTCACTCAGGGCAGCTCTTGTGTTCACTCCCTTTGCAAAGCAGGAAGGGGGAGGGGCTGAGATTGTTATTACTGCAGGTAAACAAAGGCCAGAAGAGAACCAGGGAAATGAGGAAATATAGATTTTTTTTTGCCTGAAAATTGCTTAACTTAGTTATATATTGCTGCCCATCAGATTTACAGTGCTATATATTTTTTTCATAACTCGGACAACCTCTTTAATTGCAGGGTAATCATAACCCCTGGAAGCGATCAGTGTATTATGTGATGGAAAAATGGATCAAGCCACCAAAGGAGACAATATGGACAATCTGAATACATTAGTAAGTGCCTTGTATTAACTTTCTCTACATGATAAATGCATTTACTGAACTGAGACAACCCCTTTAAAGGAAATGGGTCTCCAAAAATATTATCTGCCAGTTAAAACCAAATAACACAACAGTAACACATATCTTTCTTTTGTAATCTGTTTTTATTTTCTGATTATATATATTTTTTAGTCTATTTCCTGAACATCATTATGGGGGCAGCCTTCTTGCCTGACAATCACCTATTGTGAATGGTGGATCCTGTCTAGGCTACTTTCACACCAGCGTTTTTGCTGGATCCGTCATGGATCAGCAAAAACGCTTCCGTCATGATAATACAACCGTCTGCATCCGTTCTGAACGTATCCGGTTGTATTAGGCTACTTTCACACGTCACAGGCTCTCATAAATGATCCAAAACTGATCAGTTTTGTCCTAATGCATTCTGAATGGAAAAGGATCCGTTCAGAATGCATCAGTTTTGCTTCAGTTTGCTTCAGTTCATTCCGTTTTGGAGGCGGACACTAAAATGCTGCTTGCTGCGTATTGGTGTCCGCATGATTCAAACTGATCCGTCATGACTCACAATGTAAGTCAATGGAGACGGATTCATTTTCTCAGACACAATAGAAAACTGATCCGCCCCCCATTGACTTTCAATGGAGTTCATGACGGATCCGTCTTGGCTATTTAAAAGATAATACAACCGGATCCGTTCAGAACGGATGCAGACGGTTGTATTATCATGACGGAAGTGGTGTGAAAGTAGCCTTAGACATAGTGGCCAGTGGGAAAACTGCTGGATTTTTAGTTTTAGTTTAAATATAAAAACTGACATGAAAAATTAAAAATAACATCTTCAAAAATTATTTAAAAATATGTTAAACATAAAAAAGTGATTAAAAAGCAGGTCATTTTCTGATGACACATTCCCTTTAACATAACATAAACCTGATTGTTATTTTTGTTAACTTTGGTATAGGTTATGACCCAAACCTGTCTAAAACTAGGACAAAAAAGGGCAAAAGTATGTCAAGAAAAAAAATTATCTGGATGTCTTGTTTAGCATGTTGCAGATGAGTGCACATTTACATTCAACTCCCAATTCTAGGTGCACCAGCAATAATATATCTACACCCACTGTCTCAGAAATTAGCACCTCTAGGTTAGCCGTGTGGTTTGGTGCCAATCAGTGGGAGCACTTGCACGTACTGAGCCCGGCCATAGTTTGTAACTTGTTGCCCATTTTCTATTACCCTGTAAACCCCTCTGTGTTTAATTTCTTCATGTAGATTAATTAAAATGAAAGCTCAGGATATTTGAAAACATTAGCAAAAACATTTTACGTGAACACAAAATGCAAAAAACAAAATGACATAATTAGTGCTTGATTTGTTATGTAACATTCTATCCTTGCAATCAACTAATGAATTTTCTCCATTTTGCAGTCTGTAGTTAATCCTTCTGGCATGATACAATAGGTATAAGTTTTGCATAAAGCAGGTTGGCGATCATTATCCAGTATCAGACCGTTTGCCAACAATTGCAGAAGAAGGTCCTCGATACGTAAAATGATACGTGACGTCTGTACGGTGGCAAGAACATTAAAGCAACGTCTGAAGTGCCTTGTATGGGGCATGTAGGAAGAAGAAATGAATTTTATTTCTGGATGAAAAATTCCATGGGAGACGTGTCCTTGCGCTGAAGGTAAGACCGCTCGTGTCGCTAACGTTCATGCATAATCATGAGGTGTCCCTGTTCTTTCAGGGACTCGGTAGGGCAGCTACACTGTGTGCATCTGGAATGGAGCTGATTGACATATCTATAAAAAAGCAGCTGCGGTTTCATGTTTGATTGTGCACATTTGTATTAGAAAACATTGGACCATTTATCAAAGTCTTCACTGCTGGTAATCTGATGCTGTTTCCTGTATGAGGTTTGTAGCCAAAAGATTTTCATGAACAAGTTCCAAATGACTTTAGCTCTGTAGCAATCTCTTAGTTATTACACAACTAAACTTTATCTACGAGTGCATACAGTATATACTGTATATTTATTACTATTCCTTTATTACTATACCCGATAGCACCCACCTATTTCACAACACTGTAGAGAACCTCATATCAGCACTGGCCCTGGTGGAGCTCACAATTTACTGTCTCTATTTAAAGCCTTCACACACCCTACAGCCAGTTATAGAACACTGAAGGAGAAAGTGTTGGCCAATATAGGGAGAAGCCTCCAGCTGAAGTAGTTGGATTCATTCCAGGACCGAATCTACAGCCGTGCATGTGAAAGTTAGAAACAATTGTCCAAGCTGTCATGTTTCTCCTCATTCTCCACAGCTCAGTTATGGGTGTTCCAGCAGGGCTGGCATTAGGTTGCATGGTGACCTGAGCAGTAGATTCTGTTGAATCTCTCCAGAGGCGGACTGGGAACTTGGGAGAGGGGTTGTCCAAGTTATTTTTTTGTTCTTTGTATGTTTCTAACTAGGCAAATGAAATGGTTTTTCAGTGCACTTACTTTTACTTCAGTGCCTCCTTTCTCAGATTTCACTCAGGGTCACATGACCTTTGATGTCAGCTTCTCTCTCTGCTCTGCTGATGTTTCGTGCACAAGTCTCAGAGATCAGATAAGAGTCTGTACACGAGATGTCACTGTGCTGGCCACGCCCCCTGCACTGGCTGATCTGCCCTCTGCTCTCTCCCTGGTCTCTTTCAGATAAGATTTTAACCCCTTCAGCCAGCACAGACTCAGGGCTGAAGGCAGTGAGGAGACAAATGTTGGGCACAGGAGCTGACAGACTGGAGATCTGTCGAGTATTGCACAAGAACAGGTAGGGGGAAGATCCTGTGTGTATCAGCAGTGTCAGTGTACAGCTGGGAGTTGTAGTCCTACACATATAACATGCTGCTGAGTATCCTAGCAGGCAGACATGTCACTCAGGGCAGCACTTGTATTCACTCCCTTTGAAGAGCAGGGGGAGGGGCAGAGATTGTTGTTATTGCAGGTAAACAAAGGGCCAGAAGAGAACCAGGGAAAAGAGGAAATATAGATTTTTTTGCCTAAAACTTGCTTAACTTAGTAATATATTGCTGCCCATCAGATTTACAGTGCTATATTTTTTTCATAACTCGGACAACCCCTTTAAAGTGGTTCTGGAAAAAATACTAAAAGTGGCCCCATTTTGTAGTCAGGTCCAATTTCATGGAAGGCAGGGCCAACACAAGTAGGCAGGGCCAGCAATACCAGATTGTGGCACATTATATCACCACAACAGAGCCACATACCAAAGTCCATCACAAAATACTGCCAGCAGCACAAAATACATCCCCAAAACTTCCACTGGAAGTTCCACCTCCATGAGGAGGGTTCCGGTGGCCCCCTGGACATCAGCTTACCGGGAAATTTCCCTGTAAGGTCTATGGCCAATCCGCTTCTGCACCTCTCATATGATTTATTATCATACAGTGTTTAATTATTAGTGCCTTAAATAACAATACTATACTAGGTCACCGCCATATATTACAAAAATAATATACAGTAGCAGTGCTGAACAATACCTAAATACCACCATACAGTGCTAAAAGAAAGGAGGATTTACAAGGCCCGATATTCCAGCAAATGCTAGTTCCAATCTGCCTTTCTAAAGGTGCCGCAAACTGCTATTTGTTCAGGCACCACCAATCATAATTGATTTTGTATGGGGACAAGCGATGGCAATAGCGATCCCTTGTACTCATACTGTGAAAGAGATCGCTGCATGTAAATGAAGAGCTTCATCCCCACTAAACGAGTAGCCAAGTGTCGGGAAGGAACGCTTCCTTCCCAACAATCGGCTGTTATATCGGGAAATGTAAACCCACTTTAACATCTTCAGCTTTCTTTTTCCCAGACTAAAGAACCCCAAGTTTAATAACCTGTCTTGGTTCTTTAGGCCACCCATTCCCTTAATTACCTTGGTCGACCTTCTCTGAACCCGGTTTATTTCAGCTATGGCTTATACACAGCAAGGGGTGCACCTAGCCTTTCTGCTGCCTGAGGAAAAACTGAAACAACACCCCCCCCCCACACACACATACACTGCCACTTTCTTAACCTAACCCCTTCCTTTCAGTTCATGGCCCTTCGGCTGCCCCCCCTTCCAAACTAAAACGGTGCCCCCCCATGCACCTAGTTTATGGTGAGGCACAGGCTCCGAGCTGCCGTAGATTTCAGTCTTCTTTTACACCAGAAAACTGACATAAAAGAAGATAAATGTGATGGCTTGATGGCCACACCCATTCCATATTTCGAAAAAGTGGCATAGAAGCGTCATTTGCAACAAAGTTTTATCACAATGATGTTGTAAATACAATGTTTGTGACTTTTTTTTTTGCCCAGAAACTTGTGTAGGGAGAAAATAAATCTCCCCCTATGTTCTTGTCCTGCACATCTATGCCTGTTTTGATGTATCCCATGATTGCCTTGGCAGCTGCTGTCTGGCACTGGTTGCTAAAGTTAAGTTTACTGTCTTTTTCAGTGGTAGTTTTACCCAGTGTTTTACTATGTATTACATATTTGTACATTCGGTTTTCTGAGGCCAAGTGCATGACCTCAGTTATCCACATTGAGCTCCTTATGCCATTTCTCCACCCGAGCCTCCAGCTTTATATTATTCCTACATTTTAATTCCAGCAGTGTACTTCATTATAGGTGTTGTCCAGGATTAGAAAAAAAATACTTTTTTTCGCTCCAGAAACAGCAGCACATTTGTCCATGGGCTATGTCTAGTATTGAATGAGCTGGAAAAAAAACTGTTTTTATAATTCTGGACAACCCCTGTTTCAAGCAAAAAGTGCCATAAAACAGTTTGAGTTTTTTCCATATTGTATGCCGTTTTATGGTATTTTTTAAGGCGATTTCTTTCTAAACAACTAATGAATGTGAATTTTTTTTCTGCCACTTTTTGCAATATAGAGCAGGAGATGACAAAATGACAGAAAACATGTCTAAAGCTTTAATGCCAGAGACCTAAAAAAACACCATCTAAATGGTAGGGTCGTGAGGGTGACATTATAACTGCAGGGGGCACTGCAAAAAGTCATTATAAATACTGGGAGCACTACAGAAGGACATTTTAACTACAGGAGGCACTGCAGGAGGGCATTATAACTAAAGGGTGAACTGCATGGGGCATTACAACTACTGGGACTACTACAGAGGGACACCATAAATACTAGGGCTACGACAGGAGGCATTATACTTGTAACTAATGGGATTACTACAGAGGGCATTATAACTACTGGGACTACTATAGGGGGGCATTATAAATACTGGTGGCACTATAACTACTGTTGGCTCTATAGGGGTGCAATAAAGAGCAGCCTTATTACTACTAGGGGCTGCAAAAGGGGCCCTTATAGAGGGGCCTTGTTACTAATAGTGGCACTATAGGAAGCCCTTATTTCTCCTGGGTCACTATGGGGGTATTATTAATACTGAGGGTATAGTGGGGGTATTATTATTTTGGGCATCATATGGAAGGCATTGTTACTGAAGGGGCAACTCTTGGGGAGCATTATTGCTATTTGGGACTCTAGGAGAGAATATTACTATTGGTAGAACTTTGGGAGCACTATAACTTTGGGAGACTATCTGTATGGTACTATTAGATAATTTAACATGGTGGTAACCACTTTAATTTTCACTTCAGGCAGCAGAGAAGCTATCCTCTGGATAGGTCATCAGTATCTGAATGATAGAGGTCCGACACCCAGGACCATTTCATCTATAATGAGTACCAGATCTACTACTGACCATAGTCTTTCAAAACCTTGCTATCTATTCTGACCTTCCCAGTGTTCTTCAAGGTAAAGGACTGTCATCACAATGTCCGATACAATGACAGTGATTTATGACCAGCTACCCATAGACCCTGAAATTTCACAGTAATTACGCAGGTATAAAAAATTGTACTCATGTCAAAGATTAAGCAGCTATATATGGAGTGAGTGAAGAATATACCTTTGGAACTTGACACGCTCCATTGTGGTGGCCCTTTGTGCAAAACTGACAACGACCAAACTGATTATTCTATCAGTTTCAGTGATGATAATTCCAAGATAATACTAACATGGCTGCACTTGCCTGTTTTCACTTTTGCAAAAATGGCTGCTGAAACTGAATCTGAAAACTGCTTGCGGAATTTTTCTGGCTCAAGAAAATTGTTGTCATCTTTAAAACCCATTTTATCATTAGCCTAACTAGCTAAGGGTATAATAGAGTGAACGCATTGTCTACATTCAGAACCTTCATTTCTTCAACTTGCTTAGAAACTGCGCAACGCGGGACTGCAGGGTCATCCTGTCCTGAGGTGGTGGGGTAAAAGTCCATGAACTAGCAACAGCAAGGGGCAACATACAGGGGGGGCACTTTTTTTGTACAATACAGGAGAGGAGCGCTGTGGGGGCACTGGGAGGCACTTCTTACTGGCACATGATATGGGGGCACTTCTTACTGGCACATGGTATGGGGGCACTTCTTACTGGCACATGGTATGGGGACACTTCTTACTGGCACATGATATGGGGGCACTTCTTACTGGCACATTATTGGGGGGCACTTCTTATTGGTACATTATTGGGGGTGTAGGAAGGCACAAGGGGTCCTGGTAGATGGGAGGTACGTGTCACCGAGGTTCCTGGCCTCGGTGAAGTAAGAGCCAGTTTTTTTCAAGGTGCCAGCAGCAATAGGTGGCTGACACTAATACTATTTAGTATAGCTGTGAACAGCTGATCCGGGACGGCTCTTACTGGGAGTAGTCATAGTGCTGGGTAGGTGACTACTCCCCATGGTCCAGGCCGGGTGTTACCTGGCCTATTTAACAGCCAGCAGCCCTAGCTGGAGGGGTGGAGGCCCTTACTCTGGAATGCTGTAGGTGAGAGCTGGAATGCTGTAGGTGAGAGCTGGAGCTAAGCTGGAGCTTACAGTGCCTGAGGGACTAAGGACTGAGGACAGAGTAAAGTCCACAACCACCCTGTGAGGTTACGGTACTGTTATACCTTGCCTGTATTGTATAGAACATGTTTCTGTAGACCGGCTGGGGTAAGCCGGTCTCGGCTGTGAATTCTCATATGATTTTTGTTTTTTTTTGACAAGAATAAAAGACTGTTTCCGTTGCTGGGTTTTTAAAACCAAAAGAAAAGGCTGCTGTGTGCTGATTCAAAGGCTGATCCCTACATATGGTGGAGGATGTGGGCAGAACCAACCGCTAGTTAAAGGGCCAGTAGCCGCGATATCTGAACTGACCTATTGGAAGCTAAATTGTTTTTTTTGTGTGCGTGTGTTTTACCACCGGATGTCCTGGGTCAAAGCTGCTACGAGTGCACAAAACAAGGGACCTATCATGGAGGAACTTGTAAAACACCTTGTGCAGGCTCACACCCAACAGCAGCAAGCGCACGCAGAGACTGTGCGGGCGCAGCAGGAGACCAACCAGCTCCTCATTAAGCAAATGGCTATGCTGACGGAAGCCGTCCGAGTCAAAGAGACCCCAGCCCCCCACCAGCATGAGGAGGGCCAGCAAGCCTGGAGGGGAGTAAGGGAAGCCATGCAAAAAATTACTCCAGAAGACTACGTAGAAGCCTTCCTAACAGTCTTTGAACGAGTTGCGGAGCGTGAGGGACTGCCACCCGAGCAGTGGGCTGAGGTCTTGGCCCCATTTCTCTCAGGTGAACCCCAAAAGGCCTATTATGACTTTTCCCTGCAGGAGGCTCGGGACTACTTCCTACTGAAAGCCGAGATCTTGGCCCGTCTTGGGGTAACTATCGTGGTCCGGGCTCAGAGGGTGCATCAGAGCCCCCCAGGTCCCAAATGTTTGACCTGTTGCACCTCGTCCAGAAATGGCTACAACCGGAGGTGTGCTCTCCAGCTAAAATGGTAGAGCGGGTCGTAATGGATCGATTCCTGCACGCTCTCTATAAGCCAGTCCAGGGCTGGGTTGCGCAAGGTAATCCACAGACGGCAGATGACTTAGTCGGCTTGGTCGAGAGATATTTTGCAGTGGAGAAAGCCATAGGTGACCCAGGGTCCCTGACTTCCCCCTACTGGAGTACCCAAAGTGACTCGACAGGGCAGAGGAGGGGAATGAAAACCCCTCTGGAGAGACATTCTAAGGCCCGGAGCATACCAGAACCAGAGCCGAGGCCTTCCCTAGGAGAGATCATTTGTTGGAGATGCCATGCCCCGGGACATGTGGCAGCTCGTTGCCCTCTTAGCACGGACCAAATGGATTGTTCCCTGGGGAGACGGATCTCCATGTTTGCCCAAGTAGCATGTAGTGCTTTGCCAAATGCTGGAGAAGGACTTCTGTTCTGTCCGATCAGTATAAATGGCAAACCCCTAACCGGACTTCTGGACTCGGGGAGACTGGTCACGCTCCTGGAGGCCCAGGTTCCACATAGGTTGATCCCTGGGAAAACCTTGGGGGTCACCTGCATTAATGGCGACACCAAAGTTTACCCAGTGGCCAAGGTCACTGTAAAGACCGACGAGTGTACAGTCTCCCACCAAGTAGGGGTTGTACAGGGCATGAGATTTGAAATGATCGTCGGCCGGGATTTTCCTTTATTCTGGGATCTGTGGGCCAGGTCGGTACCGCAACAAAGCCCAGCGAATAGGGACGACCCTGAGCCCACAGACCCTGAGGTTGCACCAGAGTTTCCATTTTCAGGGCTGCTAGGTGACGATAATGAGGGAGGATCTGATCTGGAAGAAACAGTCCCGGATTTAGAAGTGTCCCGGGGAAACTTTGGGACGGCACAATTACAAGACGAAACCCTAAAATGGGCCCGGAATGGTCTAGGGGTGGTCAATGGGGTACCACAGGAACCAGAGGCAGACAAAAGGTACCCACATTTCGCCATGAATGGAAATTTGTTGTACCGGTAACTAAAATCCGAGAGGAGGTAGTAGAACAGCTTCTGGTTCCCAAACCCTATAGACGTAAGGTATTAGACCTGGCACATAGCCATGTATTAGGGGGACACTTGGGGGAAAATAAGACCTTGGAAAGTGTGTTGCAGAGGTTTTATTGGCCGGCGTGTTACCGTGAAATTAAGGATTATTGCCAGTCCTGCCCGGTGTGCCAAATAAACTCCCCAGTCGCCAACTTCCGCAGTCCGCTAATACCCTTACCCATTATAGAGGTCCCCTTTGAGAGGATAGCGATGGATTTGGTAGGACCCTTCATAAAGTCCACTAGGGGGCACCAATACATTTTAGTCATTATGGACTATGCTACCCGGTACCCAGAGGCAGTACCCCTAAGAAAGGCCACCTCCAAGGCAATCGCCAGAGAGTTGCTCCAGGTATTTTCCAGAACCGGTCTGCCTAAGGAGATCCTGACAGACCAGGGGACCCCGTTTATGTCCAAGGTAATGCAGGATCTCTGCAAAGTCCTGAAAGTTACCCAGTTGCGCACCTCGGTATACCACCCACAGACAGATGGCCTGGTAGAATGCTTTAACAAGACCTTAAAGGCCATGTTAAAGAAGGTAGTTGAAAAAGATGGCCAAGATTGGGATTATCTGTTGCCCTACCTATTGTTTGCAATCCGAGAGGTGCCGCAAGTGTCCACAGGTTTCTCCCCTTTTGAGCTATTGTATGGCAGGCAAGGAGACTTGGGAAAGCGAGGTCACCCTGTACAAAAGCGTGATTAAACATGTCACTGATCTGCAAGAGCAAATAAGTCAAGTAATGCCCATTGTGAAAGAACATCTTCTCCAGGCTCAGGAGGCCCAAGCTAAGATTTATAACAGGTCAGCCCGCCTTAGACAATTTGCTACTGGAGACCGAGTACTAGTTTTGGTGCCCACCGTGGAGAGTAAATTCCTGGCAAAATGGCAAGGACCTTATGAGGTAGTTGAGAGGGTGGGTGAAGTGAACTATCGGGTGCATCAGCCAGGTAGGAGAAAGCCCTATCAGGTTTACCACATCAACTTGCTTAAACCATGGAGGGATAGGGATCCTCCTGGGGCTGCTTGTCTGATGACTCAAGCCGACACCACAGTGGATCAGGTAAAGATTGCAGAAACGCTGTCCCCCTCCCAGAGATACCAATGTAAGCTCCTGTTGCAGCGAAATAAGGACTTGTTTACAGAAACCCCGGGGGTGACCACTGTAGTGGAACACGAGATTAGTACAGACCCCCGGGTGAGGGTAAATCTAAAACCATATAGGATTCCCAAGGCCCGCCGGGAGATCGTTTCTAAGGAGGTCCAGAGGTAATTGAGGAATCTAGAAGTGGCTGGTCCAGTCCAATCGTGTTAGTCCCTAAACCCAATGGAGAGTGGCGATTCTTTAATGACTACCAAAAATTAAATGAAGTGTCTAAGGTAGACGCGTACCCAATGCCCAGGTAGACGAGCTCATTGAGAGGCTAGGACCCGCTCGCTATATGACTACCTTAGATCTTTCCAAGGGCTATTGGCAAATTCCATTATCCAAAGAATCTAGGGAGAAGACAGCATTTTCCACCCCGGAAGGGTCCTTCCAATATATTAGAATGCCGTTTGGGTTACAAGGGGCTCCAGCCACTTTCCAGAGGGCTATGGACCAGATCTTACGGCCACACAGGAAATATGCAGCAGCTTACTTGGATGACATAATAGTTTTCAGTCATGATTGGCAGAGTCACCTCAGTAAAGTAGAAGCCGTCCTGGAGGCACTGAGGAAGGCCGGTTTCACTATAAACCCAAGTAAGTGTGCCATGGGAATGGAAGAGACGAGATACTTGGGGTACATAGTGGGAAGAGGAGATATAAAGCCCCAACTAAATAAAATAGAAGCGATCCAGGGATGGCCCCGCCCACTTACCAAGAGGCAGGTCAAGGCGTTTCTCGGTATTGTGGGGTATTATAGGAGATTTTTCCCCAAGTTCACTGAAACAGCAGTACCCCTGACCGACCTAACCAAAGGAGGGAAGTCGACCATAGTCAAGTGGTCCCCAGAGGCTGAAGAGGCCTTCCAGAAACTTAAGTTAGCCCTCTGTAGACAGCCAGTTTTGGTAGCACCAGACTTCTCCCGAGAATTTTTTATTCAAACTGATGCATCCGAGGTAGGGTTAGGTGCAGTGATGTCTCAGGTAATAAATGGAGAAAAACACCCTGTAACATATCTTAGTAGAAAGCTGTCCCCGGCAGAAAGGAATTATGCAGTAATCGAGAAAGAATGCTTGGCCATTAAATGGGCGCTGGATTACCTCCTGGCGCGGAGGTTTAAACTGGTGTCGGATCATGCCCCTTTGAAATGGCTAAGGGAGAAAAAGAGTAATAATGCCCGGGTTAACCGCTGGTTTTTGGCTCTTCAAGAGTTTACATTTTCTGTAGAGCACAGGCCAGGCAGGTTACAAGGTAATGCAGATGCCCTGTCCAGGGTACACTGCATGTTCGCCAAAGTTGCCCAGACCCCCGGTTTTGGGCAGAGGGGGGGGATATGTAGGAAGGCACAAGGGATCCTGGTAGATGGGAGGTACGTGTCACCGAGGTTCCTGGCCTCGGTGAAGTAAGAGCCAGTTTTTTCAAGGTGCCAGCAGCAGTAGGTGGCTGTCACTAATACTATCTCTTAATAATATAAAAATGAGTTTCTGTCAGTCTGTCTGTTCTCTATGCGCGACCAAACTACTGGACCGATTTTCACCAAATTTGGCACACAGGTACATCAGGTGTCCGGGAAGGTTTTAGACCAGGTCTCATCTCTCTAGGACATACCGTTCCTGAGATATTCCCAAAATATGATCTCCATTAGCCAACATTACAACTGGGAACTTTGGTTTTAAACTCCAACTGCCATTCTCTGCAAAGCCACACACAGGGAGGGCAGGTTTCCATAACAACCAGGTAATTATCAGCAGCTGAGGATCTCATCCATTTCTATTTACTGACACTGTTAGTATTCCGGTTACCATAAATATAACTTATGTTTTTTTCTATTACTACAGTTCAGTAGTAATAAAAGATGTTTTCCTCCACTGCTGCCCATTGCGTGGCCTCATAAATAAGCATGGTATTGACCTTTAATTCAGGCCACCCTAAAAGAAGTACTTAAAACCCCCGCCCCAGGTCTCACTAAGCCACACCCCCAACTCTGTCAGGCCACACCCCCTTTCACTCCGCAGCCAACAGAGATTGAAAAAATAAAGGTAAAAATCAACTTCTGTCAGCTGCAGGGATGGGTGGGAGGTTGACTTTCTTTCTGCAACAACACACACAAACATTAAATAAAATAGATTAAATACACCCATGCGAAGTGTCTTGCTAATCCACACCCCCGACTCTGTCAGGTCACGCCCCCTCCCACTCCGCAGCCAATGGGAATTAAAAAAATGAAGGTAAAAATAAACTTCTGTTTGCTGCAGGGGTGGGAGGGTGAATTTTTCTCTGCAACGACACACAAAAATTTTAGATGAAATAGACTAATTATAGACTACAACCGTTCGAAGCCTTTTGCTAAGCCACACCCCGTCTCTGTCAGGCCACGCCCCCTCTCACTCTGCAGCCATTCTGCAACGACACACAGAAACATTAAATGAAATAGATTAAATGCATCTATGCGAAGCGCTTTGCTAAGCCACGCCCCGACTCTGTAAGGCCACGCCCCCTCCCACTCCGCAGCCAACAGGGATTGAAAAAATAAAGGTAAAAATCAACTTCTGTCAGCTGCAGGGATGGGTGGGAGGTTGACTTTCTTTCTGCAACGACACACAGAAACATTAAATGAAATAGATTAAATACACCCATGTGAAGCGTCTTGCTAATCCACGCCCCCGACTCTGTCAGGTTACGCCCCCTCCCACTCCGCAGCCAACGGGGATTGAAAAAATAAAGGTAAAAATAAACTTCTGTTTGCTGCAGGGGTGGGAGGGTGAATTTCTCTCTGCAACGACACACAAAAATTTTAGATAAAATAGACTAATTATAGACTACAACTGTTCAAATCGTCTTGCTAAGTCACGCCCCCAACTCTGTCAGACCACGCCCCCTCTCACTCTGCAGCCATTCTGCAACGACACACAGAAACATTAAATGAAATAGATTAAATCACCTATGCGAAGCGCTTTGCTAAGCCACACCCCCAACTCTGTCAGGTCATGCCCACTCCGCAGCCAACAGGGATTGAAAGAATGAAGGGAAAAATAAACTTCTGTCAGCTGCAGGGGTGGGAGGGTGACACACAAAAAACTCCAACTGCCATTCTCTGCAAAGCCACACACAGGGAGGGCAGGTTTCCATAACAAACAGGTAATTATCAGCAGCTGAGGATCTCATCCATTTCTATTTACTGACACTGTTAGTATTCCGGTTACCATAAATATAACTTATGTTTTTTTCTATTACTACAGTTAAGTAGTAATAAAAGATGTTTTCCTCCACTGCTGCCCATTGCGTGGCCTCATAAATAAGCGACCATTCAGTACTAATAAAAGATGTTTTTTTCCACTGCTACCCATTGCGGGTCCCCATAAATTACCATGTCATCGACCTGTAATTCATGCCACTCTGACCCCCGCCCCAGATCTCGCGAAACCATGCTCCGACTCTGTCAGGCCACGCCCCCTCCCACTCCGCAGCCAACGGGGATTGAAAAAAATGAAGGTAAAAATCAACTTCTGTCAGCTGCAGGGGTGGGAGGGAAGTTGGATTTCTTTCTGCAACAACATACAGAAACATTAAATGAAATAGATTAAATATACCCATGCAAAGCAATGTTTTTTTCCACTGTTACCCATGGCGTGTCCTCATAAATTACCATGGCATCGACCTGTAATTCTGGCCACCATCAAAAGAAGGACTTAAAACCCCGCCCCAGGTCTTGCAACGTCACGCCCCCGACTCAGTCAGGCCATGACCCCTTCCACTCCGCAGCCAATGGAGATTGAACAATTGAAGGTAAAAATCAACATCTGTCAGCTGCAGGGATGGGAGGGAGGATGACTTTCTCTCTGCAACGACACACAGAAACATTCAATGAAATAGATGAAATATACCCAGGCGAAGCCGGGTCCTTCTGCTAGTTTAGTATAGCTGTGAACAGCTGATCCAGGATGGCTCTTACTGGGAGTAGTCATAGTGCTGGGTGGGTGACTACTCCCCATGGCCCAGGCCGGGTGTTACCTGGCCTATTTAACAGCCAGCAGCCCCAGCTGGAGGGGTGGAGGCCCTCACTCTGAATATGGAATGCTGTAGGTGAGAGCTGGAGCTAAGCTGGAGCTTGCAGTGCCTGAGGGACTAAGGACTGAGGACAGAGTAAAGTCCACAACCACCTTGTGAGGTTATGGTACTGTTAAACCTTGCCTGTATTGTATAGAACATGTTTCTGTAGACTAGCTGGGGTAAGCCGGTCTCGGCTGTGAATTCTCATATGATTTTTGTTTTTTTGACAAGAATAAAAGACTATTTTCATTGCTGGGCTTTTAAAACCAAAAGAAAAGGCTGCTGTGTGCTGATTCAAAGGCTGATCCCTACAGGGGTCACTGTGGGGGCATCTATGGGGGCACTTCTTATTGGTACATTATTGGGGACGGTCACTGTGGGGACATCTATGGGGGCACTTCTTATTGGTACATTATTGGGGGGCATCTATGGGGGCACTTCTTATTGGTACATTATTGGGGCCCTGTGGGGGCATCTATGGGGGCACTTCTGAGGCCACAAAGAAGGGGTATTTTATATGGGGGGCTCTGTATAGGGGCAGTTTATGTTATATTTATATCATTTAATATGCACCTTGCGTGAATCAGTCAGCTACACCTCCCCCCCCCCCCCCAGGTCCCTGGGGAAATTGTCTTGCGAGAAACCGGTCCTTGGTGCAAAAAAGGTAGGGGACCACTGCTCTAAAGGAACAACTTTTAGCAAATGAGGCAGTTGGGGTTTAGACAAAAATCCTTCTATCCTGTGTGGGGATTCTGGTTTGATCCTTGCTATGGGGCCCTTACTTCTTTATGCTATGACCCATATTAAATACAGTAGAACAACAGTCATAGCATCTTTCCACATTGATGAACCCTATAAGACACCGGTGATGAGTGGACATGTTCTAGATTGTATAAAATCCATCATTTGTTATTCTTTGATCTTATGTCATATCATTTCTATAAAACTTTTTAATTATTCCCTCAGCAAAGCTCAGCTAGAAATCTACTGTGTGCCTGTGCAGGACAAGATGCTTTACATACAGCAGAAACTCTTTCTGGTGTGAAACAAATTGTCAGATAAGGTTTTATTCACAATGCGTTTGAGACCTATATTTGACACATACTCCTGGAAAATTCCCAGAATATATGTCAAATGTATCCATGGAGCTCCACTCATCTGACAGAGGCCAAAACACTGTCCTTTTGGTCTCCATAAGGCTGGTATATGTTGGTGTAGCTTTTTGCTGTATAGAAAAGAGCAGTCGATTACACTTTTCTATGCAGCGGAACCTCACAGTATATGTTTTTTTCTCATGGATAAACTATGCTTTCGTATACCTCTACACTGGTATATTTCAGAACTAGAGATAAGCGAAGTATTCAAAAATCCACTGTTTTGTTGAATTTTACAAAAAAAATAACTTTGTGACGAATTACTGTGTCACGAAGCGCATTTCTTTGTAAGTAGTGGGTGCAATGACAGGCAGTAGTGATTGCGCTGCTCCCCATCATTGTACCACTCAGATGCCGCGTTCATAGCTGATTGCTGCATCTGACAGTAATAACACAGTGTAAAATTTTAAAAATAATAAATTAAATCATACTTACCTCATTCATTTGTTTGCGACGGGCCGGCTTCCGCCATCTTGATTGAAAATCTGGCGCGAAATCTCACGCTCCCCATGATGACGTTATCATGTTGGCCGGCGTGGTGATGTCACCGCACACAGGATTTCGTGCAAGATCTTCAATCAAGATGCCGGTGGCTGACCCGTCGCGAGCAATTGGATGAGGTAAGTATGATTTTTTTGCTTTTTACACCATTTCAGGGAAAATCAATTCGCTATCACAAAGCACAAATCAAATTGTCCCTGAAATTCGGATGGAAGTCCACTTTGTGGACTTTAATTCGCTCAACACTAGTCAGAACCTTCCATTAGAGGAGCATCTGTTCTTATGACTCTGTGTTGTACCATTCCTTTATTATTCCTGCTAGAGGTTATGAATGAATTACTGGCAGTTTACAATGAAGGTCCATGTGGGTGTTACCAGTTGGGGGTGTGTCCCTGCACTCTGACTCTATTCAATTAGTGGTGCCAGTGTCAGGGATACACTCCAAACTGGTAACATACATCTGGACCGTCATTGAAAACTGCTTACAATTAATTCATAACTTCTAGCAGGAATAATAAAGGAATGGCACATCATAAAGTTATAAGAATAAATGCTCCAGAATTGTTATTACATGGGGAATACAAGTAGTACAGACAAGTTAGGAGAGGGGACGGGTCCTCTTTAATCTTCAGGGCTCTTATTTTCACAATTTACTTGTACATTCCTTAATATAATGTACATATTTTCAATATGTAGTTTATTTTCGGACCATTTTACATTAGACTTATATCGTATGAGGATCCTTTTTTTCACAATGTTAGTTTTATGATGCAGACAATGTTTTAAGTAGAAACACATTGAATAATCAGAAATTCTGCACGTAAAGAATGCAGATTGCAAAATATGTTTTTCACGTCACAATGTGTGGCAGCTTCTAGCAGTCTTCGTGACACATAGCCTTGTGCTGTTCTCTTGTATCTCGCCAGCAACAATTTCAAGATTGAGGTGAGTCATCGGTGTTATTTTTGCTGCTGGAGAAATTGCACTTATTACGCTCGTAGGAAAAAAATAAAAGGACATAGAAAATTAATCTGGGAAAGCAACACAATTACCCAACTGGGTAAATGGTTTCAGACACAACTGAAAGAAAATTAAAATGTCAGTGGCAGTCGCTGCATATAGTCATCTATAGGAAATATTCAAAAGAAAAATGCAATAAATAATTTGGGTATAGAAATCATAGACTGTATGACACACTGAGAAGCAGGGCTGTATGTCTTTCTCTAGTGTGATGGCGTCTGTTTTTACATTGACATATATGATGGATCCATTGTCAAACCCTCTTATAGGTTCCCAGTAACTTAAAGAGGATCTGTCAGCACAAAATGCAGTGTAAACTGCAGGCAGCGTGTCATAGAGCATGAGGAGCAGAGCTGAGCTGAGCTGAGCAGTTTTGTGAATAAAGATTCAGTAAAACTTGTAATTTAACACCTTGACGACCTAGGACGAGAATGCTCGTCCTAATATGGTGTTACATAACGCCCTAGGACGAGCATTCTCGTCCTAGGGTTAAGGTGCTGCTGCTGCCCGCTGCCGCAATCTGCAGCAGGGGCCCGGCTGATACTAACAGCCGGGCCTCTGCTGTATCCGCCAGCACCGGTGATTACACCGATGCTGGCGGATTAACCCCTTGTATGCCGCGGTCACGCTGACCGTGGCATACAAGGTAATTGCGGCAGCTTTTAAAGCCATCGGGTCCCCGTGAGGCAGTGGGGGGGGGGGGGCCCGATGGCTGAGACGGAAGCCCAGATGCCTTGCCCAGAGGCATTGGGACTCACATCTACGGAAGCCCAGGAGACCCAGCCACAGCGCTGGGTCTCCTAGGCAACGGTCAGCGTCTCACAGTGTGAGACGCTGACAGTTGAATGCAGCACAATACAGATGTATTGTGCTGCATTCAATCAGGGATCAGACCCTGAAATGAAAAAAGTCCCTTACTGGGACATAAGTGAAATGTTAAAAAAAAAGTTAAATAAAAGTGTTTTAACAAAAAAAAACTAAAAAAAAAATAATAAAGTTTCAATAAAAAAAAGCCCCTTCCCCATAAAGAAACACATAAAAATAGAAAAAAAATAAAAATTATACATATTAGGTATCGCCACGTTCGTAAAAACCTGCTTTATTAAAATATCACATGATCCAGCCCGCCCGGTCAACACCGTAAAAAATAAAAACTGTCTAAAAAAAGTCATTTTTTGTCACATTTCATCACAAAAAATTTAATACCATGCAATCAAAAAAGTGTATGCCCCCAAAAATAGTACCAATCTAACCGTTAGCTCATCCCACAAAAAAATGAGCCCCTACCCGAGACAATCGCCCAAAAAATAAAAAAAACTACAGCTCTCTGACTATGGAGACCCTAAAACATGATTTTTTTTTGTTTCAAAAATGATATTATTGTGTAAAACTTAAAAAAAATAAAAATAAGTATACATGTTAAGTATCGCCAAGGCCATAAAAATCTGCTCTACAAAAATATAGCATGATCTCTCCCCTCAGGTGAACACTGTAAAAAATAAAAAATAAAAACTGTCTAAAAAAAGCCATTTTTTGTCACATTTCATCACAAAAATTGTAATACCAAGCGATCAAAAAAGCATATGCCCCCAAAAATAGTGCCAATCTAATCGTCATCTCATCCCGCAAAAAATGAGCCCCAACCCGAGACAATCGCCCAAAAAATAAAAAAAACTACAGCTCTCTGACTATGGAGACCCTAAAACATGATTTTTTTTTGTTTCAAAAATGATATTATTGTGTAAAACTTAAAAAAAATAAAAATAAGTATACATGTTAGGTATCGCCACGTCCGTAAAAACCTGCTCTACAAAAATATAGCATGATCTCTCCCCTCAGGTGAACACTGTAAAAAATAAAAACTGTCTAAAAAAAAGCCATTTTTTGTCACATTTCATCACAAAAAATGTAATACCAAGCGATCAAAAAAGCGTATGCCCCCAAAAATAGTACCAATCTAATTGTCATCTCATCCCGCAAAAAATGAGCCCCTATCTGAGACAATCGCCCAAAAAATAAAAAAAATTACAGCTCTCTGACTATGGAGACACTAAAATGTGATTTATTTATTTTTTTTTTTTTTGTGCTTCAAAAATATTGTGTAAAACTTAAATAAATTAAAAAAAGTATACATATTAGATATTGCCGCGTCCGTAACGACCTGCTCTATAAAAATATCACACGATCTAACCTGTCAGATGAATGTTGTAAATAACAAAAAATAAAAACAATGCCAAAACTGCTAGTTTTTGTTACCTTGCCTCACAAAAAGTGTAATATAGAGCTACCAAAAATCATATGTACCCTAAAATAGCACTAACAAAACTGCCAACTTATGCCGTGGTTTCCAAAATGGGGTCAGTTTTTTGGAGTTTCCTACTCTAGGGGTGCATCAAATGTGACATGGCAACTTAAACTTTTTCCAGTGAAATCTGCCCTGGCGTTCCTTTCCTTCTGCGCCCTGCCGTGTGCCTGTACAGCAGTTTACGATGACAAATGGGGCATTTCTGTCAACTACAGAATCAGGGTAATAAATACTGAGTTTTGTTTGGCAGTTAACCCTTGCTTTATTCTCAGAATAAAATGATTCATATGGAAAATCTGTCAAAAAAGTGAAATTCGGAAATTTTGGCTACATTTTCCTTTAATTCTTGTGGAACACCTAAAGGGTTAATAACGTTTGTAAAATCAGTTTTAAATACCTTGAGGGGTGTAGTTTCTAAAATGAGGTCATTTTTGGGTGGTTTCTATGATGGAAGCCTCACAAAGTGACTTCAAACCTGAACTGGTCCTTAAAAAGTGGGTTTTGGAAATTTTGTAAAAAATTTCAAGATTTGCTTCTAAATTTCTAAGCCTTCTAACGTCCCAAAAAAATAAAATGTAATTTTCAAAGTGATCCAAACCTGAAGTAGACACATGGGGAATGTAAAGTCATAACTATTTTTGGAGGCATTACTATGTATTTTAAAAGTAGAGAAATTGAGATTTGGAAATTTGCTAATTTTTCTAAATTTTTGGTAAATTTGGTATTTTTTTTATAAATTTGAATGAAATATTTTGGCTCAAATTTACCACTGTCATGAAGTACAATATGTGACGAGAAAACAGTCTCAGAATGGCCTGGATAAGTAAAAGCGTTCTAAAGTTATCACCACATAAAGTGAGACATGTCAGATTTGCTAAAAATGGACTGGTCCTTAAGGTGAAAAATGGCAGGGTCCTTAAGGGGTTAAACATTTATATCTCTGCTTTTTCTGAGCTCAGTTGTACACGAAGGAGGTGTTAACAGTGATTGATAGCATTCTCTGTGTGTATACATAGCTGTCAGTCAATGATAGTTGTACACAGGGGAGGTGTTATCAGTGATTGATAGCATTCTATGTGTAAGTGTGTATACATAGATAGCTGTCAGTCACTGATAGTTGTACACAGGGGAGGTGTTATCAGTGATTGATAGCATTCTCTGTGTATATATATATAGATAGCTGTCAGTCACTGATAGTTGTACACGGGGGAGGTGTTATCAGTGATTGGTAGCATTCTCTGTGTAAGTGTGTATACAGAGATAGCTGTCAGTAACTGATAGTTGTACATGAGGGTCATCTTCTCGATGATTATAGCATTCTCTCTGTGTGTATACACACTGTAGATAGATGTCAGACACTGATAAGCCAGCCACTGAGTACAACTGAAATCAAAAAGAGCAGAGATTTAAATATATACATTTCAAGTTTTATTGAATCTTTTCCCACAAGATGATATATCAATCAGCTCAGCTCTTTCTGCTGCCTGCAGATTGCACTGCATTTTCTGGTGACAGGTCCTATTTAACTGAATAGAATAGAGAAGCATGCTATGCTGTTTTTGCCTTTTAAAGGTCAATAGAAACCTGATGGCAAACATTTTTTTGGAATTGTATTAATTTCTATGGGAAAGATTGTTATTTTTTACAGGATCCCCTTTGATCTCTTTGTCTACAGGATCTGTCATGATCTGTTTTTATTTCAGAGGCCAATGGATGATGACGAATTGAAGAAAAAAATGATGGAAACAATGTGTCAATTTGTCATCACTTTGTCAATAGTTACAGAGAACAAAGCACTGTAAATGTGTGTACACAAATTTACTGAAATGATCACTGAAAACAAGGACTAGCAATTCCAGCAAAAAGCATACAAGACAAAGGAAAAAAGTGTGAACTGTACATATGCTAAAAGCCAGGCTGGAATAGATATTTTGTAGCAAATGGACATGAGCTTACCCAACTGCCATTTTATTTCTATAAAGTGAGCTTTTATGGGGGAAACAATAGGAACAAACAGTTGGATATTTATTCTGTCCTATCCTGTATCTATATGTTACATGGACAGCCTGCTAACTTCGGTTAGTACCCTGTAATGGTACTTTTCCCCTTTAGTGGTGCTGCAGGCAGAACTGAACACGTTTTCACATAGATGACTGCTGATCTTTGGTGGTCTTGTAGTAGGACCCTGAGATCTGCTTATTTTGGGGTTACTTTTCTACAAAAAGAGATTGTTCAAAGTGGACAGTCCCTCTTCAAACAAACCCATTGGCTGCAAAGGGTTAGAAATAAAGATGAACCATACCCATCTCCACCGATCCCCTGCTGCTGTTTTGATGCTGGTCCGATCCCCTCTTCTCTCCACCTCCAGGTCCCAGTTTGGTACATCAGAAATGCCAGGATAGACCCGCTCAGCTAATTTTTGGCTGAGGTGAGTCACCACCAGGGTTGCACCACAAATGAGGCCAGGTGAGGCAATCACCTCAGGCAGCACCAGGTAGGGGCAAGAGCGGGGCAGCAAAAGGGACATGGGCAATTAGCACTTTCATGGAGGCAAAGGGGTTAGGTTAATAAATTGGCATGGGGGCACAGTTTCAGTTTTTGCCCCAGGCAGCAGAAAGGCTAGGTGCACCCCTTGTCACCGCTATGGCCAGTGCTATGCATCTTCTCTGTATGTGTATGTATACAGATATCTAGTAACCGTGATCTATGATCTGTCACCATAAAATGGAGACAGTTCACCCATAACTAAAAATGTAGATAAAGTGTTCCCTAATAACCCCCTAGTAAAATATAATTAATAGAAATAATTAAAACAGTAAAATGTAAAACAAATTAATAAATGAATGTGTGAAAAAGCACTTTCTAGAAACATGCATACCTCCCCTTTACTAAAAATAAAAATAAAAAATAAAAATTCTGTACTTATGTGATTATCATCCATGTACAGAGGCTACATCTGAAGGTAATGGAGGGCAATACATACATCATAAAGCTAAAATATGCATTTAACATATTGCATCTAAAATCCTAATACAGTTAACATGCCAAAAAAATGACATTTACAAAATTATGCCAACATAAAGTAGACATATGGGAAATGTAAAGTAATAACTATTTTATGAGGTATCACTATACTGTATGTCTTAAAAGCAGAGAAATTGAGATTTTAAAAACAGCGAATTTTTCAAAATTTTCTGTAAATTTTGAATTTTCCTTCTAAATAAAGGTGAAATATATTGACTCAAATTTACCACTGTTATGAAGTACAATGTGTCACGGGAAAACATTCTCAGAATGGCTTGGATAAGTAAAAGCCTTCCAAAGTTATTGCCATGTCAGATTTCCAAAATTTGGTCTGGTCCTTAAAAGGATTGTCCCACAACAAATATTCTACAGTTTTCAAGCCAGCACCAGGATCTGAATACGTTTGTAATTGCACGCAATTGAAAATTTAACATAGCCTCTGAATTATTCAATAAAATGTATCTGTATAGCGCCACCTGCTGTTTGTTCTTTTCTTATTTCTTTGTCCATCTCACTGAGAAGGCCGCACATGCTCAGTTTCACCCTTCAACTGCCTCCTGAGCTGTGATAGGGAGAGCTGAGACACACCCCCTTATCTGCAGCAGACAAGACACTCCCCTTGAGCTGCCAGCTTGATATAAATCTAGCAGAGCAATGAATGGGGAGATCTCTGGATCCATGTGAGGTACAGGGCTGGTTCTAGCTTTGTTGGAAAGAGATTGTCATGTACTATATGATGTCTGATTTTCATTTTTTACATTAGTCATGGGATAACTCCTTTAAGGTGAAAAATGGGGTAAGGGGTAAATATCTAGTTATAACTTATAAAAATAAGAAAGCTGAAATTGCCTAAAAAAATAAACTAAACATTTAAGAAAATTTTCCATGGTCTAAAGGCCAAAAAAACTCCTGGAAAGAGTTAAGCCATAGGCCCTTCTATGATGACATTATAAAAAGTCTCCCTGTAGAGATTTCCTTGCCAGATACTAATCAGCATTCAGTTAGGTGTCAGGTTCTATTACCTAGCACATTTTTCACCATAACAGGAGGAAGGAGAAGCCTCTGCTTGTAATACTTTGTCCTTTCCATGTGATTAGGACAGCAGCAGTGGTAATTCTCCAGAATAGAAGCCGGTCACAGTTATCTGATTGTCTGGAATGTAGAATTTGATCTTCAGACAGAAAAGGAAACAAATCAAAAACGACTTCAATTTCCTCCTAAAAAGAATGTTTGGCTTGTCCTGGTAAGACAGATACATTTAAAATGCTATCAACCCAGCCCTCACCGAAAGCTACATTATAATTCATAAAGTACTTAAAGGGGTTGTATCACTTTCCCTAAATACCACCATTTATCAAAACTGCCTTATTTTAAAGTTATTAGCCTACCATTGTGCCCCGTGACAAATCAATTTTGACACTCAGTCGCTGTAGGTTACGTCCTGCATTGGAGCCTTGTAATGGAGGACACACAAGTGTCATTGGCAAGAACAAGGGGCGTGGTAAGTGTCACATGATCTTCTGATGTCAATACATATCTCACTGTCCTGAGACATGATGGGACAGCAGTCACATGACAAACCAGGAAGTAGGATTCAAGCATGGGGGATAAGTGAAAACTTAATCACAAATGAAGTAAATTTGAAAAGAAAAAAAAAATTAGAGCTAGAGCAACTAATGAAAATACAGTTTAGAGGGAAACATAGTTTACGGCACAACCCCTTAATTGTACATTTTAGGTGGTCAATAAAAAGGGCTAAAATATTTTCTAGATTTGAAGCCCAAATGGAAGTTGTGTAGACTTTACAGCTTTTCATACGTGAAATATCTTATTGCAAATTTGAGGAATTCTGATTTGTAAATGGCAAAAATTAGCATATAAGTCATGTACATGATTTATTGTACGGTATAATTTAGTCTTCAGAGTTGTAGTTTCAATGGGGAGCCACAAGGTGTAGACCACTGGTAAATTTCCTGGTACATTCTGGGTATGGACACAATATACACAGAAACAAGAATAAAAACACAATGTAACACACAATGCCCTGAAACCCTGTTGCCTGGTAACCATATCATACCATTATCCAGTATATAGCCAGTATATGCAGCTATTACTGTGGGGTCAAGTACAACCTGTCACCTGTCACCACTTCTTCCCATACGAAAGAAACATAATGGAGAGTACTACCGATAGCGGTTAATTCATAAATTATCTAACAGAGAAGATTGGAAGCCTCAAAGCCGATCCAGGCTCCTGTGGAAATTATACTTGCAGAAGTTTAAAGGCCCCCATACACATTAGGTTATTGCCCTGCACTCGTTGACAGTCTAATCTGCATGGGAACCTTCCGTCTCTCCCCCGATAGATGACGTTGGAGAAAGTTAGGATCAGGCTATTTGAATTTTAAAGGGAATCTTGTCACCTGAGACCTCCTTATCCAACTGTTTGCACAGATACATAGCTATGGTTCACTTGATTAAAATGCTGTTTTTCTTTTGTACATCTGAGTCTCAGTTCTCAAGTTAGGTCTTTGGTGCAATGAGGGTGATACCATTGCTCTTGCTGCACTCAAGCTCTGCTCATTTCTGTGGCCAGCCCTTCCCTCAATGTTTTGCCACTGCCTAGCCCTGTCAATCAAAGGGAGGGGCTGACCACAGAAAGAAGCGGACCTTGGCTGCAACAAGAGCAATGGTGACGCCATCATTGCACCAAAATTGCATATTAAGAAAAAGTGTCATAGCTCAGGAACAGAGCCTCAGATCAACAAAAGAAAAACAGTATTTTAACCAGGTGAACCACAGCTATGTGTCTATGCAAACAGTTTGATAGGGAGGTCGCTGGTGACAAATAGCCTTTAAGGCCTGGTCCTTTTTTACTTCCATAAGAGTGTGTCCTTTATCATGTGATTTGGGCTATAGTTGCCGAGAGAGGGCGGTACAAAGATGTTAAGCTAAAATACCCCCTATAGAGCATATTTATACAATGATACAGATGATCGCCTAGTACTGCAAATTAGGGCTTAATGCACACGTTCAGGATTGTGTGTGGATTTTCCGCGCACATTGTATTCTATGAGAATTTGAAATTCTCATGAACACAATGCAGATTTTCCGTGTGGATTTTGACCTGCGGTGCAGATTTTAAAGTCTGTAGCATGTCAATTTCTTTAACCACTTCAAGACCAGGCCTAATTTTGCACATGACATCTGACATTGGAACGCTTTTACTTATCCAAGCCATTCATAGATTGTTTTCTCATGACACATTGTACTTCATGTTAATGGTAAATTTGAGTCAATATGTTTTACCTTTATTTATAAAAAATCTAAATTTACTGAAAATTTTGAAAAAAAAATCACAAATTTTTAAATATGAATTTTTCTGCTTTTAAGTTGCCTAGGGATATCTAATAAAATTGTTATTAATGAACATTCACCATATGTGCACTTTATGTTGGCATAATTTTGGAAATATAATTTTATTTTTTTAGGACGTTAAAAGGCTTCAAATTTTAGATGTAATTTTTAAGATTTTCATGAAAATTTCCAATAGTTAATTTTAAAGGACCTTTGCAGTTCTAAAGTGACTTTGAGGGGCTTAAATAATAGAAAACTCCCATAAATTAGCATATTTTAGAAACTACAGCCCCCAATGTAATCACAACTGATTTTACAAAGTTTGTTAACCCTTTAGATTTCCCACAAGAATTAAAACCGAAGGAAGGTGAAATTTAAAATATATATATTTTTTCGCAGATTTTCAATTTTTAATTCATTTTTCCCATAAGATAGCAAGGGTAAACAGCAAATCAAACCTGAATATTTATTTTCCTGATTCTGAAGTTTGCAAAAACACCCAATCAGAGGCGTAGCTAGAGGTTCAGCACAGGGGGGGCGAAACATACTTGAGTGGGCCCCCCACTTGGCTTCCCAAATGCACGTTTCCAACTTCACAGGCACATACTACTAGTTGTGGTTATAATATTGTATTAGAAAGATGACTATATAAACTGCTAGATCATCTATGCTGTTAAGTACAGTACAATAGACTTTCTACATTACCTACTCTAAATACTCTACCATATAATGCAGTAAAATATAGGAGTAATAGGATTAAAAAACAACGGGACTCCTATGTTAATGGAAACCTGTCCCCAGTTTTTACATCACTAAACTAACAGTCCTCTGCCCCCATCAGACCTCAGATCATCAGAATGTGCCCCCATCAGACCTCAGATCATCAGAATGTGCCCCCATCAGACCTCAGACCAGCGTATTGTGCCCCCATCAGACCTCAGATCAGCATATTGTGCCCCCATCAGACCTCGGATCAGCCTACTGTGCCCCCATCAGACCTCACATCAGCCTACTGTGCCCCCATCAGACCTCAGATCAGCGTATTGTGCCCCATCAGACCTCAGATCAGCATATTGTGCCCCCATCAGACCTCAGATCAGCCTACTGTGCCCCCATCAGATCTCACATCAGCCTACTGTGCCCCCATCAGACCTCAGATCAGCGTATTGTGCCCCCATCAGACCTCAGATCAGCGTTTTGTGCCCCCATCAGACCTCAGATCAGCATACTGTGTCCCCATCAGACCTCAGATCAGCATATTGAGCCCCCATCAGACCTCAGATCAGCCTACTGTGCCCCCATCAGACCTCACATCAGCCTACTGTGCCCCCATCAGACCTCACATCAGCCTACTGTGCCCCCATCAGACCTCACATCAGCCTACTGTGCCCCCATCAGACCTCACATCAGCGTATTGTACCCCCATCAGACCTCAGATCAGCTTAATGTGCTCCCATCAGACCTCAGATCAGCGTATTGTGCCTCCATCAGACCTCAGATCAGCGTATTGTGCCCCCATCAGACCTCAGATCAGCAGACTGTGCCCCCATCAGACCTCAGATCAGCGTATTGTGCCCCCATCAGACCTCAGATCAGCCCACCCAGCCACATAGGATTAAAATAAAAAACCTTACTTACCTGTTCTGCGCTGCGGCTGCCCTCCGGTCCGCGCTCCGCTCTCTTCCCTGGCCCGCGCACACTATGACCTGACGCTGCGTCTGATGGGGGTCCCTAAATACAAGTGAGCGCTTCCATAATGGAAGCGCTCACTTGTATTTGCCTGATAGTAGGCAAGGTCATCCTTGCTGGGCCCCCCTGAGTCACTGGGCCCGGAGCCGTCGCCCCCCCTGCCCCCCCGGTAGCTACGCCACTGCACCCAATATGTAGTTTCAAACTGCTCTGTGACCGGCAGTAATGAGAGGGAGATAGTACAAGCATTTGACAGCTTGTCAGAGTGTCAAGCTGTCAGATCACTCTGACAGCTTGTCAGAGTGATCAAAAGCCTGGAGGCCAGGAAAAAAGGTCTCAGGTTAAAGCTCCATGTTCTTGGCTGTCAGGAGGCAGCTGAGTCATGGAGCTTCTATGTACAGGTGCTGCACACAGGGGGCAAAGCTCAAGGACGTTTATAGTCAATGGGCAGACTTGAAGTGGTTAATTTTTCCTGACTGGATTTTCTCCATTCACTTCAGTGGGGAGAGTAAAATCTGCATGCGGAAAATCCGCACCAAATCCGCATTGTCCGCATGGATTTCCCTGAGAACACCTGCAGATTTCAGTGCGGAGTCTCTGCACATAAGTCCTGAACATGTGCCTTTACCCTTGAAGAGACTCTTTACAGTGCATTGACAGGTTGTAAACATGAAATCTTCCTATTCAAACTTATCTTATTCATAACTTTTTCATGTCAATAACTTTATAAAATTAAAAATTCCCTGAGTACAATGGTAAAATAGAGTAAAATACTGTAGCATATCAGTCTGGCAATACCTATCAGTACTGGGACTGGAAGACAACCCTAACCAGCCATGCTCCTTCATTGAAGGACATTTCAGTTCCTGTAGACACGAGAGCCTAGGTATGACTGCTGCTTTTATACCCCCACTTCTGCTGGGCTTTTCCTTCATTTTTATTTTAAGTCATGCTCAATTTACTATTTGACCTATTCTCTATAGCAGCAAAGTTAATGAACCTGAACAACAAACTATGTGAAAACTAATGTTACTATTAACACTCGCGAGTACTCAGCCCATATAATGAACCAACAAGTAAAAGTTAATGATTTCTAAAGCCCCACACAAACAGAAAGAGACATGTATTAAAAGTGCTCAATGGCCACCATTTTTTTGTTTTGTTTGTGACATAAAATTGATTCACCAAATGTAAATGTGGTAGAAGAAATGTGTATTAGTGTATACCTGACCTGATCAGCCTGCGGTATAGCTTATAAAGCCTTGCAAATAAATGGTAAAAAGAACATATTTGCCGTCAAAACTTGTTGTATTATCAAGTAGGGAACAATATACCTGAAATACTTTTACATGCCATGCTGTATTGTGCATGGTGGAGAATGTCTCCCTAAAATAATATTTCACAAATGTGCCATAAAGTACAATGTGCAGCATGCGCTATGGGATGAGATATGTATGGAGTTATTCTGCTTCTAGGTGAGAATAGCTTTGTACATCACGTGTTACATGGTAACGAGTCCTTGCAGCCAGTGGTGTAACTATGTAGAAATGACTAGTCCCCACTGCAAATTTTTGAATGCCCCCCCTCCCTCTTGCAACTGCTTTGCAACCCCCTCCTCCCATGCAAACCCAAAACCCCATCACCCACGATGCTAGGGAGGCTCGTCCCCATCACAACCTGCTATTGGCTGCCTCACCCCGGTTGCAGGAGGATTTGATTCGTGCGATGGGGAGATGAAGCGATGGCCGTGTGGGGAGCAGGAGCTACACAGGTGCCAGGGAATGGGGTAAGTACCATCTATATGAGGGGCCCAGGCATTGGGGGGATGTTTTACAAGTTGGATAACCCCTTTAACTCTGTCGGTATTAGTTAATACTTTGCAGTAGTACTTTATATGTATCTATTCTACACCATAAACTTGCCTGCGCTTTTTATCTACTTTCCCCATCAAATACAGACAATGTACTGAGCTAGCTTTTCCAGTCTCCTCCCTGGCAGAAAAAGGTGCTCTGCTGAAGAAAGACCTGAGTTCGCTGTCCCTCTCTCAGAAGATTGGTACCCTTGCCAAATGGCTGGTGGCCCAGGGTCTTTGGCTCAATTATCAGGCAACGTATCTCCATATCAGCTTCTTCTTTTGGTCACTTGTCCCTATCTGCAGACTGGTAGTGGCTCTGACTGCTCTTCTCTTATACAGTTTCTAACTGATCCAGAACCTTCTAGTGGGAGGAGGGAAGCTGGAGAACCACCGCTTAACCAAAACAATGTTGCAGTTCATGGCTGTCATAGACATCTTTTATGTCTGAATACAAGTCACTGGTAATAACTGAGCAGCTTCCAGGTGTAAACTGTCTGACAGAGCTAAACCAGACGGTCAAACGTTCACTGTGTCTGGCTTTTCTCTCCAGAATTAAGCTCTGCATAGTCCCTTATGGTAACTGTGAAGAATTATTAGCCTCTCGGTGCACAAGCTGGAAATTACCAAAGTCTCTCGGTATTAGTTGGCTGTGCATTAACCTTTTCCATAATGCAATGCAAATGCAGTGTAATAGTGCAAATTATAGTGCAAACATGCAAAATGCAGTTCAACAATATAAAATGGTAAAGTGTGGCATAAATCATAGTGCAAGTTATCCCTTCAAAGTGCAATAAAGTAGGGAGTTAAATGCTTTGCATAGCGGCAGCAGGGGCAAATGTCCACAAACATTCATACTCCAAAGTACCATTCATCCAGTGCACTACATACTCATGAGCAGGAGGCACCTCAGCATGCATGAGCAGAAGTGACCTTAGTATACATGAGCAGGAGACACCTCAGCATACATGAGCAGAAGTGAACTTAGTATTTATGAGCAGGAGGCACCTCAGCATGCATGAGCAGAAGTGACCTTAGTATACATGAGCAGGAGACACCTCAGCATACATGAGCAGAAGTGAACTTAGTATTTATGAGCAGGAGGCACCTCAGCATGCATGAGCAGAAGTGACCTTAGTATACATGAGCAGGAGACACCTCAGCATACATGAGCAGAAGTGAACTTAGTATTCATGAGCAGGAGGCACCTCAGCATGCATGAGCAGAAGTGACCTTAGTCTACATGAGCAGGAGACACCTCAGCATGCATGAGCAGAAGTGACCTTAGTATACATGAGCAGGAGGCACCTCAGCATACATTAGCAGAAGTGACCTTAGTATACATGAGCAGGAGACACCTCAGCATACATGAGCAGATGTGAACTTAGTATAAATGAGCAGGAGGCACCTCAGCATGCATGAGCAGAAGTGACCTTAGCATACATGAGCAGGAGACACCTCAGCATGCATGAGCTGGATAAATGAAGTACCTCGGTGTGCACAAACTCTCACTTTGAATTAAATACTCCTAAAATCCCACCAAGTGATGCATTATAAATAAGCACATTTTGTAATTAAAGGCATCTTCTCCAGAGCAGCCACCAGTGCATGAGCAGTCAAATCCTGTACATAACACACATGAATGTACATGTACATGTTTGTACTACAGGTCTACAAGATCTGAAGTGGTTTAGTGACTGTGTGTATGAGGAAATGTCTGTAACTAGGGTATGTGTCATGAGAGGTGGGCGTATGAAACCAAATATGAATGTTACATTTAAGTAAGGGAGGAGCTTCCTTACGCTCGGAGTGCAGGGTAGGGAGTGAACTTTAGGCTTTCAATGTTTTTGATGACTTGGCAGCGAGTTACTAAACGCTGAGTCAAGCACAGAATGACGTCACATATTATAGTTTGGTGCCCTCTGTAATTAATCTGCTCTTTCAGGAAATTCAGGTCTGTACACAAAGCAGAGTAATTGGTGGTTTAGAAGTTTGTAAATATGTGATGGACACAAAGATTGATACATTATTGTATTCCATGTCCTCTTAGGGGGAATGTCTTACA
The DNA here is from genome assembly GCA_900303285.1 of Rhinella marina. Taxonomy (NCBI): domain Eukaryota; kingdom Metazoa; phylum Chordata; class Amphibia; order Anura; family Bufonidae; genus Rhinella; species Rhinella marina. The sequence continues at coordinate 63,532 of ONZH01010452.1, forward strand.
TATATAGACATATTTTTAGTCTCATTAAATAGGTTCAAGCACGTATAAGAATAATAATGGCACAGATTTAATAATCTGGATTAACATTTAGATAGCGTAAACTTAAGCTAAAGATTTGCCAAACTGATGTCAGTGGCTCAGGCTGGAGGATCAGTTTGGAGCATTATTACACACTGTTGCTGAGTTGCAGGTTCCATGCTTAACCACCACTACATTCAAACTGAAGTCCTTTGGTCAAGAGATGGCTGGCTTACAAAATTATAACCCTAGCTGTATACAGTGGCTTGAAAAAGTATTCATACCCCTTGAGCTTTTCCACTATTTTAGCGTTACACCCACTAACTTAAATGAATTTTATTGGTATTTTATGTGACCAAAAAAAGTAGCAAGTATACTGTAGCAAGTACAGTACATGTGAAGAGAAAATGAGACATGGTTTTCAAAATTGTTCATAAATACAAATCTGGAAAGTGTGACGGGCATTTTTATTCAGCCCCCCCTGAGTCAATACTTTCTAGGACCACCTTTCACTGCAATTACAGCTGCAAGTCTTTCATGGTATGTCTCTACCAGCTGTGTACATCTAGAGCAGAAATGGCCAACCTGCAGCCCTCCAGCTGTTGCTAAACTACAACTCCCACCATGTCCAGACAGCCTACAGCTATCAGCCTACAGCAGGGCATGGTGGAAGTTGTAGCTTTACAGCTGGAGGGACACAGGTTGAGCATCCCTGATCTAGAGACTGACACTTTTGCCCATTCTTCTTTGCAAAATAGCTCAAGCTCATTCAGATTGGATGGAAAGCATTGTGAACAGCAATTTTCAAGTCTTGCCATGCCTCAGTGGGATTTAGGTCTGGACAAAATTTTCAAAACCATGTATCATTTTCTTTTCACTTCACGCATACTTGCTACTTTGTGGTTGTAACATGAAAACTATGGAAAGGTTCAAGGGGTATGAATACTATTTTAAGGCACTGTACCTACAGACCTCCCACATAGTGACAACTGATACTTTATTATCACAAACATCCATACTATTTATTTGCAGGGGCACACTATTTGTTTGGCCTGTCATAGCCAGTAAGGTGGGAAGAGAACGCTTCGTTCAGCCATTCATAAGAAAGTTTAATGTTCTCCTCTCATTAAAATAAACATGATCTGGACTTGCCATGAATTCATGTGAGTCTCTATTACTCATGGTAGCAACAGACGGGATATTTTGGTCCAGTGAAATCAGAAAAACCAACATTTTTCTGGATGGCTAACGTTGGATAAGCTATGCTATTTATAGTAATGTTTGGAGGAAATTTTTTTTAAAAAGCGCTGGTTCCACACAAAAAGTTCAATGGCTCTTCACTTTTGCTTCATTCCTCTTGTCGTAATTTCAAATGACAATATTTTTATTCTTATCCAGAGATACATGCACAGTTTTTTGGGATTTATATTCTGGAAAATATCGGGGGTCATTTATTATTAGATATACGCCAATTTTTGGTGTATATCTGTCGCAGATTCGGTCACAAAGGGGATTTGCAGCAGAATCTGCGACTATTCCCCGCTAATGCCAGGTCTAAAAAAGGCGGCATGGCGGAAACGTGGCTGGCCTGTCTCATTTTCTATTTTCTACGTCTGTTTCAAGAGTAGAAAATGATCTAAATCTAGTCCAACAAGGGAGCTGGCATAGATGTAGGCTGGCGGTGGATGCACCTAGGTTATGTATAGGCCGCCGCTTCTACATAACTTAGGCGCATCACACACCAGCTCAAGGGGTATTAAGACCTGCGTCTAAATCACCGGTCTTAATAAATGACCCCCATTATGCGCTCTACAAAAATTGGACATAGGTGAGATTTTCCCAGAATGCAGTAAAGCACTTTAAAGTGCATTGTAGGAGTTTGGCAAAACTTTAAGGGAGTGTCAGTAAACTATTGACCACTTAGGCCCCTTTCACACGAGCAAGAGCAAGTTTTTTGCACAGGTGCAATGCGTGAAGTGAACGCATAGCCCCCACACTGAATCCTGACCCATTCAGTTCAATGGGTCTGTGCACATGAGCGTTTTTTTTTCACGCATCAGTTCTGTGTTGCATGAGAATGGCAGCATGTTCTATAGGCCCCTTTCACACGACAGTATTTTTTGCGGTCTCCGATCCGCATTTTTCACATGAAAAATGCGGACCCATTCATTTCTATGGGTCCGCAAAAAATACTGAGAGCATACGGTGTGCTGTCCGCACCCGTATGCCCGTTCCGTAGCCCCGCAAAAAAGATAGAACCTGTCCTATTCTTGTCCGCAAAACGGACAAGGATAGGCATTGTTACAATGGATCCGCAAAAAAAACGGATGCCATACGGACGGCATCCGTTTTTTTTGCGGATCCGCAATTTGCGGACCGCAAAACACAACGTTCGTGTGTAAGAGGCCATATTCTGCGTTTTTCACGCAGCCCTGGCCGCATAGAAGTGAAAAACACAGTGTAAGGCCTCTTTCACACAACAGTATTTTTTGTGGACTCCGATCCGCATTTTTCACATGAAAAATGCGGACCCATTCATTTCTATGGGTCCGCAAAAAATACTGAGAACATACTGTGTGCTGTCCGCATCCATTTGCCCGTTCCGTAGCCCCGCAAAAAAAATATAACATGATAGGCAATGTTACAATGGATCCGCAAAAAATACGGATGCCATACGGACGCCATCCGTTTTTTTTGCGGATCTGCAATTTGCGGACCGCAAAACACAACGTTCGTGTGAAACTAGCCTTACACACGAACGTTGTGTTTTGCGGTCCGCAAATTGCGGATCCGCAAAAAAAACAGATGCCGTCCGTATGGCATCCGTTTCTTTTGCAGATCCATTGTAACAATGCCTATCCTTGTCCGTTTTGCGGACAAGAGTAGGACAGGTTCTATCTTTTTTGCGGGGCTACGGAACGGGCATATGGGTGCGGACAGCACACCGTATGCTCTCAGTATTTTTTGCGGACCCATAGAAATGAATGGGTCCACATTTTTCATGTGAAAAATGCGGATTGGAGCCCGCAAAAAATACTGTCGTGTGAAAGGGGCCTTAGGCCCCTTTCACACAACAGTATATTTTGCGGGCTCCGATCCGCATATTTTGCGGACAGGATGCGGACCCATTCATTTCTATGGGTCTGCAAAAAATACTGACAGCATACTGTGTGCTGTCCGCATCCGTATGTCCGTTCCATAGTCCGCAAAAAAAAAAATAGAACATGTCCTATTGTTGTCCGTTTTGTGGACAAGGATAGGCATTGTTACAATGGATCCGCAAAAAAAACTGATGCCATACGGACGTCATCCGTTTTTTTTGTGGATCCGCAATTTGCGGACCGCAAAACACAACGTTCATGTGAAAGAAGCCTAAAGCCTCATTCACATGTCAGTGTTTTGGTCAGTGATTTTCATTATCATATCTGCTCCTGTTCTGTGTTTAGAGCCGCACCTGGTTTTGGCTCACAATCACTGATGGAAATAACTGACTAAAACACTAACGTGTGAATGAGGCATAATACGGATTTAATCCGGATGCAGGGTGCAATGCGTTTTTCACTGATGGTTCCTAGGAGATGTTGTTCGCGAATCTTCAGTTTTTTTCACTCATGTGAAAAATGCATCAAAACTGATTGCACCCACGCGGAAAAGACTGAAATACTGAACACAATTGCAGCCAAAACTGTCTGAACTTGCTTGCGAAATGGTGCGAGTTTCCCTGAACGCATTACTAAATGCATCCGGAGCCAATTCGTCACGCACGTGTGAAAGGGACCTTAAAAAATTGCTGCTTCCTTTTAAAAATGCCACCACTCCTGTTCATGGATTATTTTTGCTATGGCAGCTCAGTTCCATTTAAGCACATAGTGCTGAGCTGCAATGCTACACCCAACCTGTGATGAGGTGTGGTGCTGATTTTGGAATAAAGCAGCCATGTTATACTATTTCTGGACAACCCCTTTAAATAAATGTCCCAATCTGATATGTATGAAGGCTGCCACACGTGGAAGACACTAGGAGATTAGTGCTGCCAGGAGGGACGAGCAGTGGCTTCTTTCCATTGAAATAAACATGCGCGCTCAGCAGATTTAACTATGCAAGTTTATGAGGATGAGACAAGAGAAAGCTATGGCCCCACAGCTGCACTAAAAGAAATCGTCAGTGTCCACATAGCTATGTGAATGCACATGTACTGCCACCAGCCATAACTTTGTCACTGTGTTTTAATTTGTGAAGGTCAGCTACATTCATATCAAGCTGGCAGATGAGGGAGTGTGTCCTTTTTGTCCCATCTCTCTCCCTATTACAGGTCAGGGGTTGTTTCCATTCTCATGAGGCACATCCTTTCTGCTGCAGCTCTCCCCCTGTTACTATCACAGCTTCTAACAATAGATATGGCTGGTGGCAGTTGAATAACAGAACTGAGCAAGTGCAACCAGTAGATGGACGTGCACCTTACCATAGAGAGAAAACAGCAGGGGATGCCTTTCTAATGAAAAAAAAGAGTAACTGGCTTCCTGTCCTGGGTCAGTTGGAGGTCAGGGAGTTGGTCATATGACACAGCTACAATTAGAAGAGAGGGGATAACTCAGAAATACAGTCTCTGATAAGAAGATTGCATTCACTATAGATTACATCATGCACCTTTCTAACAGGTCAGAGAATAATTTTTTTTGTGGGAGTTCTTCTTTAATGATGGCACAACCCCTACAAAATCTTTTACACGGTCCGAGGATTGGGGAATGAGCATTCTTAGAAACACGCATTCCTGTTATATGCCCTGCGTAAGGGCGCCGCCGATCACTTGAAGAATGAGCAAATGCTCGTTTGTCAAGTACTCACATCTTTAATGTAGCCCATAAAACCATCCTTTGCCAGCAGCACCTCGAGTAAACAATGAATTTATATGGGGATGAATGATCACAGTAGCTATCATTCACCACTATACAGAGGAAATGATTGCTGCATGTAAATACAGTTATCACTTTGGCTGGCAGCACCTCATTTTGTGTAAGCCATTAATCTAAATGGGGATGAGTGCTCACAGTAGAGATCATTCACCACCATACAGAAGAAATGATTGCTGCATGTAAATACAGTTAGCAATTTGACTGGCAGCACTTCACTCTATGTAATGAATTAATCTAAATGGGGATGAATGATCACAGTAGCTATCATTCACCACCATACAGAGGAAATGATTGCTGCATGTAAATACAGTTATCACTTTGGCTGGCAGCACCTCGCTCTGTGTAACTTTACTTTCACTACTTTCACACTAGCGGCAGGCCTGATCCGGCAGGTGAAGGGTGCTGCCGGATCAGGCCTGCCGCAGTGACATGTGTGGAGCCGGAACCGCGCTCCGGCCCCACACATGTCACACAGTACATACATACACATAAACATACACACACATATACACAGACAAATACACATACATACTTACATGCTCCCGGCAGGTCTTCAGAGCGTCGGAGGGACAGGACGGCTCGCACAGGTGACGATTCCCCACAGCACCCTCTGCTGGGCGCCTGGTGGAATGCTGCGGTTTGTTCTCCGGTCTGAAGACGGAACGGAATGCTTTCAGGAGCATTCCGTTGTCTTCAGTTCAGTTTTGTCCCCATTGACAATGAATGGGGACAAAACTGAAGCGTTTTATTCCAGTATTGAGTCCCTATGAGGGAACTCAATACCGGAATTTTAAAACGCTAGTGTGAAAGTAGCCTAAGCAATGAATCTATATGGGGATGAATGGTCACAGTAGCGATCATTCACCACCATACAGAGGAAATTATTGCTGCATGTAAATACAGTTATCACTTTGGCTCAACGATCAGGCAATTATCAGGAATGGAAGGTTTGCTCCTGATAACTGCCTGTGCGTAAGCCTGTGTAAACGGGCCCCTAGCATAAAAGTCATATAAAGTGCAATAGCTTGGAACATGTGGCTTATCAATGAACAGATGCAGTCTAAACAGCCTGATTTATCATAGGAAATATTTCAAGTTTGCTTTAGAGAAGGCTATTCAGTACAGGCATCTATACTTGTTTACTCAGTGATAATATACTGCGGCCAGGAAACCACATCTCCCTCCTGCTTGTCTCCCATCTGGGGCTGAGTGGACGCAATCTTTCAGGAAATGCTAACAACCAAAGATGACCAGCTAATAAATACCAAATTAAATCCTGAAGGAAAACATGACATTTCAGACCTAATCACCATCTGTAATCTACACTCCTTACCACGTAGGTTGAGCAAACATGGGGTTCCTTCCCGGCCAATGCTATAATTCACGACCACAAGTATACAAAATAACTTGGCCAATAAATGGCTGATAATCGGCAAAGAAACAGTTGAGAAGAATTTTTTTGACTGCTGTTTATCACTTCGGTTCATCCAAATGTATCTGCGTTTTCAATGCCACCGGTATGTCCACAGGAGGACAAAAGGATCGGGTGTTAAAATTCAACATGGGAGTCCCTCCTGTACCTCGGATTGACAAAAATGGCAAGTACCCTACTGTCAGGAGTGTAACTACCATAGCGGCAGACCATGCGACTGCTATGGGGCCCAGGGCAAGAGGGGCCCAGAATTAGTTGGGATTATCTCCTCTTCTACTGGGGGTGAAAACTTGGTCAGGACTCTACTCTCTAAAGGAACAACTTTTAACAAATGAGACAGAGGAAAAAATAGCCAAGGGTCATTGAAAAGGGTTTAGGCGGAAACCCTTCTGTCCTGTGTTCGGGGCCTGGTTTGATCCTTGCTATGGGGCCCTTACTTCTCTATGTACGCTACTGCCTACTATGTATGGGGGCCAGCCCTGACAAAAATGGCAGGCTTGGATGACAATGATCTAAGGGCTCATGCACACAATCGTATTTGTTTTGAGGTCTGCAAATCGCGGATCAAGAAAACGCAGATCCCGGCCGGGTGCATGCCACTCCTCTATAAATGTTCTGTCCTTGTCTGTAAAATGAACCAGAATAGGACATGTTTTATCTTTTTTAGGGGCCGCTGAATGGAGATACGGATGCAGACAGTACACAGTGTGCTGTCCGCATCTTTTACGGCCCCATTGAAATGGATTCGCATCTGATCTGCAAAAAATGCAGATAGGGTGCGGACTGAAACTATGGTCATAAGCATGAGCCCTTATGTGTATGGGACTCAGCCATGTGTCTGCACGGACTACGCATCTCACACTGCAATACACAGTTATGTGGATTGCCGTTATGGAGATGTGTATTGCAGGGCCACGGGTGTGTATTTCACAGCAGTACACATCTCCATAACTGCAATCCACATAAGGGCTCATGCACACGACTGGTGTTTTGAAGTCTGCAAATTGCGGTCCACAAAACACAGATGTGTGCATTCCGTATTTTGTAGAATGGAACAGCCGGCCCTAATAGAACAGTCCTATACTACATTAATAGGACCTGTTCTATTTTTTGGTGGAATGGACATGTGGTCATTTCCGTTTTTTTGTGGCCCCATTAAAGTGAATGGTTCCACATACGGCCCGAAAAAAATCCATAATGGACGTGGAAAAAAATAAGTTAGTTTGCATGAGCCCTAATTGTGTATTACAGTGTGAGATGTGTATTCCATGACAGCTGCCTCCTTCTGCTCTGTGATCTGCTTCCTCTCAGTACAGGCAGGGGAGCATGCGCAGTAGACACTGCTGTATTAGGGCTCATGCACACAAATGTGCGTCCCAACTGGGCCCGTGCTGCAGACCTCAAATTGTGGTCCACAATGCAAAGGCACTGACCGTAGGGCCACTGTATGTGGACACAGGACCCATTCACTTGAATAGGGTCCGTAATCTGCATCCGACAGTCTGCACCGCAAAAAAGTAGTGCATGTAAAACTGGCCTAATGAAAAGTTATCAATTTTAGAAATTTATTTTCTATATCAGTTCCTGCTGGTTTTCACAATGATTGCTGAAAGTTCCTAGGAAATTCTGCTGTTTAGTAAAAGTACGCAGAAACCTTTCCAGGTCATGTGTGCACAGCTCCTTAGAAGACAGAACTCCATGTCCATCACATGACACAGTAAACAATGGCTGTTGCTACTAAGTGAGGAATTGATACAGAAAGTATACTCGAAAATGTTGTAACTTTCCATTACATATTTAATATGCGCTGAACAACTAATATCACTTTTAGACCCCGTTCACATGGCAGATTTTGCAAAGGCAAAATCTGCTACATATTCCGTGACAGAAACCAGAGTTTTTTTTCTTTTTAGTTGAATGCCACAGACCTGCTCACGGTTTAGCTTCATTGAATGGAGCTAAACTATGAACCTGACAGCTTCCACAGAGTCTGTCTGGACACTGCATCAAGAGAGGGCATGTCTTTTTCTGGCATTGTCGCAGCTTTAAACCACCGGCTGTACGACCAGCAGCGCAGTCTACCACCATAAACAATGGGAGGTGGACTTTGCTGGCTTCATGACATGGAATCTGCATCAGAATTCTAGCGTCAAAAGATGCTGTGTGAATAGGGCCTAAGAATAAGGCCTCATTCAGACGACCATAGTTTTAGTGCGCATCCGAGCCACATTTCCTGAGGATCAAATTAACTTTGCATTCCTATAAAAAGGGCCATAGGCGGACTGGCCATAGACCCGGTGGGCTGATGCCTATGAGGGCCTCACAAGCCCTCTTCATGGCTACCAGCCGTGTACATAATGATGTTCACACATTAGAAGGGTTATCCAATGTCTCACACATGCCCCCCAATGCAGAGGGAATACTTACCCTGCTCCCCGGTACCCACGTCACCCCTGATCCACGCGCGGCTGCATCTCCCTGTGCGGGGACGAGCCTCCCTAGCGTCACCTGCGATGCTAGGGAGGCTCGTCCCTGTCGCGGCCTGCTATTGGTTGCTCCCCCCGTCTCCGGATGTTTTGATCTGTGCGATGGGGAGATGCAGCGGGCAGCTGTGCAGGGATCCGGAACAACACAGGTTCCAGGGAGCAGGGTAAGTATAACCTATATGAGGGGCCCGGGCATTGGGGGCGCACGTTTTAGACATTGGATAACCCCTTTAATTAATGTAGGATTATCAGGCACTTATGCACCTGGGCAGCAGCCGCATGTGCCCTCCTGAACTCGCCTGTATTGCCACCCTCAGGCCGATTATACAGTGTCATACTGTGGCGTGGGAGGCAGTATTTTGTGCTGCACTGTGGTATTTAGTTTACTGGGGCAGTATTTTGTTCTGCACTACGGTATCGCTGGCTCTGTCTACTTCTGTTGGCACGTCTTCTGTCAATTTTCACCCGCCTACAACATGGGGCCACTTTTAGGTATTTTTCCAGGGCAGTACCAGTCAATGGACCGCCTATGCCGCTGTATTGTTTTAGAATGGCATACGTCAGGGCCTCTTGTCAGGAAATCTTGCCATTGTATACGTCTGATGAGTACACAGAGTATAAGATATTACTACTATTTCCAATAGCATGGATACATAGAAGCTACAGCCGGTGTATGAACAGAGACACAAGGATTTTACTTCCAGCCCCTTTGCCTCAGACCCAGGGGATGCCCTGTCATGTATTTTCCTGACCTGATCTACATGTGAATAGCAGGCTGCAGAAAGGAATTACCTGCCAGCCGGGGCGGGACTATGAGGTCACCGAATGTTTCATGTGAACATCCACCTAATTCATTTACAGGAAGAGATTTCACCTTGTGACAGGAGAGAACAACTTTATTCTGTGGGATTTACACCGAGGACAATGGCCGCACTAATTCCAATGGACAACCGCCCAGGCTTCTTCTCATGAAGGTAACGTAGGGAACATTACATATCACCTAGGATAAGGAACTAGAAGTCTGAAGAAATAAATGTCTACAGGAACCTGCCAGATAGAGCCGACTACCTCATACTCAGTCCATGAAGTGAACTGTAAGCAGAATAAATGCCACCGGCAGCACCAGCACACCTGGCAGGAGGTCCAGAGCAATGTATACGCTATATACTCACCCCAGGAGCAGTCATCAGCTTTGCAGAAGGAAATTCAGATACCTTTAGAGAAAGCAAATACCTGAGTCTCTCCTAACAGTGACGAATGGTAGCAAGTCACAGAGCCATTAAAATAGTCGTGGACATGTTCTGCTGCATTTGCTGATGACATCAGAAAACAGTAGCTTACTGCCCTGGAAATATTTCACATGGGTTCTCTGTGGGGGAGATTTATCAATTTTGGTGAAATTTTCACTACTTTTCTGCCACAGATTATAAATCACCCCCAGTTTGCCTACTGGTATGTAATACTGGCACTTTAGCTGGCTCCTTCGATAAAGCAAGATGGTCTAAATTCTTGGCAAATCTACAGACCTAAAATCTGGAGACATTTCAGTGCTTGTGATTAAAGGGGTTGTCCAGGATTAGAAAAACATGACTGTCCATAGATTATGTCTGGTAATGGAGCTCAGCTCTAGGGATGAGCGAATCGACTTTGGAGGGTAGATCCGAAGTCGATTCGCTAAAAACTTTGTTGTAATACTGTACGAAGTTCCTGCTCCTTACAGTATTAGAATGTATTGGCTCAGATGAGACGAAGTCTCACGCGACTTGTAATAACTTCGGCTCATCAGAGCCAATACATTCTAATACTGTACCATCTGAAGTCGATTCGCTCATCCCTACTCAGCTCCATTGAAGTGAGTGGGGAGGAGTTGTAATACCACATACAACCTGTGGGAAGGTATGGCGCTGTTTTTGGAAGGAAACAGCCATCTTTTTCTAATCCTAGACAACCCCTTTAACATCTTGTGGCTCATTAATATCTGTATAAATTATAAAGGGGTTGTCACATAATAAATATTCTACAGTTTTCACACCAGCACCTGAATACCTTTGTAATTGCATGTAATTAAAAGATTAGTATAGCCAGTGAGCTATTCAATAAAATCAGTATAGCACCACCTGCTGTGTGTGCTTTTCCTTAAATCTCTGTTCACCACAGTGAATGTGCTGAGGTGGTCGCACATACTCAGTTCCATCCTTCAACTGCCTCTAAATGAACCTACTGTTAGAAGCTGTGACAGTTACAGGGAGAGAACTGCAACAGAAAGGACATGCCCCCTGAGCTGTGTTAGGGAGAGAGCTACAGCAGAAAGGACGCTCCCCCTGTGAAAAGACACACCCCCTGAGCTGCCAGCCTGAAAAAAATCTAGCAGAGCGTTTGGATCAATGAATAGGGAGCTCTGGATCGGATGTGAGGTACAGGGCTGGTTCTAACCTCTTTAGGCCTCATGCACACAACTGCATTGGTCAGCATCCGATCCACATTTTTTTGGATCACATGTGGACCCATTTATTTCGATGGGTCCCTATAAAATGTAGACAGTATACAATGTGTTGTCCACATCCATGTCTGTTCCGCCATTCCACAAAAAAAGATAGAACATGTCCTATTCTTTTCCGTTCTGAGGACAAGACTAGGCATTTTTAACTTAGGATGGGACGTGTGGAATGGCCGGTATCCGTGTTCTGTGGATCCGTTATTTGTGGACGCAAAAACAGATATAGTTGTGTACATGAAGCCTTAGAAATAGATTGTAGTGTCTGATATGATGTTTGTTTCTATTTTTTGCATAGATTTTATTTTTTGCATAGATTGTAATGTATTATATGATGTCTGTTTTTCATTTTTTGCATTATTCACGGGATAACCCCTTTAAATTTTTGATGTGTAGCTGAGATTTTTTTTTCTAATAGCATTTTTTGATTCATAGTTTTATCAATGGATATATCACTGCTTAAAAGGTAAATATCAAATGTGTTCCTAGTGATTCCATGCAGTGTGAATGGCCCTCACTGTACAGTGATTGTAAGCTAGATCTGAAATCAGCTTAACCCATAGTAACAGTCACAAAAGTTAAAACGAGGTTAAAAAAACATTATAACTATAACAAAAAGTTATAGTTATATGGACATAAATGGGTCTATTAAAATATTAATTAGATGACTAATGCCTAGATTAACCTGATTGGCAAAGTATATCCGGCCACACATGATTGATTCTTATTATAAAACCACAGCTCTATGTAGCAATATGTGCCCTAATAGTAATGCAGTGTAGCAGTAATACTCTAATAGTAATGCAGTTACTATTTATCTACTATCTCCCCTATATAGGAGCCAGGGAGACTTTACTGAACATGCTCATGTGTGCCATCATGCAGAACACCTTAGAACAGGGATGCTCAACCTGCAGCCCTCCAGCTGTTGCAAAACTACAATTCCCAGTATGCCCTAATAGCTGTAGGCTGTTCAGCCATAATGGGAGTTGTAATTTTGAAACAGCAGGAGGGACATAGGTTGGGCATCCCTGCCTTAAAATAACAAAGTCCTGGGTCATCCACCCTTCCTTACAAAGAGATGTCAATTTAGCCTAGACAGAAGGGGCTGCTGCTGTGATTGCTGGGCATCTGCCTGATGAAGGAACGCCCAGCAGACACCTGGAGATTGGCCTCCATTCACATCTGCATTGGTTATTTCCAGTGGATCCCTGACCTGATGTACACAGGGATCCAGAAGTACTAGATTCCTGACCTGATGGACACCAACTGCACCCAATGGACCCCCTTGATTATAAGGGGGTCCTACATGTCTTGGTCTCTGGCATTTTACCAGTGGAGGAAAACTACAGATTTTTATGAAAACTAAAGAGTCTTTACACAGATGTGAACAAAACCTTAAAGGGTTTTTCCAGGAGTACGATATTGATTACTTATTTTCAGGACAGGTCATAAATATCTGATTCGGTGGGGGTCCAACTCTTGGCACCCATACCTGTCAGCCATTTGAAGAGGACACGGTGCTCAGGGCTCACAGCATACCAATCACAGTGCCGTACATTGTATAGTGGCTGTACTTGGTATTGTAGCCTAGGCCCATTCACTTGAATAGGACAGATCTGCGCTTAGGCCATGTGACTGATAAACGTGATGTCACTGCTCTAGGAATAGGATGCAGCCTTCACTGGTGCACCATTGCCTCTTCAGACAGCTGATTAGTGGAATGGGTGCCAGGAGTCAGACCCCCATCAATCAGATATTGATGATCTGTCCTGAGGATAGGCCATTATATTGTATTCCTGGAATGCTTCATAACTAATGACACAAATGGATATGTACTGTACACAAATGTCCATCTATGTTCTATATGTGATTAATACAGGTTGAGATCAGAAATGGCTTGGCTTTACTGGCGCAAGGCAGCTTAGAAGCTCCAGAGGAGGTCCAAAGATCCATCACATAAGAAGACACCAGTATTATAAGTGACATATGGGGGGAGGGCTTGTTGCAGAATTTGCATTGAAGTCCCGGGGGCTCATGTCACATTTCTGCCACACTGTGCACTTTGGCCTGTACCTAAAGTGCCACCATGTCATGGCAGTGGCACTTCACATCTGCTTTTCCAGGCTGAAATAACCCTAAGCTAAGACCAGAGAAGGGTCCATCCATGACACTATTCTGCACGCACATTTTTCCTTACATGTTAGCACATTAGGCATGGTTCAGGAGACTAAATAGTTATCATAATTTCTGTGCTGATGTCATTTGCCATCTGAGACTGATCAGCGTGGAACGCAGCCATTTATCACAGAAAACATGAAGATGATTATCAGGTCAGGGAGAAAACAGCAGGAGACAGATGTAGACCCTATGTGTCACCTTCTTCTACATTGTGGAAGACTCACTGACCAGTACTGACCAGTTACGTTTGATATTTGCAGGCTGACACTTGCATAACGAGGACGCCATACAATGAAAAATATACATTTCAGAATAGTCCAGTATGTTTATCCTCACATTTTGTGTGTGGTGCCTAGATGTCCGCAGTCCGTGCGCTCTGCTATAGCTTCTGTAGGAATTGCTTCATGCTGTTTGAGCAGGTAATCTCTAGCATCATTAAATGCCATGCATGGATGGGTGTGCATTGCACATTCTAGTGCAAAGAAAAAATTATTCTATCTGAAGAAACATAAAATCCGTAGTTATCCGATGCGAAATAGCCGTACTGTACTTTCCGATATAATTGGGTATACTGTTTCCCAGAGCATTTGTGACATCTTGTTACAGTGTGGGGTAATGTGTGGCAGGGCCAGATTAGCTAAACAGAGACTGAGGCCTAAACCATCGACTGAACCTTTCATGTTCTTTTTCACATGTTTTTTGCTGTGATTTTTACAACACATGGTGCACTGACACAACTTGGGAATGACTGGCCTCAGCATTTACACTAGACTGTGTCTCGCCACATACTAGTGGTCATGATAATGTGTCAGCATATCTCCTCTATGGTTCTTCCCCTCACAGCTTTCAGCATGTCTTTCTGTGGCTTGCTAGACCTTACGAGAGATTTATCAAGGCTGGTCTTGATATCCACTGTGCTGCTGGAGAATGTGGTTCATTTATGGTGAGGGCTAGGCCTCATCATATATTAGGCCCATCTTCTAGAAGTCCGTGTTGCTGGCAGTCCGGCTCCGAGCTACCTAGATTTCAGTCTTCATTTATACTAAAAAACTGGCGTAAAAAATTACAAATGTGCCAGGCCTGCCGGTCCACCACTCACCACCCTCGTCATATTCACCTTCCTGGAAAGTGACGAGGGACGCGTGGAAACACCACTTGCAACAAAATTTAGTTGCAGTGGCATTGAGAACACCACAAACACACGGCTTGCGACTTTTTTCTGTCAGAAAATGGCCGTAGGGAGATGATAAATCTCACCACTTGTGTGGTAAATAAAATGGCCTACAGCTATGTATTCATATTCTCCAGTGGTCTCTTCTCAAGTGCTGAAATATGGGAAAGACACATTGAAGGATGGACTGATCAGACATAAGTGGCTTGACAGGAGCAAGAGCAGAGAAAATCCTCAGTGATGGTGGCAAATGATAATTGGTTATATATATAATAGTGATTGCCAGCCATTTGTCATTTTCTGGCCCCATTTTTGTCTGGAGCCAAGATAATGTGTTCATATTGCTAATCAAAAAAGAGAAATTGCCCCAACCATGTTTCAGGGCATCCACCAACTATTGAAAGGGTTGTCTCACCTGAGTGGAATTCTATTAGGTTATGCCAACAATGTCAGATAGGTGTGGGTCCCACCTCTGGGACCCGCGCCTATCTCCAGAACAGGACCCCCCGAAGTGAGCAGAAAGCAGTCACATATGCGCAGCCCTATATTCATTTCTATTGGAGTTCTGGCTTTTTTCTTAACTCCCACAGAAATTATTGGAGAGTGTGCTGTGCATTTGTTCTCTTTGACTTTCGGGGGATCCTCTTTTGAAATAAGTGCAGGTCTCAGAGATGGTATGAGACTATATGACACAAAACCTCTAAAGGGTTTTCTGGTTTGCATCAACATCTTTTAAAATAATCATTGTAAAGGTAGCTGTAATTTTTTAATGTATTTCTTTTATCTTTTTTTCTTTGAATTCAAAAGATTTGAGAATAAATAAGCTTATACAGGCTAAGTGAATAAATATATGGGGAGCTCCTGTTGACATGTCGAAGCACATGGCAGACACCTCATGATAATACAAGATAGAAATAGCGACATACAACATCCTACCTAGATGATGTTCTCAGTCAAGCTCAGTTCTGTGCACTAAGGTTTATACCTCTCAGCCCCTCCTCCTAAGGATGTCCAGTTTAGTGCATGGCATATTTGTTAACCAGAAATATGGTCTGGTGGTCGTCTTACACAGAACAATATATTTGTATATGTTAACTATCGCCAACTCATTTAATTATAAGGAATATAGAAGGGGAAGAACCAATTAATACTTAATTATGTAAAATACCCTTACAACACACTTTTATTGCTCCTATTTTCTATTCTGAGTTGTCGTCACATGTCTTACTTCCTGTGATGTTATATCCATACTGGGGCATTGATAGGGGAGTGTCTATGTAACCAGCTGGTGGGAGGAGCTATAAACTAGATGGGTGTTGGTGGGGGCAGTAATTGGGGAGTGTCTATGTAACTAGCTGGTGGGAGGAGCTATAAACTAGCTGGGTGTTGTTGGGGGCAGTGATAGGGGAGTGTCTATGTAACTAGCTGGTGGGAGGAGCTATAAAATAGCTGGGTGTTGTTAGGGGCAGTGATAGGGGAGTGTCTATGTAACTAGCTGGTGGGAGGAGCTATAAACTATCTGGGTATTGTTAGGGGCAGTGATAGGGGAGTGTCTATGTAACTAGCTGGTGGGAGGAGCTATAAACTTTCTGGGGGTTGTTAGGGGCAGTGATAGGGGAGTGTCTATGTAACTAGCTGGTGGGAGGAGCTATAAACTGGCTGGGTGACGTTAGGGGCTGGGATGGAGTTGCAGCAGAGAAAGGAGAAGTGCATCATGGGTTTGGTTGGATACGGAAAGTGCTACAGACAGGATGGAAAGAAACCAGAGAGATTGGTTTACATGGTGAAAACAGGTCAGGAGAGTCTAAATTGAAAAGAAAGCATAGGGGAGATGTACATGAGGAAAATACTGTAATTACATAAGCATATCTGTTAAAAAGCATAGTCATCCCAGAAAACTCTTTTAAGCCAGTAATAGAAGTCCTAGCGAGGCTACATTTTAGCTTCAGATTCCCTCTGGAGCTCAAAAACTGTCCTTTTGTTGTGTGTGCAGTCTTCTTCCCATGATGCCAAAAGCTAGGATTCATGTGATCTTGTCCCTTCCAGTATATCTGTAAGGAATGGCAGAAGGATTGTATGAAAGAGAAGCTTGAAATGAAAATGTTTATTTGATTTATTGTGTGAAATCCAATGTCAAATTTATTGTAAAAAAAAACAACAACCAAACAGCACAATCCCCTCTATTATGTAGGTTAGTGATACTCTGCATAATGAGGAATCAGATACACAGTGATGATCATTCTACAGCTTCAGGCAAATTTCAGGCACATTGTTTAAAGAGTGACAAGAAACCTTAGCTTGCAGTGGCTTGTCTAAAACGCACAGCAACAGGTTAAGCAATCTTCCCCCATGCATATTTGTGCTCTACCTGAAAGGAGAGATGTATCTTCATACCATATGGTATTAAAGATAGCACGGCCACACCTTTGATAATCATTGGGAAGTCAGACCACAACATTCCAGCGTCTTCAGAAAAACATGCTACATCCATTTAAAGGGGTTGTCCAAGATTTTGATATTGATGGCCTATCTTTAGGATAGGTCATCAATATCTGATTGGTGGAGGTCTGACTCCTGCAAACCCTTACGATCAGCTGTTTAAAGAGATCACAATGCTTCCTAGGTCAATGATAGGTTGATAGGTCACATGGCCTATGTGCAGCTCAACCCCATTCAAGTGAACGGACCTAAGCTGCAATACCAAGCACAGCCACTATATAAAGTACAGCACTGTGCTTGGTAAACTGTGAGGGAGCGTTGAAACAGCTGATCGATGGGGGTGCCAGGAGTCAGACCCCCATTAGTAAGATATCGTTGAACTATCCTGAGAATAGGACTTCAATATCAAAATCTCAGACAACTCTTAATTAAGCATTCTTTGTTTATAGGGTAATCAAACAGTCCTGAAATTTAACAAGTTTTTACTTACTTTATTATTTCAGCAATACAACATTGCAGTTTACAAGGAACATTGTGTACAGGTTTGAAAGACCAAGCAGAGGTGAAAGGTTTCTACTGTGTGTTTAGGGTCATCAGGTTGGGCATTTTTATCAGGTCCCATAAAGTCCAGCTGTACATTAACCAATTTAAAGCAAAGATAATTTTATACAGGGGCAAATAGATGGTTTTTTTCTGCTGGATTGTTACACATTGCTTCTACGGGAGACTGTCCATAAATTAAAATCAAATAATGCATGGAATCACCATACAACGGAATGCCTACAGCTCAATAGCTGTAGGCAATACAGATTTTATATTCGGTCTCTGTGGACATGGTTGTACCATATAAATTATGCTTTACAAAGAATTAACAACATACAAAGACAACTCCTAAAACAAAAGTGATAAAAGTAACACATAAAAGTTGAAAAAGATGATAAAAGTCACATTGAACATGCAGTTGGAACTGCAGGAGGCATGCCTCTAGGGGTTCTTTAGTTTCTTAATGATTTTTTATCTGCTGAAAATATTGCCCAAACACTATATATTTTGTCCCATATTCATGTTTTTTATGTCAGTGCTTTCTTCCCCCTGTTCTCAGCATCACTACAACCTGGCAGGATGTTTACATACAGGACTTCCTGTTTTCATCAGTTTCATGCTGGGTTTTCTAACCATTCCCACCATGCTTTGTTCTGTGTTGTTTCTCAGAGATCACTCCACCTGCCACACTGTTCCCTCTGCATAAGTCACACCCACTACAACTCTCCATGTTAGCAGGTTGACGCGTTCTGTGAAAACCCAGCAGGAAGCTGATGAAAACAGGAAGTTCTGCATGTAAACATCCTACCAGGATGCAGTGATGCTAAAAATAGGGGAAGGAAAGTGCTGACATGAAAAACAAGATTATGGGGCAAAAATATGCAGTGTTTGGGGTATTTGGGGAAGATTAAAAAAAATCATTATGACATCAGGGAACTCCTTTAACCAGGAGGAGCTGAGTGGATTGATATATAGTTTAGTATCACCTTCAACCTTCCTGTGGGCTTATGAGTATTAGAGGGCTGGGTGACTCAGTGGTTGACAGTCTTCTTTGTAGGAGCATTTATGCACAAACAGCTGTCAATCACTGAGAAAGACTGCCTACTGGACTCATAAAATCAGAGTCACCATGGATTTAAATGAGTAAAACAATATATCAATGAGCTGAGCTCCTCCTGCTCTATAACGCCTTGCCCACATATTAGACTGTTCAGTGTTACAGGTTCATCCATATAAAGTATGTCTAATTAAAGTCAATCAAGTGAACTACACCCCATGATTATCACTTTAAACTGCACATTAACCTAGGGATGGAAAGGAATAAGGCAGGGTTTTTTTTATAAATTTAGTTTGTTAACAGGTTAATGGAAACATATTTTGTACAAGTTCTGTCACAGTACATGTAGCGTGCAAGTCTCTGTAGTTGTTTCCTTTGGCTCATAAAATAAACACAGCTTCAGAATTTTCTACTTTCCTCGGCTTAGTTAGGTTGAATGAGTTAGAATTTTTCCTCAGAATAAATAAATCCCTTACGGCTACCCCAGCTAATGTTCTCAGATAACTTTTCCAGCAGCACAATGAGTGTAATTAGATTTTTAGGCTTATTTGGGGTTAGTTGAACCTTCCATCCCTAAATAGGGCAATATGGTCCTTGTTTTTAGTAACATTCCATATTTTGCTATTGTAACACTTATTAGAAAAGAACTGGACACATAAACAGATATTTCCCATTATTTGGTGGGTAATATTTACCTATTTGTATATTCTTAAAGGGATTGTGTCACTTCAGCAAGTGGCATTTATTATGTAGAGAAAGTTAATACAAGGCACTTACTAATGTATTGTCATTATCAATATTGCTTCCTTTGCTGGTTGGATTCATTTTTCCATCACATTATACACTGCTTGTTTCCATGGTTACAGACCACCCTGTAATCCATCAGTGGTGGTCGTGCTTGCACACTGTAAGAAAAAGCGTCAAACTCTCTGGTGGCTGTGAACATGGGAGCGCATAAAGGCTAGTGCTTTTTTCTATATTGTGCAAGCACGACTTCCGCTGCTGGATTCCAGGGTGGTCGTAACCATGGAAATGAGCAGTATATAATGTGATGGAAAAATTAATCCAGCCAGTAAAGGAAGCAATATGGACAATCACAATACATTAGTAAGCTGCTTGTACTAACTTTCTCTACATAATAAATGCTATTTTCTGAAGAGAGAAAACCCCTTTAAAGGGATTGTCCCATGAAAAATATTCTACTTTTTTCAGACCAGGACCTGGAGCTGACTTCTTTTCTAATTGCATGTGATTAAAAATTTAGCATAGCCACTGTTATTCCATACAATGCATTTGTATAGCGCCACCTGCTCTTTGTTCTTTTTCTTATTTCTTTGTCCTGCTCACTGAGTTGGCCACACATGCTCAGTTTCATCCTTCAACTGCCTCCTGAGCTGTGATAGGGAGAGCTGAGACACGCCCCCTGAGCTGCAGCAGAGAAGACACTCCCCTTGGGCTTTCAGCTTGATATAAGATCCATGTGAGGTACAATGCTGGTTCTAGCTTTGTTAGAAAGATATTGTGATGTACTATATGATGTCTAATTTTCTTTTATTACATTAGTCATGGGATAACCCTTTTAATACAATAATGAGGTAAACTGTAGGCTTTACCAGTGGTCTGACTTACGGGCACTCTCATCATTAGAAGCAATGGCATATCAGGCAGCTTCAACTACTGGGTATTCATACCTAATGAAATTAAGAAAGACTATATTGGTTGGAAATAGCATTATATTCTCCCCATAACAGGCCAAGAACAACAAAAGGCTCCAAGGACTCCAAAGACTGCTATTGCGGGGATGGTGAAGGATTTTAAAATCTAAAAATCATTCAGTTTCTAGCACATAGGAATGTTTTATTAGGCGAGAAACCCCATTTAAAGCATACCTCCATTTACCAGTACAACCACATCTCCCGCAGGATAATAATAATTGATCATGGGTCATACAGTCAGAATAACAGATGGACCATTTGTGTAGGCAACTGCATGACCCCAGAAACTTCTACTGAAAAGAAGCCAGGGAAACCAGCTTGCCTACTTTATACAAAGACATTCTGTCCTTCAACTTTGATATCAATTCCATCCCATCACATCCAAAGACAAGGAAAGTGTCTTCAGTCTCAGGACCACCTGCTGAATTATAAATCTGCCCTTGCTTGTCACAAACAGGCAGCATAGAACAGCTAAATCCACTTCATGGTATAGGGACCTCACCATCAGCTCCACATATCTCACATTCCAGTGGGCTGTGAACTACTGGGGTTAATGTGAAGGTTTTTTTTTTTTTTTTAATAAAGATGGTGTATATTGGTGGACATTGTCTACTTGGAATGCAATAGTGTACCTTTGTTGGAGGCAGACCAGGGGTGGAGTTCAAACTATGGCGTGAAAGCGCTCATCTCCATCTACCGCAGCCAGAGGGCTGGATCAGGATTCAGCTGGTAACACAGTTCTCCAATCCGACTGTAATTTTAACAGTTGGATCTGGAGAACCTGAGGGAACTGGCTGAATCCTGTGCCTGAAGCAGACCACGCAACTGCTTCAGCGATGAACTCCTTCTTCCCTTCCTGACATGAAAACACTACATTTTTAGGCAGTCGCCACTAGGACGAAGCTCATTGCAAAGAGATTATTATAGCTTCCATGCAGTCAATGATAACTGTATACATTCCTATACACTGAGCTCCCTCTAGTGGTGACTGCAGGCAGTAAAATTTGTGATATATTATCTGAAGGGAAGTAGTGATTTTAGAGCGGTATAATGGAGATTTATCAGTGTATTTATGCCAGCTGACTGGTATAAATGGTTGAAGATGGACAAAGTGGGGGGGAGGGGAGGGAACTTTTTAATAGTTTTTTTACATTTAAGATTTCTTTCGCTGAAAAAAGGAAACTGGTCAGAAATCTAGGTCATTACTCTGTGTGTTACCTGATACTGATTGATGCACATGTACTGGGAAACAGGGTGAGGCAGCTGGGTTGATACTATGTTTTTTTATGGGACCCTATGAGATGTGTGTACCTCCTCGGTGAAATATAAAAAGTTTTTGAAATAAACCAACATTTGACACCAGTATTGAATTTCGTTCAGTTACCCGAGAGAAGAAAGAATGATTATGTCACTGGTAAAATAATGACAGGCCAGGAAAAATGCCAGGTTATATTTATCTCCAGTTCAGCATTCCTGTTGCCTGTCAATAAAACAATGACCTTTACAAGCCTGTGCCTTCTCCATATAATATAGTTGTGTCCACCTCTGTAAAGTCCTCTTGATTTGAGGATATCAGAAATAGTCAAAGAGAGATTTTTGTCTATTTTGCTTGATTGATTCTCCTGCACAGGCCAAGCATAAAGATGTTTTTCGTCTGTAGCACAAATCCCTGTGGTTATCATTACCGTCCTTTACAGTAGCACATTACTGCAGAAATGGGAGCAATCCATTATTTTCACTGCTTGATATGACATAAAGGATAAATCTTACATAAAAACTACATCTGCCGCCCTTGTAGCCTTTGCTTAGATATATATGTCATTTCTAAAAGCCAAATACTTCAATAGCTACAAGTAATGCCTCTGTCATCTTCTATTATGTTCTGAAAATTGACATATAATTAAGCCTGGATTTTTTTTTTTTACATTGTGAGATATCACAAGCCCTTCCCTTCAAATACTGTTCTCTATGGCCTCAAGTTGTCACTGGTGTTACTGCTGCTCGAGGCAATTTATTTCATAAAAGCTATGTATAGAACACAACGTTAAAAGGCATTCAACTTTGCAACCATTTTTCTACACTTGCAATGCATCTAAATGTAAAAAATTAAGTAACTGAAAATACTCTTTATTAAAAAGTTAAAAATCTCCTATGCTGACTGATTTGTCCCTATGGTTTCATACTACAATAATTTTGGTCTCCTCTGGTTAGCATACACAGTAGATTAGTAGGAAATACAGGACTGATAATTGTGACTACAGGATCAGACTGTAGTCTATAACCATAGAGACACAGTTTGCATAGTAGAATTGTACAGAAAACAATTCAATAGCTCTAAGACAATTAGAAAAGTTGCTACATATTTTATTTTATTTTATGTTAGATGTCTTTTTTGTCTTGAATTTTATCTTGTATAAAAATTAGTATGGACTCACGGGACAGGGATGTAATATTGCCACTATACAAAGCATTAGTATGGCCTTACCTGGAATACACACTTCACTTCTGAGCACCAGTCCATAAAAAGGATGCCCTGGAGTTAGAAAAAGTGCAAAGGAGAGCAACTAAACTCATAAAGGGCCTAGAAGATCTTAGTTATGAACAAAGACTAAACAAACTGAATTTGTTTAGCCTTGAAAAAAGACGTCTAAGGGGGGACATGCTTAACCTGTACAAATATATAAACGGACCATACATAAAATATCAAGGTAAGCTATTCTGTGTTAAACCCCCTCAAAAAACAAGGGGCCACTCCCTACGACTGGAGAAAAAAAGATTCAGTCAAAAGGGGCAACAAGCATTCTTTACAGTAAGGGCTGTGAATCTCTGGAATAGCCTTCCGCAGGAGCTGGTCACAGCAGATAGAGCAGATGTGTCACGGGGGAGACAAGGGAAGGTGTGCCCTGTACTTGAAACCCCCCTTCTTTCCCTACCTACTTGCCTCAAACGGCCCTAGGCGGCCGCGGACAACCACGAAGACGTTCCCTATACTGGGTAAGTGCAGAGGGAGGGAAAGGGAACACAGGGAGAGACAAAACACAGACGGAACAAACACAATGATAGAGTAGTCAGCAAGCCGGGTCAAACACAGGAGATAGCGTAAATACCAGGGGTCAAGAGAAGAGAGGTCCAAGTCCAAGTCCAAAGTCAGAGTCCAAATAGCAAATCCAAAACACAAGGTCGCACAAGCACTGATCAAAAGTATAAACTAATCACAGGCATCTGAGTGAGGCAGTTGCCATCTTTAAATAGCCCGCCCAGGATCATGTGATGTGGCCAGCATCACATGACCTGAGGCGGAGCAAGCTGTCCAAACAATATGTAAAGTAGCCATGTGGTGTGATCAGCACCACATGGCTAAACCCAAACAGAGAATTAACTCATGAAGTGCTGGCTGACAAGACCAGCACTTTAATTCCCTATTGCTCGTCTCTAGGGGGGGCGGAGAGGTCCGGCGATGTCGTGCAGAGGGAGCGCGACGCCGACCTCGCGTGACAAGATGGCTTCAAAAAGGTTTAGATTACTTTTTAATTCAAAATAACTTTGAGGCTTATGAAAATGTATAGAAATCATGTTCTACACACCCTTTCCCTTTGGCCAAACCTCTTTTGAAAAAAGGAAGGAAGATGGACATTGATCCAGGGATTTGTTCCGTGGATCAATATAGCAATATTACAGGTTGGACCTGAGGGACTTTTTTCTTTTTCCAACCTTAACAACTATGTAACTATATGTTTTGGAACAATGGAAAATAAAGGCAAATAAGCTTTAAATTAAAGAAATGCCAGCCAATATAAATCTTTTAGTGGTACTCTTCTATTTAGCCTTTTTGTAAGTTATCTCCATGTCTATGATGGGTGGCTGCGGGACAACCAATATGATTCCAACATTTTTCCCACAGAGGTTATCATCCAACTTACACACCCCTGAAACGCAATGCTACATCCCCATCTTGTATTAACTAGATTTGCCAGTTAGGAGTTTGGGAAAATCGAATAAGATCAATGGGTTGAATGTGGTTGTATTGATTATCACCCATCTTTCCAGAATCATCCTGTAACCCTTTGTATGAGGGATGAGATGTTACTCTACTGGTGATAGGACTATGTGTGTTTTATTCTTATTTGCACTATAGCCTCTAGAGGTTTTTGGATTTTAATATCTTTGTGTGTTATGTTTATGCCCAAGGTAGCTCGGCCCACTCTATAGTCAACTTGGAACTTACAGACACCTGGGTCTTTGTCATGGATTACAACAATGAGATCGAAATGTTGGACAATGACAATCCTCATTCTTTATGCGCTGTGTGTGGACAGGAACATTCGGTTGAAGAAAACCATTTTTACTTATACACAGAAGAAGTTGATGATGACTTAACTTGTCACATTTGTCTACATGCTCTGGTTGAACCATTGGACACCCCATGTGGTCATACATATTGTACTCTCTGCCTCACTAACTTTCTCCTCCATGAGAACTTCTGCCCTATGGATCGAAAATATGTCATGCTACAGTCATGCAAAAAGTCCACTGTGCTGGTAAGGAACTTGCTGGATAAACTTTTGGTTACCTGTCCCTTCAAAGAGTATTGTCAAGATGTTCTTCAACGATGTGACCTCGAAGATCACCTCCTGAACAGGTAGGTAATGGTTTACCATACAGCACCTATCCTTAAAGAATGCATCTAACAAATATCATTATATACTGTATATTGTAAAATTCACAATTATCTTTTTGCCAGTACTCTGCTCTGGAACAAATTAGTTGGATAATTAAATCTTCTGATACACAAGGATGGAAGTTATTTTCACGTGTACTTATTTAATCTGTTAGCCCTACACTGAGAAATATTTACTCATACAATATCAAGGAAATGCTGCAAATTTTGTCAACTGCTTTGGACAATTCCTTTCGGACCTCCACAAGTCAGCTGTAATATGTGGGGGGACATGACAGTAAGTGTTAAAATCCCCTGCAGCTCCACCACTGGGAAAATAAAGAATTACATATGTTGACTTAAATAGGTTGTTCATGTAATGCATGGACAGCCTTGGTCATCCAGATCTGGGGACACACGTTGACTAATATGTTTTGGCTCCTGAATGATCCCTACTAAATTAACTCAGCTAATAAAGCATCTAAAAATAGGTTTTATAAACCAGACAAACCCTAAATAATTAGTGTAACCACCCCAATCTCAATCCCAATATTGAAAAAAGGACATGTATTCTGCAGGCTTAATTTTATTAATTCACAAATCTCAATTGTTTCATAAAAGTCTTTTTTGCCCACCCATTTTGGCCATCAGACAGAGACCTCTATTCATAGGTGTCACGGACTGTGGGTGTGGACCCACAGAGCCAACTAACTGTTTTGGCTTTGGGGGAACTTCAGGGCATTATCCTGGCAGTCCGCTAGTAATCACCCTTTAGCCGCTATACAAGGATCTGGACTTCACTGCAGTAAACCAACTAGGCCACTGCAGCCTGAAGTTGTCCAGGTGTAGTTGGCAGCTGATGCAAAGTGATCAGACACACCGGTGCAAGGCACTAAGGAGTCAGACAATATACATAGTCAGGAGACAAGCTGAGGTCAGGGCAGGCAGAGTACTAGCATATTCAAGAGACAAGACCAAAGTCTGGACAGGCAGCAGTAGGGCAAATCGAGTACAGGCAAGGTCAGGGCAGGTGGCTAGGAATTAGTCACTTTTCATGCAGTCAATAAAGTTTTGTGACCGTCCATGACCAATAGCATGCTAATATAATGTTATGGTAGTCTAAAATAGACATCAGGCTTCCTTCCCTTACAGCAAACCCTTATTAATAGATTTCTAATGATTTCTTTCATACTTTAAACAATGCCCCTTTAAATACACTACATTATTTTGACAGCTGCGTGCAGCAGATTGACGCTAGTCCATACTTTCTGTTTTTACTGACATGCTTCACCAGATATGGTCTACATCTAACCAAACATTATATGCTATAAATGTCAAGATACAACTTAAACTGGAACATCTAACATGAATACATTGTTAAAAATAAATGTTTTTGAAATCTTTTAATGACTACTATCTGTAGATAGAGAACATTTAACTGCTCATCTACCAACAATCCAGTTATACAATCATCATCCAGCCTGTAGTCTACATACATGAGCCAATCTGCATGTGGCAGGGCGACTGGTAATATACCTCATTGGCACATTTTACTTGTTTTTGGCATGACATGTTTGGCATGTACACTGGTAACATAATGCAATGCTTTCAATTCTTTATGAAGGTGTTTATTCCGCTGTTTAAGAAAATGTAACATTTGATTGCTTGAGAAGTTGAAGATGGGTTTGTGTTAATTCTATGGAATATAAGGGCGCCTTCACAAGAGGCAGATTTCGAGGCAGAAAACTCTGCGATTAAAAATCAGTTCCATTCATTTGAATGGGGCAGCAAGCACATGGATTTCTGCAAGGCCCCATTAAGGTGAATGGAACTGATTTTCAGTTGTGGAAATTTCTGCCACAAAATCTGCCGCATATGAAGGCACCCTATAAAAGAATTTTTCCTTGGTTTACATGTTCACTCTAAAGAGAGTCCAAAAGATGCCTTTACCTGCTCGGTCTGCTGTAATATGTATACAGGATGATGTATAGCACCTTGATCTGTCTTTTCTGCGCTGCTGATGCTACTGGTGATGGATGGTTTTCAAACACTGGAATAATAGTGGACTCCATCATTTTCTATTATTATTAGCATTCATATTTCGCAAAGGAAAATACTTACCTGAATTCAGCTAATTTTGTGTTTAGTATACGTTGTTTAACCAGTTCAAGGGCAGGTCATTTATCCCCTTCCTGACCAGATACATTTCCTTTTTTATTCTTGTACATGCATCTTCGAAAATCTTAACTTTTTTCCTTTTGGTTATGTCAATCATTTTGCTTCTTTTTTCAGTAGTACATGGATCTTTATTTAGGCATTTTATTGTGTTTTTATTTTTTTTTTTATACCTGGTAACGTAAAAAACAGAAACATAGTCTTTTTCACATTTTTATCAGGGAAAGTGCAACTAAAATTTGATTAAATGATGTCTCTTTTCCATAATGATTGTTTTGTTTTAGGAGGATGTGCAGTTTATAATTACCAGGGTCGGGGCTAGAAGCTGTGGTGTATATTTTTATCTTGCCTACCAGAGCTGATCAGGGTCTGCAAAGCACCAATAGCTTGTGCAGTTACCCAGTCACCGGTGATCACATGATCACTGGGACCGGAGCAGGAAGCAGCATTGACACTTCCTGATCCGCATGTACAGCATTCATTGTGTGCTATGTATACAGGAAAAACAGTATTAAAAAAGTCCCTGCCTTCTCTGTGAGAAGCTTGACTGCAATTCCTGTGCAGCTGCTAACTCTACAAGGACATTCAGGGACGTCCTTCCAGAAATAAGCATGGACCGCGTATATGCATTCAGAAACACTTATTATAAATATTACTAAAGCTCTCAAACTCACATCATGCAGCATTCTTGTCTACTTCCACCTGGGACACATTCATTAAATTGAATAGATCCCAAAAACAAATGAAGACTGCCCTGTATAGGGCCATGTGGCATCTTCAATACTGCAAGGCCATTAACAATGAAGACCAACTAAACAGTGCAGTCTACATTAGTTAACTGAAAGGAAGCTCTGTGAGCTAATTGGCCATGCCGTTCATGACCGCAGCACAACCGCAACCCAAACGGATTGTGGCCCTATCGCGTCCCAGGTTTACTGGAATGCTGAGTGGTGTGGTGCAGCCTATATGTGTCATGGTGCTCCTACCTGGATACAGCGGGACCCCAGGCTTTGGCTCCATAGCATTATAAAGGGGAATAATTGAGGGATGAAGAAAAAAATAACATGAGTCCAGACCTTGATATGAAATTCAACGGCAGCTTTACCCGAATAAACTTTCATCCAAACGATTTGCAGGCTTTGTCTTGTTCCAGCAGGCTTTAGCATAAACTGGCAGGCAAACTCAATAACTCTGCTTTCTCTCTTTCTCTGCTGTACTGACAGGCTTGCTTAGTAACTTTGCTTCCTTGCTCTGTGCTGCTGGTTTCTATACTTTAGGTCTGTTCTGGTATCCTTGGACCGGGTGTCCTTGGCTGTTATTCCCCTCCTTACACTCCAAAAAATAACTGATTTTCAGCCGAAGAACAATTTCCTCTGACTGCTACTTCTTTCAGGTCTTCTTGGCTCTAACATGGAGTTTAAAACTGGAATAAAACTAGAACTGCAACCTCTCCTCCTGGGGGGAAGCAGGACTGGCCCACTTCTGCTCAAAGGGGGGAGAATGTAATGGTGAGTTCCATTCTGTCTAAGGATAGCTCTGCCATTTACACTGCTACCTGCTGGTGAACCAGGCATATTACATGAGCATAACAGTTGCATAAAAATAATTGCATTGTACAGTATGTAGAGGACCTGGACAGAAATACAAATACATTTATGTTAGCCCATTAGAGACAGTAGCAGGGTGTAGGAATGGTAACACCACTCGGCAGGTTGACTTTTTTGGAGGAGGTTTTGAATCAGATTTTCTTGCAGATTTTTCAGCCAAAGCAAGACGTAGATTCGAAAGGGATAGGAAATAATGAAGGGATCTACTGCTGGCTTTGGCTGACAGAGGACGCGAGAGGGAAACACTAATCCTGGCACTCCACCTCTGCTGCTAAGGAACGCAGGTTGACTATACAGGCCAATGTACCGTACAGCATCCTTAGTCATTTCATCATCAAATGTTTTATATTTTCATGCATAATGTGGGTAATTCTGGGGCCGTGTGCGCGCTAATTTAAGGTTTGTTAGTTTTGTGACATTTATATTTGTATAACATGAGGAACATGTTTCCTATAATCATAGGATGCAAGATCAAAATCAGTGGATTGACATATCATATAGTAAGTCTAAGATAAAGTTCATGGCCATTCTGAACTCTAGTGAAGAAATTAAATACATCAAACCAGCTATGACAAAACAGCTCCCTCATCTCCACCACAAGGAGGTTTTTCTGTTTTGTGCAGAATTAAATACACAGCTCCTGGCCCACACATGTGAGGAGAAGAAGAAAGGGTTCGGGTCATCGAAGGTGAAAATCTGCTTTTCTATCCTGAGCTGACATTGCTTTACTGATGTAAAGTAAAATACAAAGCTCAGAGTTATGTTTTTGATTTCTGCTTTCATACAGTTTAATTTACAGTTGGCTTTAATTTTATATTTATATATTTTCATGTTATTTTCTGTGCATGATTATGGGGACAGGTATCTTAATGGGGTTCTCCAGGCATTATGACAAATACAAGAATTCCATGGACCTGCTGAAGAAAGATCATTTTGTTAATATTTACTCATCTGCCCCACCACCAATGCAGCCCCCCAATGCAGGGACATTATCAACCACTTTATACTGGAAACTGCTGTCAAAAAGTCTGGAGCATGCACCACTTGATCAAAATTTTGCAACTTTGGCAGGTTTGTGCCATCCTTGTTACTTTTCCAAAAAATGGTGTAGTAAGAGGTGTAGCTTGGTTTGCTTCATCTGTGGCAAATGCAGTGGCCTCGTAATTCACTGTTAAAATTGCTTAAACTGCTGAGATGTTTATTGTTACTAATGGTTAATGTATGCTGACTTATGCACTTGTAAAAATCGTGACTGTGGCTTTATTATGAACTTGTATCTCAAAAGGTTGTATTTGGAAAGAAAGTAGTTAACTGGCAGACATAATAAACGGTTGCTGGGTGCTGGACTGGTTCCGCCCTTCTGGTGAGAGAGTTGCTGGCAAGTAGGCCAGAGAAAATTTGTGTAGTTTTTGCTAGTGAGCAAACCAGAGAAACGCTGTGTACAAACTTTACTGCTGACCAGTCCAGTGTAGCAGACTTCAGTGAGTGGGACACAGTGGAAGCTGCTGAAGAGAGTAGCTGTAGTTAAAATGGAAGGAGAATTCCTATCCTGAGAAATACCAACCCAGGAAACACCAAAAGCTGAGAGAAAAATAAACTGCATTAAGAGCAACCCCTGAGAGAGAGAAGCATTGAACCTCTACAGAAGGTGGAGGACTATTAAAAGGGACAGTGTGTAGACAAGAAACCCAGTGGAGGTAATGCACATTTATGGCAGTGGACTTTACTGCATGTGGTTTGAGTTATATTTCTTCTTGCGCCCTTCTACACTTTTGAGATAGACCAGCCATCTGTTAAAGAACTACACCCCGCAGTTAGGCATTGTAGTACATTTAACTGAGAGAAAATCACACCCCTTCGGTCATTTGAGAAAAGGTAATTGTTTGCTAGAGCAATTGACTCATAGGGTACTATTACATCTTCCTCCCCTATACACATCCTTTGGGAACATTCTACCTTGTGACCTACACAAGAACTGTGAGAACCTATTACCCGCATTTGTACTGCACCACCCATCATCCAGTCAGTAAAAGAATGACTGTTGCTTGGTATAATCAAGCTGGTCAGTTTATTTGCTTTCATCTCTGCCAGACCCCATGTTCCTACCTTGACCCCCGCTATTTATCTACTACCCCAGCATTCACATCAGCCGTAAACCAAGGTGTGTCCCAAGGGGAAGAAAGGGTGCACCTCTTACATGACTACACACATGGCCAGGGGAGTGCTGGAGCAGGATTGCCATAAGGACTACAACCACCCTCTGCGCCACCGTCACCAGTCCCATTTTCTCCACCCCACACTTTCCCTCTGCGGGTCATGTGACAGAGTAAAACTGCTAAATTGTACAACCTTTTAGCTAATCTGGCTCTGTGGCACATGGCATGGTATTGTACCCTGTCCAGAATCCTAGGTTACAAAGTCCAGTGGCTGGTCCTGTCACTAACATCTTATATATATGTTATATATTCCACAGTCCATGTTTAGGTGGCAGGTTCTTTCAATTAGAGTATCCCTGCCACTGTTCCTGCTCTAGTAAAACGTACACTTTCCTTCAGACTCCATAAAGAGCATGCTCTTAATAATTTCTGCAACTTTCTAGAAACCACTGTAGATGGGAATGCTTGCCTGCATCACTGTGATCCCCTTCTACTCCCATGAAGTATTGATGCTGCATATTGCTGAACCTAAGCTGGATGTACAGGCTGCAGACTGCTGAAGACACTAAAGGCATGTAGAATTAGACTGACAACCTGATTTAACCCTCCATTTCCTTGATATTAAACAGGTAGTTCATCTGTATTGACAGCCAAACTCAGAGCTTGTGTGCTGACAAGATTAAGGGGCTATTCACATGACTGTATCTGTTTTGCGGTCTGCAAATCGCGCATTCGCAAAAAACACAGATACTGCCCGTGTGCATCCTGCATTTTCCCCTTCCTCAGGCCCAACGCTATGTTACAAATGCCTATTCTTGTTTGCAAAATGGACAAGAATAGGACATGTTCTATTTTTATTTTCTTTGCGGGGCTACAGAACGGACATACAGACACACAGCACACAGTGAAATGAATGGGTTTGCATCCAGTCCTCAAAAATGCTGTTCGGCTGCGGACTGAAAATACCGTCATGTGAATGATCCCTTACTCATGTGGGCAGGAACACAGTGCTGACATGATGAATACCGTTTAGCTGTCCATAGTGTCACATACGACCTGTCTAAAGAACGTAGAGAGAGGTTCTAGTACAAGTATGTACAAGCACACTCTGAGATACAGTGCATGGGTTATTAGAAGCTAGTTTAACAGCATACCAAACATTTACCTGTCTTTTTTAATCCTTAGTTTTTTTTATTGGATGTTAAATCAGAATGACAGACGTATAGTGCATAAGTCACATAAGGTTATGATCAATGTTTCTTCTAAACCTTTGTCGCTAGTGAGCGGGGCAGTAGAGACCTGAGCATGTTCCGTCTAAAACCAGATCATCTGGAACATCAGAAAATCTTACGCTACCTCTATTGAAACATACTGTACATGCGCTAGATTCCTGGATTTCCAGGACCTACACAAGCACAACTTATCTGCTCTTGTGTAGGTCCTGGATGTCCAGGAAACTAGCACATGCATGGTGTTTTTTTTCTAAGTCCCAAACATGATGAGAACATAGTGTTGAAGGGATTTTCCAGGATTACTATGGTTTTTAACAGATATGCTCATGTAGCCACTTACCTCATTTACATCTTCCTCCGTATAGTTACTGAGTTATTCAGTAAAATGTATCTGTATAGTACCACTTAATTTCTTATTTCTTTGACCTCCTCATTGAAAAGGCCGCACATGCTCAGTTTCATCTTTCAACTGCCTCCTGAGCTGTGATAGGGAGAGCTGAGACACGCCTCCTGAGCTGCAGCAGAAAAGACACTCCCCTTGAACTGTCAGCTTGATATAAATCTAGCAGAACAATGAATGGGGAGATCTCTGGATCCATGTGAGGTACAGGACTGGTTCTAGCTTTGTTAGAAAGAGGTTGTCATGTTCTATATGATGTCTGATTTTCATTTTTTACATTATTCATGGAATAACCCCTTTAAGGTGTACAGCAAGCATTAGCTGTGGATAGAGCATTTCCTTAACGGTTTATGCACACGACTGTATGTATTTTATGATCCGCAAAAAAAACGGATAACATCTGTGTGACGTCTGTGTTACATCAGTTTTTTTTGCGGATCCATTGTAACAATGCCTTTCCTTGTCCGCAAAACGGACAAGAATAGGACATGAGTCATTTCAGTTTTTTTTCAAAACCCATTGAAATGAGGGGTTCCATATACGGACCTGTAAAAAAAATGGTAATGTAAGAAAAATACGTTCATAAGGGCTCATATCCACAAACGTATTTTCTTTCCCTGTCCATTCCATTTTTCCCGTGGAATGTATGCTGAACTATACATTTCAATGGGTCCGCAAAAAAAACTGAAGTTATTCTGTGGGCATTCTGTTTCCTTATGTCAGCATGTCCGTTCTGCAAAACAATAGAACATGTCCTATTGTTGTCCACATTACTGACAAGGATAGGACTGTTCTATTAGTGGCCAGATGTTCTGTTCTGCAAAATACGGTCGTGTGCATGAGACCTAATAGTGACAATGAAATGCTAACAATGATAGGTGTGTCCTGCTGAGACTACAAGGCCATTGTCTTCCCTATTTAGACAGTACTATATAGAATTGTGGTCATGTGGTCCTGGTATTTCAATCCTAATGAGCAATAACTCACTTTAGGCTACTTTCACACTAGCGTTTTTGAATTCCGGTATTGAGCTCCGTCATAGGGGCTTAATACCAGAATAAAATGCTTCAGTTTTGTCCCCATTCATTGTCAATGGGGACAAAACTGAACTGAAGAGAACAAAATGCTCCTAAATGCATTCCGTTCCGTCTCCAGAACGGAGAGCAAACCGCAGCATGCTGTGGTTTGCTCTCCGGTCCAGGCATCCGCATCAAGACAGATCCGGAATGACCCCCAATGCAAGTCAATGGGGACAGATCCGTTTGGTGTGACACACTAGTAAACAGATCCGTCCTTCATTGACTTTCAATGGAGTTAATTCCAGATCCGTTTAAAAGATGTTAAAGATAATACAACCGGATCCGTTCATTATGGATCCACAAGGTTGTATTATCACTATGGATCGGCAGGCCCCTTCACCCGCCGGATCCATAGTAATGCTAGTGTGAAACTAGCCTTAGCATGAAGATCTAATGCGGAAAATGCAGAAGCCACTAACACGTGCAGCACATGACAATGAATTACTATCAATGAGTAAAACCCATTTTCTAGCAGGAGAACATGGCTATTCTTAGTTCCGCACTTCCAGAGCCTGATCACTGTTACAAATGTCCGTCTGACGTTCAATGTACACTAAGCCAGACCCTGCAAATGTAATTACAGGACAGATAGCATGCTACAAGAAGCAGCTTCCCATTGACTATGACACATATCACCCAGGAGTATATTACAGCCCAGCTCCAATATTTTGTATCTTTTGCTGTTCTTCGATATTGACTCTATTTTATTGCGAAGCTTCTGAGATATACATATGAGAAGCTCCTTACCACCACCAGTGTCTGTTTGTAATAGACTTACAGTATTTCGGGAAGGATGGCTTAGGCATCTTAGTATTTTCTGCAGGAAAAAATATTCCCCAAAGAGTAGTGTTGAGGTCATTGCCGAGTCAATCTGGCTGCCTGCGTATTTCTTGAAGATAACAAAGGAATCTTGACTAGCATCATGTCCTTGTACAATAATGTGAACTCTTGGCGTACATTTGTTTTTTTTTTTTAATAATTCTTTTGTATATGGTTTGAAAGGAGATCTATATAGTGCACCTATATTGTATGTTTATGTGACCTTTTATACATTGTTTCATTGTTTTTTGCTTATAGAATGCACTTGTGAGGCTGTGACATTACCACTGGTGATGCAGGGGCTGATGCCCGTCTCTTCCTGTTTAGTGATGTGTGTAGACCCTTATTGGATGCTGCTGATGTCATGACCTATTTAGAAGAGCATGCTACACTACACGGTTGCCAGTTATATCTCCAACTGCAAGATGTAACTGCGGACTATAAAATGGCATGAATGATTAGCATAATGCACAGCTTCTGCAGGGTCGTCATGGCATAGATTCGTATGCTTCTAATATCACTCTAGGTGGACGTCGGCGTATGAAATTATTTATATTGGATCAACACCAAATGGAAAAAATATTTTGGAAAAAAATTGCTGCAAATACTACACTTTATTCCAAAGCAGATTTGTTGCAGTTTTATTTTGGAGGAATACTAGGGTTGCTGTACCGCATGCAGACATTCCATTTTAATTTTCCCCCAATTGAAATTTATACTAGAAAATCACTGCAAAACCAAAACGGATATTAAAAAAAACCCTGAAAAAAAGGCACATATACAAGGTGTGAGTGGAGTTTTCAATATCGCTTCCACTTACATCTTGAACATCAACATCAACATCCCGTAGTGTGCCAGGATTTATGCACAGTTTTGTAAATTTAGGTTTCTTTCACATCTGCATTTTTCTGGATCCGGTAGGGATCAGCAATAATGCTTTCGTTACTGATAATACAACCATCTGCATCAGTTATGAACGGATCCGGTTGTATTATCTTTAACATAGCAAGGACGGATCCGTCATGAACTCCATTGAAAGTCAATGGGGGACGGATCCGTTTTTTATTGTGTCTGAGAAAACGGATCTGTCCCCATTGACTTGCATTGTGGGTCATGACAGATCCATCTTGTTCTGCATCCCATGACGGAATGGAAACCGCAGCATGTTGTATAGGAACACAACCAAACGGAACGGAATGCATTTTGGAGCACTCTGTTCTGTTCAGTTCTGTTTTGTCCCCATTGACAATGAATGGGGACGAAACAGAAGCATTTTTCTCCGGTATTGAGACCCTATACTGGAAAATGTGAGGGCAGGTGTCAAAGTAGCCTAATACATTGCTTGAAGCTGGCCAACGACTTACAATAGCGGTCGACCGCTATCTCTCCTGACTACCCCATTCACATACATGTTCAGTTCGGCCAAGCATGTATGTGTTGTCAGTGGGAGAGAGGAGAGCGCGGCAGCCAGACACATCTGGCAATGACTTATCTCTAGGGATAACAAAATGATCAGGCAAAAAAAATTCAGTTTGCCCCATTCTTCTCTCTGAAAGGCCTTTATTGATATATATCCCCTTTTTAGCCACTATGAAATGATTTTCTAGGTGGCACCCACCACAGGAAGTAATAGTGAGGACTTCCGGGGTCATCCCCTTATAAGGGCACCACTTACAAACAGGTTTGGCTACTTTCACACTAGCGTTTTTAAATTCCGGTATTGAGTTCCATCATAGGGGCTCAATACCGGAAAAAAAAAACGCTTCAGTTTTGTCCCCATTCATTGTCAATGGGGACAAAACTGAACTGAAGACAACGGAATGCTCCTGAAAGCATTCCATTCCGTCTTCAGACCGGAGAACAAACCGCAGCATGCTGCGGTTTTCTCTCCGGTCCAGGCATCCGCACCAAGACGGATCCGGAATGACCCCCAATGCAAGTCAATGGGGACGGATCCGTTTGGTGTGACACACCAGTAAGCCGGATCTGTCCTCCATTGACTTGCAATGGGGGGGTCATTCCGGATCCGGCTAAAGAGAAATACAGAAATACATACATACATACATACATACATACATACATACACATACATACTCACATACTCCAGCCAGGGACGCCGGCAGCATGTCTTCACGCGCCTCCTGCACGCAGCTATGACGTTTCCGCTGTGGGGAATCGTCATCACTGCGCGCAGGAGGCGCGTGAAGACGTGCTGCCGGCGTCCCTGGCTGGAGTATGTAAGTATGTATGTGTATGTATATGTATGTTTGTATGTATTTCTGTCCCAATGTCTGTGTCAACATGTGTGGGGCCGGAGCGCTGCTCCGGCTCCACACATGTATCAGCGGCAGCACGGATCCGTTGGCACCCTTTAGGTGCCGGATCCGTGCTGCCGCTAGTGTGAAAGAGGCCTTAGAAGCCCTGCATTATCATCTGCCTCTATCTTTGGTTGTATCAAGCCTTCCTTCATCATAGGACTGATTAGATTATCACTTTAGGTAAGCACTATTTTAGTTTGAACTATTCTTTTGATATATGTTTGGTCTGATGGTTTCTGTGGGATACTATTTTTCCTTTTATTTATTTTTCCCTCTAGACTATATACCTTTTGTGCCCTGAAGAACCAGCATAGCGCTGGAGAAACGCAGCGTCGGGACTTAGAAACTTTTTTTTGTTCTGAATTTTGGGATGGAGATTTACTCGTTATTAGGGTATTTATTAGGTACACCTTAGGGCTTAGCCACCGAGAGGTGGGGTCGCCCCTGTCGGGGCGGGTGCTCTGCCTTTAGGCAGGGAAAACTGTAGGAACAGATTAGGGACAGAGGAGCTCCAAGATCCCTATGACAACACTTATCTCAAGTACTAACTTTCTCTACTAACCATGAGTATGGTATATGCACCCGCCCCTGACTAAGATATTGTACCCGTTCAGTATCATATGGCGTATATCAATGATTCTTTTTGCATATTAGGGGTTTCTTCTTAATGTAGTTATATTAAAAGTTACGTTTTAATTTTGGAAGGGTTTTGAAGCTTATCCCCATTCTTCTCTCTCCCAACATCACAGGAGCCCCTCATACACATTAGACTGTCAGCCAAACTTGCCATTCTCTGCGGGTTTGGCCAACAAAACACTAACACAATAGTGTTTTGAGACCTTAACAGAGGTGTATTGTGAAGTTCCTGGGCCCGGTGCAAAATTTTTAACAGGGCTCAAACCTACCATGTGCTATTTGTAATGCTAATGTCTTGTTATGTGGCAGAGGAGCTTTTAGGCCACCTCAGGCTCCAGGACCTGAATAAAGCTGAATTTAGATGGGCCGTCTGAGCGGCCAATTGTCGAGAAGGAAGCTTTCCTTCCCGACAGTTGACTGCTTGTTCAGTGAAGAAGACCAGGCATTTACATGAGTGATCTCCTTCACAGTATGAAGATGAGGGATCGCTATTGCTATCCATTGTCCTCATACGGAATCATGGTTTTTGAGCAGCAGATCACTGTTTAGACCACACGATCTGCTGCCCAGAAGCCATGATCGGTGGTGCCTACCTGGACGAAATTTCGCTCATTCATCGGGTAATCGGCGGCACATTTCCATGGCCAGATTGTCCAAAATGACTGTTCACAGAAATGGTTGTTCCCAATAATCTGCCCGATTCTCAGACCGTGTAAATGCACCTTTAGTCTTCTACACTGAATAACTTAAAATGGGGTCAGCAACCTCTGGCACTCCAGGTGTTCTGAAACTACATCTCCCACACTTGCTTGGCTGCTCCCTGAACTCCGACACAAGTGGAAAGAGCATCCTAGGAGTTGTAGTTTCAGAATAGCTGGAGTGCTGAAGGTTGTTGATCCCTGCCTTAAAGCTTTGCCCCAATGCTTAATGTAATCTTTTTACAATGCACTCTCTGCGGACCATTGCTTCTCCACCTGTTAGGCAGTGTTAATAGGAGGCCTCATATGCTGATCAGCCAGCTCTGGCTGCAACAACCTCTGGACTTGCAATATCCCTGGCTCTTAGTTAATGTTATACAAAAGTCAGTCAAACAACCAGCAGAGCAATAGTATGTTTCTACTGATAGAGCACAGTTAAAAAAAATGTTCAAGAAGCCCTGTTATAAATAAAAGTAACTAAAAACAGAGGATGGCATACCTCCAGGGTGACGCAGTCTGAAGTGGTGGAAAAACACAAATGATACAAAGTATGAGTAGTGCTCACCTAAAAGGATTGTGCATGTTTCCTGGCACAACCCAGTGGCTGCAAGCTCACAAAGCCAATATTAGGCAATGACATCTCTTATCTAGAGTCCTGCCATGTGTGAACTGAAGGAACATGGAGGCAGGTCCCAGGAGCTGAAGATGCACGTGATTATTAGTTTCATCCTACACGTTTCAACCTTGATATAAGGTCTTTATAAGACATCTAGGTATATGCCCAATGAAGATTTTAGTCCAATGTTGAAATATATAGCGTGATCCCATTACAGAATATTGCTATATGCCGAGCATTTCAGATTTGCTGTGGAAATGTGACTACTCCACCACTTATTCAGGATGTGGTGCCCATTAAGGACTTTTAAAGGGGTACTCTGGTTTTAAATATTACTTTATTTCTTAATAAAATAGTATGTTGGTCAATTTTCTAATATACATCTATTTAGAATATTACCTTTATTTTATGCAGTATCTTCATTGCGATCCAGACTGTAAACAGCAGCAGTTAGATGATGGCCACCATCATATGTGGTCCATGTGTCCTTATCAACACTCATTCATTACATTAAAATTCATCAACCATTAGATTAAAATTCATCAACTTCAATATGTTCCCAGTTAGGTCGCTTGCAACCTAATTTTGTGCAATATCGGAGTGAGTATAGATTCCCTTTGTTCTATGCATTATTTAGTTTTGCCTGGGAAACAGATTTTTTTTGGAATGATGAGTAGTCTTTTTTATACCACCGTTCATTCTAATGAAAAGTGATGCCTAGATCTTACATGACACCTGTCTATTCCACATCCCATACATAGGCTTCTTTTGCTTCCTGCGGGCTTTTGTAGCTTAGCATGCTTTCCAATCACTGTATTGGATTAACCATTTTATGTCCTAACCATATCACGATGCACACACTGTCATCTCACAGCCATCTGCACCCACTCCACCCCTTTAAAGGGACTGTTTTGAGAGAGAGCAATCTATGTAAATGAAAGTATAGGCACTGCTCAGCGTCAGAGAGGCAAACCTCTTTGGCTTCCTAAGCTCTCACAACCCATCTGCTTCTAGGCAGTGATGTAAATGTACCAGCTGTTTGTGAAGAACCACTCTGTGTAGTGCAGGAGGCTGGTCCCTTTACCTTACATCAGCCTGCTTTCCCAGCATAAGTCACTGTCTCGCCATCCATGCTGGCTGCATTGTCTCTAAACCTTCCACATCTCTACCAATCTGACATCCAAATGAACTAATCCTCTTACAGGTCAATGATTTCTTTTCTTTTCTTTTTTTTTTTTTCCTCCAGCGATGCTTAGTATAAAATTGCAATCTGACATTCATGATGTTCTACATCTGATTTAACCAAGCAGCAAAACCGTCTGAAAATAACAGTAATCTATCACAGGAGCTGGAAGCCTTTCTTGTGATAGCAGCAAAGAAATTGGTGAGGAGGAAGCCATATCCACGCTGTGATCAAACATGAAGGCTCTTCTGTTATTGGTTCTACCTTGGCTAAGCCCTGCCAACTATATAGACAATATGGGCAATCTACATTTCCTCTATTCTGAACTGTGAGTACTCACAGTGAACCTATATGTGTGTCTGTGTGTCCTGTCCACCTGTGTGTCCCAACTTGATGGAAGTGCCTTCAGGCTCTGCGTACTGTACGCAGGTCACAAAGTGAAGAATGTCTGACATTAAAGGGTGCAATAAAATCTTTCATTGTGATTGTTGGTGTTTTGTGCTTGTAACCATTGAAGGAAATATGAATTTCCATTGGCTCACAAGGAGTTAAAAGTATCGGGACTATGCTCGTTAAGCAATACTGTTGTAGATATGGGTTGCATTGAGTGAGGATTCGTTTGCTCCTACCTGTATACATTGAATGGAATTGCACTGCATGTGCATTCATTTGTATGCCGGCTGCTGTGCTCCAGTAATCTGACATAAGCAGTAGCGTAGTATGTGTATTACTGTTTAGTTTTGGCTAATTTTTTACTATTATTTAAAAAAGCATGCCTGTGCCTTTAAGATCCCTCATTTCTATGCCAGGCATTCATAATTAGCACCCTTCCACAGCAGAATCTAAGCATCATGAATTAGCAATGAAAGCAAAATCATCTGTTTGCTGGCCGGGAGGCCAACCGTTTCTTTAGAGATTAACATGGATGAACTGTTAAGTGTCTGGGATTTGTGTGTGTGAAATGCTTTTATGATAAATTCATTTGTCTATTGACTGTGGTGGCTTCAAAAAAGCAGAAGTAATGTAGGCCACAACTGTAAGGACCTTTCAACTGGCAACTAAGCATCGAGATGATGGCTCAAGTCTTGGGTTAAAATGTCTGCAGGACACTTGGAACCCAGATCACAACTTGAGAGCAAGCAATGCCTGACCCTGATGAAACAGTGGAGATAATCAGCATGCTGTAGAATCCCTCCTGAAGTCAGTGCACAGGGTTAATCATTAATTAATAGCCCGGTAATTGCTTGTGACATGGCTGACTAGGACACGGTACAAGAAATGGCTCTCTAATTAGCTGTCCACAAAGTCTGAATCAACAGATATGTCTTCTTGTCACGTGTCTCCTTGTGTTTACAGCGAGTGATCCACATCGGAGATAGTGTGAGGCGTGGGCACCTATAGGTGTAACCGGTTTAATAATCTGACATCACAGACACAGATTAAAGATTATTCAGAACATGTTAGACCTTTACAGTGTCAACAGATTAGTACATGAATGGCCTGGAAGGAGAGTTGAATAGTCGATTAGAAGACCTAAACCTAAAATCCGCAGATTACAAAGGTGATTGATGTTCATAGAAAGAATGTCTTCTGTTCTCAAACATGTGTGTAAATGTTTCTAGAGGTTCTCAGGTCTGGACATAAGTGATGGAGAAGACATTTTTGGGCAGTCGCTATCATTAATCCTTAAGAACACTATAGTCAGCCTGTGGGATTATACTGAAATGTACCAAAAAATAGTGAGATCTCTCAGGTTCGCAAAAGGGCAAGAAAGTCTCCTGCAGAGCTTCTGTTCAGCAGGAGCGACCAGGAGATCAGCTCCTAAAGAGGAAAAGATGTGTGAGCTGCCACTGCTTGCTGGTTACTCATAGAGGTATACTTATGGTTCATCTTCTTGTGCACATCAATAGTTCTTCATCATGGCATATTAGCACACAAGCCATCTCAGTACCAACATTTTCAAGGTCTAAATTGGATCAAAACATGAAAGAGAACAAAAGCTGTAGTTTATATACGTTTTAGAACCATATGGACGCTTTCTGTAGCAATATAGTGCAACTCGGTTTACCAGGTCACATCTAAGGAACAAGCTGGCCCAAAAAGGTGAAATTAGGGACTGTCCCTCCAAGGGGACAATTGAGATTTGTGTACTTGTTGGCTGCTGACAGATCATTCTTTCCACAATGGAAGTTTTTTTTTTTTTTTAACTTCTTGTGTTGGCACTGTTTATAGGGGAAGTCATACTGTTTATGGGGGCATTGTGGCCTGTACTATTAATAAATGTTTTACAACGGAGAAAATCCCCCCTAAATCTCCACTAAAAATACACTTTGTAATAGACTTACCATTAAGACCATCCTATGGTCTGCTGACCCCAATGCTCTGATCTTTACTTCTGGCACTGTGACAGGTTGTCCAGAATTATGTGAAGAAACGTAACCAGTATGTCCAATATACGACTGAACCTTACATCATTAAGGACAAAATGTAACAATGGTAGACTTCTGCAATGTCCATGAAGGCTGACCTTAAAGGTTGGCCCCATGATTTTCTAATATTCTGCGCTGTCTCTCTCCAGTTTCTCATCTTTAATGTCCTCCTGCCGCCTGAAACCCAGCAGGGCCAATTTTCTCATCTTTCTGTATCTCAGTCTTCTGCTCTACCTGAACTAGTGTTAGATAGCCTTCACGCTGATTCGAATCTCACAAATGTGTTGTGTAGGGCTGATATTTTATGCATCACTGTCATATAAAGGTGTCAAGATTTAGCTTTATCCCATCTCCTACTGAAAGTAATGCATGCTTGGCTTATGTAAAGGGTGTATGCAGGATTTTCTCAAGGAGAGGGGCAAACAAAGTTAATTATAAAGCTCTTGCTGGACTTGGAGTGTTGGGCAGACTGCTCTTGTCTCCCTATTCTCATAGCTCCTATTATAGCACACAGAGCAGAGTGAAAGGTTCCTGGTCTTCTCTTCATCCTTCGTTCCTTCAAGTATGGGACTACATATACCAAGTAAGCCAATGTACCAGTTATAATCTTTCCAGGAAAACCCATCTCAGGGATGAATATAGGAGTAGCTGGGTCTTGGGCAGATGTGTACATAAGGAAATTTGTGTGTATTTAGGTTCTGGA
This sequence comes from Rhinella marina, assembly GCA_900303285.1. Classification (NCBI taxonomy): domain Eukaryota; kingdom Metazoa; phylum Chordata; class Amphibia; order Anura; family Bufonidae; genus Rhinella; species Rhinella marina. The sequence goes on from ONZH01010452.1 coordinate 106,689, forward strand.
CCTCTCCAGCAATCTGATGTTGTTACAGTTGGTTGTGAATTGGGGGCAGTTTTGTGTAAGCACCGTTAGACCTGGAGAGCCGCAAGTTGCCCATAGACGCTTCCCTTTTCAGAATTTTCAGAGGTATTAAGACTTGCTACATTAAGATGCATTTTTCATAATCTTGAAGATGATGCCCAAAGTATAGAAAAGCTCTGATATGTTATCACAGCCACCTGGCATACTATTATAGCGTTCCTCCACTATAATATTGTATAATACAATGTATTCTCAGTGACAACAGATGACATTATATAAACACGTCTGTACTGATTATAGCATTTACAACACTGTTCTAATTTGTGTATAAAGGAGTTGTCTCACTTTAGCAAATTAAATTTATTATGTAGAGAAAGTTAATACAAGGCACTTACTAATGTATTGTGATTCTCCATATTGCTTCCTTTGCTGGCTGGATTCATTTTTCCATCACATTATACACTGCTTGTATCCAGGGGTTACAGCCACTACTGCAGCCCAGATACAAGGTGGCCGGGACTGGAGCTGCTGTGCATGTGTGCTTATGTGCACTTTTAGTGTCCTGACCACCAGAGAGGTCGTCGCCTTTTCCTATAGTGTGCAAGCACGGCCACCGCTGCTGGATTACAGGGTGGTCCTAACCACTGGAAGCAAGCAGCATATAATGTTATGTAAGTCAGCAAAGGAGACAATATGGACAATCACAATACATTAGTCAGTGCCTTGTATTAACTTTCTCTACATGATTAATGCCATCTGGTAAAGTTAGCCAACTTCTTTAAATGGGTTGACCCATCTAACGCAAGGATATGCCATCAATGTCCTATCTCTAAAATGGGGTGCCTGGGTGCCTGTGATTGTGAGCGCAATGCACATGCGTGACATGCGCTCTATTCGTTCCTATGGGAGTACACCATGCAAGCACAACCACCACTTTGTTCATTGCTATGGTTCTGCTGGACATAGCCGAGCCAGCAGCCAGGTGATAAGTGTTGATCTTGGGACACCACCTTTAAAAATAAAGAGCAAAAAGCCAGATTTTTCATTGAAGACTTGAGCTATTCCACCAAAGACAAGCACTGCGAGAGGTGTCTATCAACAATTACCTTCCCTTATCTGTTCAAAGAGAAAGGTACAATCAGCTGATCCCTGTGCATGTTTATAGTGGTGTTGGGAGACAAATGATTACTTTGGGTGCATATTTGCTCATTCATCTGGTCATCGGCGGTAGCTTTACATGGGCCACGAACAAGCATTTGTACAAATGTTCATTCCTGGTAATTGGGCCATGTGAAGGAGCCTTAAGGCTAGGTTCACATACAACAGTTGTGTCCAGTCAGGTTTTTTCCTGAGCCAGACACAAGTGAAGGGAAATCTGTCACTTTGTGCATTGGGTCATCAGTTTTCTTCCAGAGTTTGTGTACTACATTGGAGAGGAAAAAGGCCTGGACATGTGTGAACCAGTCCTAAAGTATGATAAATATAGGCAAGCCATACAAACAATCCAGATATTAGATGTCTGTTCAAATGATTTTCCAACACTTTGGAAATGGACCAGACAGTCCTTTGAGGCAGATGTTACCAATCATACACTAATAGATAGACTCGGCATAAGGCAGAATTGGCAGACTGGTACTGGACACAGGGATTACATTTCTACAGAAAGCCAGAGAAGAATCCATTATTGGTGTGGATCATTTATTATTAGAAGTAGTGTGAATATGAAGGTTTATTCTGCCAGGCGCTGCCCATGCAAATCCCCAGGAGGTGACCTCCTAAATGACAGTTCTAGTGGTCTCTTGGCTGCAGGATACAGTGGTCACTCAGAGCAGAAAGGAGGGACTATGAAGCAGCTCAATGAAGCCTGCACTGCACACAGTACAGCATGTTCTCTGGGGAACTTGCAGGAGCAGTGCCTGGCAGAATAAAACTTTATATTCACATTACTTTGGATAACAAAAGCTGCTAATTGTCCTACTTTCCTTGGCCCCCAAATGCACCGCATGATTATCCCTGAATAGTCATGGAGGTGGGGCTTTTTTTCCAAATAGTCATGGTGGATGTTCCATTTCTGGCTTGATTGACACCCCTCTGGCCAGGACCATAAGCCAGGTGTGGCAGTATCCAGCAAATGGGAACTGAAGCGGTGTAATGTCCTTAGCTTCATCTGTGTACTGCACTTAAGTCAGATGCCAGCAGGGCTGGCTTGTGATGGAATATCCTAGCCAAAATTATTTGAGAGAAGGCTACCACCTCCATGACGGATCAGAGGTAACTTGCACATGGCACATACTGTGGGACACATCTATATAATGATAAGTTTATCCCCTGCACTATAAAGCAATAGTGGTGATTCAGAAGGTCCTGACAGGTTCCCTTGCAGTGGTGGTGATCAGTAGTAATTCATCTTTTCCTGTAATCCCATTGAGACCACCATTGACACTGGAATGGTCATCAACCTTCTGTGTAAGGATCAGATACTCAATATTTTTTAGCTCTTTCCCTGGACTTGTCCTAGAATTGCACGTAATCCTAATTACCTTCCAGTAACAGAGCAATTAGTGTTGTGCTATAGACTTAATTTGAGTAACTTTTGCATTCTCTCCTTTCAGTTGCATGGGTAGACTTTATCACAGGTAGACTTGTCTAATACATCAATAAATCGATGAGTATGCGAATCCTCTGAGACCAAGTTCCTTGTTCTGAAGTCGCCATATTAAATACAGAAGATTTACTACACTTTTATCCCAAGTCTGTGGGAGAGATCCTGCAAATCTTTCCCCATAAAACAACCTCTGGATAAAGCCTCCTATCTTACTGGGTCATCTGAGTAACAGAATCACTTTGAGTTCAAATGCACCATCATTTTCAACTGTGTTTTTATAGGAATACTCATAAATCAGATAGGATAAAGCTAAATATAGGATTAAATACAGTATGGAAATAAATCACCTTTAAAAAGATGAGTAAGAACGGCAAAGAGTGTAAAAATATTGAGGTAGCCTACAAGACATGACGTCTTTTTCCATTTAAGCAATTGTCCTCGCTGGTAGAAATCAATAAATCAAAGCCCTGAGATAAAGCTCTATGGAGTATGTGATGACCTTACAGCTCTGCTCATATCTAGCTTCTGCTGTATTAATATTATATTAGTATTAATCCAGCCTTTTTATTATACCTCATGGAGTTTTTAGGTCTTGAGATCAGGAAATTCTGATTTGACTGGAGTTTTGCACAAACCCCTAGTGACAGTGGAGGAACTATAGTCAGTTCAGAATTTTCTTATTTAATTAGGGTTGACCTTTCATTTCAGCAAACATACATTCCAATTAGTTAACAATGATTAGGGAACTGCTATATTAGCAATTTCTTATGGAACACCATATTATTGGAATGCCTCCTTAAAGGGGCTTATCTTAATGTAGTTGCTTCATGTACATCTTCCTCATCATTTTTCTTTTACAATTTGGGCTCCCCTGACCCTTTTTTACCATGTAAATCCTTCTAGTTTCTTTCCATCTTGTAGGTAGCACTTCCTGTTGCTGTATCCAACCAAACCCATGATGCACTTCTCCTTTCTCTACCACAGCCCCTAACAACTCCCAGCTAGTTTATAGCTCCTCCCACCTGCTACTTACATAGACACTCCCCTATCACTGCCCCAACAACACCCAGCTAGTTTATAGCTCCTCCCACCAGCTACTTACATAGCCACTCCTCTATCACTGCCCCAACAACACCCAACCAGTTTATAGCTCCTCCCAACAGCTAGTTACATAGATACTCTCCTATCACTGACACCAACAATGCCCAGCTAGCTTATAGCTCCTCCCACCAGCTAGTTACATAGATACTCTGCTATCACTGACCCTGTATGGACATAACATCACAGGAAGTAAGAAAGAGCTGCATTGGACATGGTCATGTGACCACAGCCTATAACAGGAGACAGGAGCAAGAAGGTTTTAAACATGCACAAGCAGGGTGAAGGTCATTTAAAATTTCTTTCTGTTCATCTTCTTATTTTTATCATATTGATGGGCTCAGTACAAAGGATCCATGGGTGGTGGATGACCCCTACGTCTACATGATATACTGCAGGGGAAAAATAAAATGTATGGAAAAGTAGACTAGACTATTCCCAACAGCAGTATCCAGCACCCCCTAAAGAAATAAAAAGTTAATTCTCAGGAGAAACCTTTTTTCTTAAAATTAGGTCCGATTCATGTGGTCCATAGTGGGCCAGTATTTTTATCAATATTTGGAAGCCAAAACCAGGAGTGGGTCCAGAACACAGAAGAGGCACAAACCTTCCAATTCTACTTCTGTTCTCTGTAGCTTCCACTCTTGGTTTTTAGGCAAAATGGAATTAAGAATTCTCTAACCACTGATTTTAATAGTAATAATGTGATACGTGTCTTAATCATGTTGTTTAGTCTGTCTCTTGCGGTTGAAAACATCCTGTCTTAAATCTTCCATTTTAAGTAGTTGTTTTAAAACTAGTATGAAAGGAATTTCCTACTGTAGCTGTAAGAATATTGCATTTCGGAAAGCTGGTCAGTTTAACTGGATTAGACATCTGCAAAGGCATGCTGTTCCCGTCATATATACCGAGAGGGAGCTGGAATTGTTTTCAGTAGGTCTGGATTCAGTCTGTCAGCACATCTAATACTAACTATTTGTTGCAACATGCAGGACACAAGCACCAAAGTCCCTGTAGACGCCATAATGTTTACTACTGACGTCCTTAGGTCACCAACGTCTCCTTAGATGATGTGTATGATTTCTTCAGAGTATACAAACACAGTCAATGGTTTTGAAGAAGCAGAAGAAAGCGGAAATCTGAATCGTTTTGGCAGGATATTTGCTTTTGTGTTATTGGTGTTGCTCATAGCGTAGTACGAGACATTTACTCATAATGTCTTGAGGGTATCTTTCACAGTTTAGTCTGTAAGTGTAGAGTAAGTCACACTGAAATATACCAAAACATATCATACCAAAACTTTTATCATAAAACAAGGGTAATTCTTTATGTATATTTAGTTGTTGGCATGGTGACATGGAGAGAGCTACAACCTAGTGAGCCATGGGTGACTTAATTTTAGGAAGCACAGGCCCAAGTTTACAAATGTGTGTACGCCTAGTATCTGTCTAAAAAAAAGTGGTGCAAATTGGTGCAACTGGTGCAAGTAGGGTATTTATACAGTTTTCCAACTTGCTGGAAATGGGTGTGGGGCTAACCAGAAAGGGATGAGGCCCTATGGGTAAGGGGCATGGCCACAATTCTGGTGTAACATTCTGTGTCAAAGTAAACCAATTTGTTTGATGCCAAATATTAAATTATACATATGTATGATGAGATCCCATAATGTAAGGTAATGGGGCTCTTCTTTGCCACTGATTGATGACCACTTGTAATGGTCCTATTATACAGGCCAATTTTAGGCCAGAACAAGCACCAATTGATAATATAGCAAGTCAAACAGTGCTTGTTTAAAGGAACTTTTAGACCGGTTGATGCAGCCCTGTATGGGCACTTACTGGAAATACTCCATGGTATGGAGACTTATTGGCAATGCTCCATGGGAAAACAATATGCAAAGAGGTATCTCCCAAAAAAGAGAACCGTCTGCCTAGCGCAAACTTGTGAAAGTGGCTCCCTGTGAGTCAAAATCCAAACTTTTTAGCAAGCTTTGGAACAAAGGAAATGATAAAGGAAAATAGCCAAGCCAAATATCCATCCATAGACAGCTTTCCTTGGGCTCGTCCATCATCAATATGGAGTAGGATTCTGGCTGGTTGAGTGCCATGCCTTGAATGCAGCTTAGGCACAGTACTGGCAAGCACCCCCAAACAGCTGTCTATGGAAAGGTATTTGGCTTGGTTATGTTCCCTTGTCATGTCCCAAGGCTTGTTAAAAAGTCAGATTTTGACCCAAAGGCAGTCACTTCCACAAGGTGGTGCTGGCAAGGTGGTTCTCTTTTCATGGGAGATACCTCTTTGCAGACTGGTTAATGCAAGCCAAAAGGAGAACAAATGATTGTCAGATTGTATGTTGTTTACAAGGGGGGATGTGCTGCCAACCAGCAAGCATCCAATCTGCCACCCTGTTATTCATAGAATGTAAGCTCTCACGAGCAGAGCCCTGACACCTATTGCTGATTAGTTTTTCACTCTGTAATGTCTGGCTTTGTCTGTACATGTATCCTCTAATTTGTAAAGTGCTGCAGAATATGTTGGAGCTATATAAAGATTATTATTAATATTACACTGGGCAATGATTGGGGACAAGTGTAATTATGAAGACTCATTTGACCAACCCTCAATCCATGTAAAAGGGCCCTAACATCTTAGAGACAATCATGTTGCTTGTCAGTGTTGTATAGAGTTGGAACTTTGTATGAAGGTCCAGACTACTAGGAGTCTCGCTCTGTATTGTTTTGCTCACAACATAAATGGCCATATTCATGATACTAGACATAGGGTAAAGCATTCCAGAATCTATATTCTCGGCAAGATTTGTTGACTGCTTATCCGTGCCTAGAAGCCTTATCCACACTGAAATCATCTGCCTTACCTACTATAAAAGTGTCAGCACCAGATATTGCCATAGGACAGTGATGGCTAACCTCTGGCATTCCCACTGTGCTGAAACTACGACTACCAGCATGCTCCATTCATTTCTATGGAGTTCTGAGAACAGCCAAGCAAGGGGGCATCTGTAGTTTTACCACAGCTGGAGTGCCGGAGGTTAGCCATGACAGGCCTAGGATATCACTCGTCCTCCACTTTTAATGACTATTCCACTATATCTCAATACACTTTTTTGCAATTTGTAATTACTATGGCTCTATAACCTATAGGCTGTATAGTTGTCCTTTAAAAACTGAGCAGGAAAATGCATTTGGGATAAAATAGTTTATAATAACATAATATCATTTATAGTAAAACATATAATTTATTGAATGTAAAAGTAAAGAAGTAGATGAAGGTTACAGCCCAGGAAAACCTTAATCTTATTTATTGTGCATGTTAAAGCAATTTTAACAAAGATACTCTTCTAACGACTAATGCTTTTCTTGTAATCGCTGCTGTGATAATTCCAACCTTTTGTTTTCCAAATGAAGATAATTACAGTAATCGTCCAAATAAAAAAGACATTGGCGAAAATATAAAGAGCTATAAAATTCTATTACAGTCATTACTTTATGTGTGTAAAGAGGTTGTCAACGTTTTTAAAACTAATAGCCTACCCTCAGGATAGGCCATCAGTATTAGATCCGGGGGGGACACTGACCTTTGACAACCCCCCTAGTCTGCTGTGTGACACGGCATCAGACTGCATTCTGCACTGTGCTGAGTATTACAGCGTTATCCCACTCACTTGGCGGGACCATACATATGCAATCTTGGTCTCATTTGATTAGCGGTAACTTGAGAAAAGAGATTTACTAAAGCCAGGAGTTGGAGATGATGGATAGACTAGGGGATAAGTGGTGAAAAATATACTAGTGGAAATAGAGAGCATCAAAGGAAAAGTAGAGCATTTACCCTTAGCAACCAACCAGACACTGGCCCTCATTCTACAGAGGTCCATTATCCAATTTATTGTGCAACTGCTACACTTTTCATTTGCACCATTTTTCATAAAGTTTCAGGAAGGCACTGACTTTTTTCTTAAAGTGCAGCTCCTTGGCTTTGGAAGCTGTTCGATTCTGGAAGGGGCAGATTTATCATGAGGGAAAATTTAACTCCTTCTACCCAGGCCAGTTTTCACCTTCCTGACCAGACCATGTTTCTTTGCAAATCTGACATGTGTCAGATAATTGGTAATAATTTTGGAATGCTTTTACTTATCCAAGCAATTCTGAGATTGTTTTCTCAAGAGACATTGTACTTCATGACAGTGGTAAATTTGAGTTGATCTATCACCTTTATTTAGAAAAAAAAAATCAAAATTTGAATTTCTATGCTTTTAAGACAGTGATATCTCATAAATTAGTTATTACTTTACATTCCCCATATGTCTACTTTATGTTGGCATCATTTTGTAAATGTCATTTTATTCTTTTAGAACATTAGAAAGCTTCAAATTTTAGATGCAATTTTTAAAATTTTTAAGAATATTTCCCAAACCTACTTAAAGGACACATTCTGTTATGAAGTCACTTTGACTTACAAACTTTGTAAAACCATTAGGTGTTCCACAAAAATTACAGTAAAACAGAGGAGAAATTTAAAAATTTCACTTTTTTTATTTGCAGATTTTCCATTTTGATCAATTTTTTACTGTAGCACAGCAAGGGTTACCATCCAAACAAAAGTGCTGTATGGATACACTGCAGGACTCAGAAAGGAAGGAGCACAATGTGGATTTTGGAGAGCAGAATTTTCAGATCACTGGGATAATTTTCAGGGGCTATGTCGCATTTGAAGACCCCCTGATGCACCCCTACAGTGTAAACCCCCAAAAAGTGACCCCATTTTGGAAACTATACCCCCAAGGAATATTTTAAGGAGTGTAGTGATAAATTTGGCCCAAATGGTGTTTCATAGATTTTAGAAAATCTATGAAAATGAAAAATACATATTTTACACGAAAATGATGCTTTAGGCCCAAATTTTTATCACAAGGGGTAAGATGAGAAAATGCACCACACTACATATATCACTACACATTTACTCCCGAATACGGCAACACCCAATATGTGCTTGTATACTATGGCCCAACATAGAATTTAGAAACTCTTGGCCACAAAAGAAAATTATACTTTACGGCCCATTCACACGACCAGATGAATGGGTCCGCATCTGTTCTGCAATTTTGTGGAACAGGTGCGGACCTATTCATTTCAATGGGGCTGCAAAAGATATGGACAACACACTGTGCTCCGTACTGTGGCCCTGCAAAAGAGATAGAACATGTCCTATTCTTGGCCATTTTGTGGGCCAGAATAGGCATTTCTATAATGGGATGCTCGTTCCGTCCCGCAAACTGCGGAACGCACGCGGGCGGCATCCGTGTTTTGAGCCCTTAGGCCAAAATTTTTCATTTTCACAAGGGGTAACAGGGGTAACAGGACACAATTTGTTAGCCACTTTTTCCTGAATGCCGCAACTCCCCATATGTGGCTATAAAATGCTGTATGGGTACACAGCAGGGCTCAGTAGAGAAGGAGCACAATAAGAACTTTGATGCGCAGAATAATTTTCAGGGGCCATGTTGCATTTGTAGAGACTCTGAGATACCCCTAGAGTGTATTTTGGCTCTTGCAGCTTCTGTGTTTCACAGTACACAGCAGGTTGCAGACAGTTTTTCACAGAGAAACCAATCAGAGAACATGTCTGACAGCCTGATCTGTGGTCCCTTTCTGACCTCTCCTGAACCAGCTTTTAAGCTGATTTAATTTAACTTTGATGTTCAACCAAAGTATTTATCCCCATTCCTGTTTGTTTATTCAGTCTTATTCCTTTCTTACCCATTGCTGAAAAATTGTTGTGTATTGCTTATCTTTCTCTAAAGGAATATCTTGTTCATGTTGACAAGGTCCTTGCTTCTGTTTAGCTACTACACAACACTCCTTATTTAATGTATTTCCTATTCGACAGTCCTTTTTTGTTAGAAAAGTCCCCAAAGTACGCTGATTACATGTAATCCCACTGCTAAGGTTCCCTGCTGTCACCTCTGGGGGAACCTGGTGTTCAGTTCCACCACAGGGCTAATGAAGTATTACATGGTGTCCTTTAAAATAAGTATGCCGTGAATGGATCCTCCAGAGACAGAGGCGCTCTGTAGCTGCTCACCACTCCTGCAAATTGATGGAGGCCTCAAATGATGCACTAATAGGGTATAAAAATTGGATTTTCTATACCACACAATGTCTCAATTAGTGTAGAGCAATTTGAGGAAAAATATGATTTGCCCGAAAGCAAAATTTCCTCGTACTTTATGGTAACAAATCAATTTTCCCTAAAATGGCTGTAAAAAAATTTCATACTTCATTTTTTGTGTGCATAGAGTTCACCACACCATCTTGATTGAAGATCCCGCTCAAAAACTTGCGCGCTGTGAAGTATGACGTCACCATGCAGGCCTGCGTGATGACGTTATCACATACCGTGCAAGATTTGACACTGGATCTTCAATCAAGGTGGCTGTAGCGGACTCTTCATGATCAAATGGACAAGGTGAGTATTTTTTTTTTTTTTTTAACAGATTAACCCCTGACAGCCCTCAATGGTCATCTCAGATGCCACGATCGGGGATGAATGCGGCATTTGAGTGGTTCAATGATGGGGGGCAGCAAAATCGCAGTTCACCATCATTGAACCCACTACTCACAAAGAAATGTGCTCCGTGATTTGTAATTCCTTACAAAGCAAATTTCTTTGTGAAGTTCGGCAAAGCAGCTGAATCAAATTTTTGAGAACTTCACTCATCACTAGTCTCATTCAATGCAATATTGCAATATATCTTATGTAAGGGTTTAACAAAATGGCATCCCAAGTGTTTAGTCTATTTGTGGAATAAATGAAGGGCTTGGAGGTGTCTGAATGAGTCAAAGGACCTTAGCTTTATGGAGGTCTCTGCAGTTTATGTCAGGTCACAGGATGAGGCTGGGACAGCCAGCCATTGCGGAAGCTGGTAGATGACTAGGGCAGAATCATATTCATCAGCAGCCATTTTTCAGTAGGAGTCACAAATAATGATTCGGGAACATCACATTATATCAAGACAGTAACCCTCACATGATGGAAAATATATTTATTGCATCATTCGAAATGATTTGGTTCCAAATATATAAAAAGATCATTTTGGCGACAGATGGAATACAATTTATAATTACATTTTGCAGGTTCGTGTTCCAATCGCTTTGTGAAGCATGGAGGAAGGAATGTGTACTGAACAGTAATTACTAGTCAGGAGTTGATTCCAGCCCACGTAGATCTCTAGCTGTGAAAAAAATAAACCCTGAATACATGACAGACAATGGATGCAAAGAAGTGCGAATTGTCAGGTACATATAGACAGGAGCGATTGAAAGAAATATATGTGTGACACATACGCTTTCTGATTACAAGGGTTTGTTTTATGTTTTAGAATGGCCAGTGAGCTGGCAATCTGCTTTAGAAACATCCCCGAATCATCAAAACTTGAAACTTGTTAGACCCTCCAATAAAGCCATAATAAAGTCATTGATTATGAAAAAAAAAAGGTTTACTCATACACATATATCAATCAACCTAGACTATTATCTTTCCCAACTCCGGTTGTTCCAGAAGAAGCAAAAACATTTGGCAAGGACTAAGCTGGAAATTTTGGTGAAACCCAATGCTGTTAAGGTATTAAAGAAATACCAAAATTCCTCCAATAAGGTGTATGGAGAAATACCAAAATTCTTCCAATAAGGTGTATGGAGAAATACCAAAATTCCTCCAATAAGGTGTATGCAAAAATACCAAAATTCTTCCAATAAGGTGTATGGAGAAATACCAAAATTCCTCCAATAAGGTGTATGGAAATATACCAAACTTGCTCAAATATTTGAACCCAGGGTTAAATTATGATCTGTGAAGGATTCTGAGCAATACATTGAGTCAAGAACTCATTGATAGGTGAGTTGCCAAGGGTATTTCAATGGTGGAGGTTCTTTTTCCCAAAAGAAGTCCTGGGAATCCATCTGCAGAGAAAAAGATAATGCAGATTATAGGTACCATACTTTAGGAGATGGGACATTGACCTTATTCTGATTGCCATATCTGAAGTCTGTTAGGAATCTTTCTCCCTTAACATGGGGCAACTGGCATCCACCTGAAAGTTGTTAATGGAGACAGTAATCTATCTGATGACTGAAAGAATGAATACAATTATAAAATATATATATGTAATATGAGTATTTCTGAGTCTCTCGGCCTAGAGCCAGCTGTTCTGGACACTTTGTGGGTGTGACACAGGCTTCTAAATGTAGGAAAGTCAGTTGCCTCCCTTACTCTTGGTATGATCTGGCTCTGGCTGTCTGGTTACTATGATAGTGTCACATAAAACTAACATGGGAAGAAAAGGATGCAAATGAACTCTTAAAAAGCTCTGCCTCTGATGCCACCAGATATAAGACAGCTATCCTACAAGTCAATGTTCAACCCTTTAAATAGGCCTTGAGACATGACTTGGATATTAAATAAGCCAGCACTTCATCTGCAGACAGCTGTTTTAGGGTGATTGCCCCACATCACTGCAGAGCAGAGAGGCCTAAGTCAGGATTTGGGGGGGTACTATCTTGGGGAGAGAGCGCCTTAGTCAGCTTGAGGAGACTTATAGGCCATTCATGCTCATCTGGAATTCTTGGAAGAAAAAGAAGCAAATGAGCACTTAACAAGCTCTGCCTCTGAGGACACCAGATGTAAGGCAGCTATCCTATAAGTCAATGTTTTACCCTTTAAATAGGCCTTGAGACATCACTCGGATAGTAAATAAGCCAGCATCTCATCTGCAGACAGCTGTTTCAAGTTGATTCCCCCTCACTGGCTTAACTGGGTTAGAGGCCTAAGTCAGGATTTGGGGGTACAATCTCTCATTGGGGAGACAGCGCCTTAATCGGCGTGAGGAGACTTATAGGCCATACATGCTACATGAAACACTGAAAAAAAAAATTGTGGTCCCAAAGCCCAAAAATGACTAGGTTTTGAAGGGTTTTCGGGTTTTTTGTCTTTAATGGGATAAGAGGGTGTTACATGATGTTAAAAAAATGAAATATGCTGAAAATGGTGGAACAAAAAATATAGATTCTATAGGACATTTTTCTGGTGTACGTTCGGGTATTACTCAATGATAGTTGTAGTGTTGCTTTGAAGGGCGTCTCTCACCAGGAAATTCACTATGAACCCCTTCCTAACATGTGATGTACTATTACGTCACATGTCGTGTCTTTAAAGATGGCGCCCACTCGGCTCCTTATTGCACAGCAGACACCTGGACCTAATGTTTGTACCCAATGCATCTGCGAGTGCAAAAACACAGAAGCATGCACTTCCAAGCATGCTTCGTCTCCCCCGAACGAGGATCAGGGGAGCCGGATGGGGTGCGTCTTGTCCTCCTGAGTGACAAGACGATGCTGCACATTAGTTCCTATGGAGCCCAGGCCTGTGGCAGGGCTCCATAGGAAAATAGTGTATTTCTCAATGCTAATGCATTGGGGTCTATAAGACAAGCGATTTGATGATTGCTTGTTATAGTTCCCTAACAGAACTATAAAAAAGTGTTTTAAAAAAAGTTTTTTTTTATATAAAAAAATTTACAATATCAGAAATCACCCCCCCTTCCCCAAAATGAAAATAAAAATACATAAATTTATTAAAATAATTTACATATATTTACCCCATATGGCAAATACATATATTCATCCCATATGGCAAAAGGCAAAACAAAAAAAAAAGTAAAATCACCGTTTTTGGTCATTTCACCTCCCACAAAAAATTAAATAAAAAGTGATCAAATCCCAACACACCCCAAAATGGTATCAATGAAAAGTACAGATTGCCCATAAAAGCAGCCCTGCACCCTCACACAGCTACGTACACATAACCACAAAAAAGTTATAGAGGGGTTAGAATATGGCAACAGTATTAAAACAGTATTCAGTATTAAAACGCAAGAAAAACGCAAGAAAAACTATACATATGTGGTGAATGACAGTGACAGGTCAGTTTTACTCTATAGGAAACACTGTAAAAACAAAATCCATAAAACTGTTGCGGAATTTCCAATTTCACCCCATTTGGAATTTTTTTCCCAGTTCCCCATGCAATACGTGCCCCCTTACACCTCCTACTTCCTCTGACAGCTCCTAGTTTTCCTTCTAGATTAGCAAAGCCAAGTGAGATGTCTATGCAGGAACCTGGTCCTGTCAATCATGAAGGAGGGGGAGGAACTGGCAGAGGAATCAGGAGGAGCAATAGTGCATTGGGCCTGCCCTCAGTGCACTTAACTGCTCATTTGCATATTGATTAAAAGTACTTTTCTTTTCCAGAATAAAGTAACGGATCTCTAAGTGAAAGGCATCATTAACATTCAGCAGAGCTGCCACTTCATGGCTTTGTGTCTGGTGTAACAGTGAATTTCCTGATGACAGATTATCTTTTAATTATAAAACCAATGTATGCCTTCAGTTGAAATAATTAAGATAAAAATATGTTATCAGTAACTTGTATTCTAGAGTGATTTATATTATTGTCCAAATAGCATTGCATCTCATAGTGTCTCCATTATGCCCAACTATAATATTGCCTTCCATGCATACTGCCCAAGCTCCTGGACTGCCATAGATCCAGGAAAACGTTGTCCTCATGCTTCGTCTTCACTAAGCACCAAGGAGCAGTACAAAGAACGTATCCAGGATCTATCTGAAACAATTGTGGACATATGGAGAACGGCGGGGTTCTCGCTGCATCGTTCTTCTGATTTCTCAGTCTATGTAGACATCATTGTTTCAATTTAGAATGGAATCCAAACACGGCTGTTACTCTAATACTCTTGACGAAAGGCAAACATATATCTTAAGTGGATGAAAAAAAGGCTACTTAAAATCTCTTATGGCTGCTTTCCAAGATCACCTCATAACTAATTTCATGAAAGTGTAATCTGTATTTCATCAGCTTGTAGTGATATTTCACAGATCTGATGGCTTCAGTGCACGGATGACAATTCAATACAGAGAGTCCAGCAGTGATTTACTAAGCCTCAGCCTCAATGGATGGAGAGAGAAAGCAGATGCTGGGAATGACTGCAGACAAAGGGGTGCAGCGTGACTCCCTAGTGCTCCTCGTACATGTAGAAGCAAAAATAAAACCACTACCATAGAGCTATAGAATTGTACTGTCATAAGCTTTGTATTAACCCCTCCTGTGGCCCTTGCCATCACTAGAACGTTGGCCCATGTGTCCCTTTGAATGAAGTGACAGTCAGTTTTAGAGATGAGCGAATTTTGAAAAATTAGATTTGGCAGCTTCGTCAAAGTTCCCCCAAGAAATTAAATTAGTTACAAATTAATTTGTCACAAACCACTATAAATCAGGTATACCCAGACCACTCTGCCTTAGGGTATGGCCATATGGAGTAGCTGTGATGTGAGAGGGTTGTTACCAATTATCCCACAACTGCCTTTCATTTAGTAATGAAGACTGCACTGTATAGTCCGTCTTCATTGTTAATGGCGGCACGGCACCTTTAATGCACCTTGAACAGCGGCTGTTGCTGGTATGGGGTTTGGCTGGTTAGGTGTGGATACAATATGCTGGCACAGCCACTTCTCCAACCCCAGCGTTCTCCTGCCGTACATGTGGGAGCCCTTCTTCTGCCATCTGCTTTTCTTCCTTTTCCACATCATCTAATATCGATGACAATATGACAACAGGAACATCCAGTTCCTCCTCTCTATGCTTTTTGCTGACTTTTCTAGGAAGTAAAGCTAGCAAAAGATGAGGATGGTCATCATTAAGACCTGGCCCCCCTAAGGGATGCAGACTGGATGATATTGGTTGGCACGCTGGAACTAGAGTAATAAAGGCTTCCATCTTATTGTATTGAATTCTTCTATTAATAATTTTCAGCAAAACTGTCCCTAGTGCATGAGCTCTTGCCACGTCTCTCTCTATACTCACATTACAGGACAATGGCAGAGACCACACAGGATGAGGGTTTTATAGGGCTGTGACATCACAGGGGATGGCTGACTGTGTATTGGCTGTCTGCATGGCATTATGGGTGATCTTGAACTCCCCTTGTCTCCTCTACACTTAGTTTTGCTGTGTAACACATGCAACCTCCATTTTAGGAAAACCTGATTCATTACCACGAAGCGTAAGGAAATTCAGATTCATTGCGAATCAAAGTTTCCCTAAATTTCTGACCAATTTCTGCTTCGAATTCTTGGCTTCGCTCAACACTACTCAGTTGAATGGTGCTACCACATTAATATAGTAATGGGACAACCCCTTTAATAATTTTGCTCATTTCTGTTCACTGTCCACAATATTTACTAAACTTGAATGTTGCTGCAGTACATTTTAAAACTTCTACCTCTTCCTGTGTATGGCCAGCTTACATTTAGATACCCTAATACCACACACCAGCAGTGCTGACCCAACAGGGTTTAGGGTAAGGTTGCCGCCTAAATGCTATTTAACTGGCCTGTCTTATGTGTTAAGAGAATTATAGAAATGTGGAAAGCGCCAGGGCAACTTCATGACGGTGTAGCACTAGCTCTCCTAAACGTCTTCCAGGCTTCCCATAAACTCGAGAACATATAGTATGTCCTTCTTTCCCAGTTGGCCATTTCCTCGAGCCTACACAACTGGTCAACCTTAGCTAACCACTGTTCCACTGTAGGCAGGTCTTTGCTCAACCATCAGAATGCTATTAAGAGCCTAGCCGCTTGCATCATTACGTCGGTAGATTGGGTAAACAATGCCTTTAATTTGGGAAATGTTTTTTTCAGGGGGAGCAATGCAGAACCTGAAATTTTCCTGCAGAGACCACTACAGAGAATATGAGGTATTACATAACTCCTATTCGGATAAATGGGCATATAAGTATTGTAATACATAGAAAGCTCTAGTCTGCCAAAGCAAAAGCCACTGCTGATGAGTTGACCTCCGTTCTGCTTATGGTTGGGGTCCCAAATGGAAAACTCCATCTCTATGTGGTCCATTATCCTTAATAGGGCATTTGCAGTGGCCTACGAGGAGCAGGAGTGTAGGATAGGAGTGCTAGTGGCTCTAGCTGTGACAGGCAATCACAGTGACTTTCCTCACACTGTTGCTCCCTAGGACCAGGGCTGATGTTGGGGCTCCTGTCTGATGGTAGTTTGGGTGCTCATGATGTTGAGTGTTGGCACACGTGCAAGGCAGATCTGGTAGAGTGCAATGGCTGGCATATGGTGCAGGAGTCATTTACCAGGCCAGATGTAGCAGAGTAAACATATTTCCTTACTGAAGTGCCAAATAGGAATTGTCATACATCCAACAATAGAAAAACACAGTTCGAACTGTACACAGTGCAATTTTCCCAGATCAAGAAATATGGATTTAGGCAAGGATATGAGATATGACCCTCTTCTCTCCATATCTGTCTCATCTTTCTGCAGAACAGGCAATCATAATTTTGCAGTGGTGACTGTAATATCCACTGGGGGATACAGGGCTTTACAGATACGACTGGCCAGGTCGTGTCCAGATATGAAGGGTGTCTTGACAGTGTTCCTCACTGAAGTAAAGTCTTAACAGTTTTTGGTAGCAGGTTACCTTACTGACTACAATGCTCGGCCATGCAGACTCTAGGTTCTCTAGTTCTCTCCTTTGTTTTACTCCTTCTCTCCTTCTGTATATCATGCAGAGATCAGTCAGTCTCTGTAATGTGAGGCCTAAGACGAGGGAGCACAAGTCACATCTTCCTCTCTTTCCCAAACTCTCCCTATCACTGACTAGAGCTAAGGGTGGAGCCAATCCACACCTAACCTTCTACAAAGGCTAAACCAGGATTGTTAACCCTGATTGTGCCATCAATACATGGCTATACTGGCTGCAATACATAGCATGACATAACATTATGTTATATAATATAAAGAAATAAACAGACACTGTCTTGGTACTGCACAACATGGTCCACAGTTATCCTGGTGGAACAACCATTTAAAGCAGTAATATGAGCAATAGCAAAGAACCATAAACCAATGGATATATCTCTTAAAGGGTTTCTGTCACCAGTTTTGGGCATATAAAACAGGATGACATTTTCAATGTGCAAATGTCACCTGATGCCCAATCTGCTAATCATTTTCTTACTGGTGTCCCCGTTTTTGTAAAAAATAAGCTTTTGTGATATGCAAATGAACCTTACTAGGTGCAAGGGGTGGTAACCCTGCACCTAGTAGCGCCATTTCCCTACCGTTATTCACGCCCCCTTGCTTGTGATGGACAGGGCCAGGCAGCTCGCTCTATCTGCTGCCGGCCCTGTCCGTGCTGCAAATCCCGCGCCTGCGCCGAATGAAGACCGCACGGACAGGGACAGTGAGTGCCGCTGGCTGCCGGGCTCCTGGCTTTCTCACTGCGCCTGCGCCGATGACGTCACACTACACCCGGAAGAGAAGGTGGCGCTGCGCGGGATTTGCAGCACGGACAGGACCGGCAGCAGATAGAGCGAGCTGCCTGGCCCTGTCCATCACAAGCAAGGGGGCGTGAATAAAGGTAGGGAAACGGCACTACTTGGTGCAGGGTTACCGTCCCTTGCACCTAGTAAGGTTCATTTGCATATCACAAAAGTTTATTTTTTACAAAAACGGGGACACCAGTAAGAAAATGATTAACAGATTGGGCATCAGGTGACATTTGCACATTGCAAATGTCATCCTGTTTTATATGCCCAAAACTGGTGACAGAAACCCTTTAAAAGAGTCAAATTATATCATAAAGACTGCTGTAATAAACTAGCTACATGTTCGTAGGGTGAGCAGTACACATGCTTCTCATTTCAATAGAGTACGTCACCATTATTTCACTTTCTTTACTTCTAGTAAATACACCTAGAACCTATAAAAAAAGACACATGGTTTGTTGCGTGACCAAAAACATATAAACTGTGAAAATATATAGCTCTCTGCAGGAGACAGACACCATGATGTGGAGGATAGGTCAGTCCTGCTACTGGAGGCAGGAGAAGCCTAACTACTGTTCTTACTGCATACCAGATTGAACAGAAAAAAAACAGCACATGATCTCCATCTATTAATCTCCACAAAGCGTTCCCTTTCACACACAGCAAAACATAAAAGGAACATTTGACAGAGCAAAGCAACCTAGTTACATAATGAGACCTACTAATGCTTCACGCCTGCGAAATGTTCCTGTCTTCTAATCTATTCTCACCTGTATCTTTTCTTTGTCACATGCATATCCACTTGAGATATTATGTTTAATATGACAATTTTACAGAGATAGAGGAGACTGATGGTGATTTAAAGGGGCTTTCCATGCAGAACTTCATATACAAGTAATTATGCTAAATTGTGTTACATAGTTACATCTGATCACTAAGAATTAATGTCTGCCATGGATTTTGCTAAGATTCTGCTGCAAAATAACACACGTGATGTGTGGATTTGTAGGAGCCAAAGCTGCCAACCATGGGTGTGTGGGTGGCGGAAACCTGCATATCATGAGTCGGACTCTTATCTTACGTAGATCTGGCAGCATGCTGCAAAGGTAAAACTGTGATTTCTACAGAATTACTGGACATCTGCAGATGAGTATAAAGGTACTGTAAGGTTCCCTTTAAATGAAAACTAAACACAGAAAATGCAAAAACAAAATATCTCAGCACATCCCCCCTTCAGCTCTTCCTTTCTCCTGACCCTATGTTATCACACATTACAATAAAACTGAGGATCTCAGCCATGTTCTCCTTCCTCCTCCTCACTGTCCTGTGTGTGGCTGGAAGACAACTAGCTGGAGCAGGGACCTCTCTCCTGTGTCCTGTCTGCAGCAGGACAAAAAGATTGTTGCATCTGCTCTTTGCTGAGAGATCAGCCATAGATTTACTCTGTGTCGTCTGCAGGATTTCTGCAAGATTGTTTGTGTCGGGACCACTGTGAAAATGCTGCAGACTAACTTTTAGTTAGAACAGTCTTGCTGCTTTTTGTTATCCTAAAGGGGTTGCCTCATCTGAGACAATGGGGGCATATTGCTAGGATATGCCCCCATTGTCTGATAGGTGTGAGTCCCAGTGCCCTAGCGATATGACCCCATTGTCTCAGATGATACAACCCCTTTAAAGGGAATCTGTCAGCAGAAACAACCCTATTAAACCAGTCATAATGCTGGGTCGGGCTGAAGTTGCTGATTGAAAATATGCTTTCTTCGACTGATCCGTTGATGCATTTAGGAGAATTAAGTGTTCATAAAAATTAGAAAGTTGGACTTAAAGAGGACCTGACCCCTCTCATGAAATGTCTGTTGTATTAACTATATGCTTTCCCCATGTAATTACAATTCTGGAACATCTATTCTTATGGCTCTATGTTGTGCCATGCCTTTATTATTTCTACTAGGAAGTTATGAATAAATTGCTAGCAGTCTGCAATAAGGGTACAGAGGGGAGGTAACCAGTTGTGGGGGTGTACCTGCACAGTCTGACAATGGCAGCACGGATTGGACAGAGTCAGACACACCCGCTACTGGTAACACCCAGCAGTACCTTTACTAGTACCTTACCTACTTTCTAGCAAGAATAATACAGGAAAAGCACTACATAAAGTCATAAGAATAGATGCTCCAGAACTGTTATTACATGGGGAATGCATGAAGCTATTAAAACAGGCCTGTCAGGAGAGGGGACAGGTCCTCTTTAATCACACCTCAAGGGCAGACCCAAGCCACTTGGTACACCTTCGCTCTTCTTCCCTGGACATTCCTCCTCCACTTTTGATAGAAAGGGTCAGGTGTCTAGGTTGAGGAGTGTCTAGGCCCCACACACAGTGCACGTAATCTCTAATTTGAATAATTTTGAAAACACTTATTTCCCCTAAATACGCATCTGGTAAAAGTCATGTAAAAGTCAGCGACTAAAGCAAATATCAAGGTTTATCGGAAATGTATTTGGTATAGTACAAAATAATACTTCATACATTTCACCATGTTAGCACTGGAAATAACATGATACAAGTTCCAATGTAGTCTGCAGTTTGTTTTTTCCTACAATTTGCTTCTTCTCCTCCATTTCTAGAATTGACTTTCGAGCTGTCTCTAGAACTTACATGTGCAGATCTCTTTTCCTAGTTAGTAATGTGCCAGATGTTGATACCCATTAAGGAAGAATGGACCGAGAGCGACATGGAAAATTTACAATGCAGATACAGCATTTACCAAGTTCTCAGCTACACAGTAAAGGCCAATCAAGAAAATCATTGTGACAGCCTTAAGCAGCCAAGAGCTGTATCCCCAGAAAATCTAAAAGAAGCTTCCGTTGCCCAGCCATGGTTGGGTTTTACTAGCTTGGAGGCCTCTACAGTTCATTAGCAGATTATGTACTGTTTTTCACAGAGGAAACATGTGACAAAACGCAACATATATTTATAACTGGGTTCAGTATAAGCTTCAAAGAGCTTTAGTCATTGTATAGAAACACAAAAGTGCCACAAACCTGTATGCATTATAATACAGAAATCATGTATCTTCACATGCAGTGGCGCTAAGTTCATAAATGTAATAGTGATCAGCTTTGCCATTTTCCGCAATGATTAGACAAGTCATAAATGCTGGGTCGGGAGGAAGGAAAAGGAAGCAGGGAGGACAGGTTAAAAATGGGTACCTGTGACTATGTGGAGGAAATACTCTGTGAAAACTGTGTTTCCTTTTCAATTTTACTGGATGCTAAGGTTTATAATTATAATATCAGTAACATAGTTTATAAGGCTAAAAAAAGACATCTGTCCATCCAGTTCGGCCTGTTTTCCTACAAGTTGATCCAGAGGAAGGCAAAAAAAACCCTGTGAGGTAGAAGCCAATTTTCCCCACTTTAAGGGAAAAATTCCTTCCTGACTCCAATCGGGCAATCAGAATAACTCCCTGGATCAATGACCCATCTCTAATAACCATAACATGTAATATTATTACACTCCAGGCCCCTCTTGAACACTTTTAGTGAACTTACCATCACCACCTCCTCAGGCAGAGAGTTCCATAGTCTTACTGCTCTTACCGTAAAGAATCCTCTTCTATGTTTGTGTACAAGCCTTCTTTCCTCCAGACGCAGAGGATGTCCCCTCGTCACAGTCACAGTCCTGGGGATAAATAGATCATGGTAGAGATCTCTGTACTGACCCCTGATATATTTATACATAGTTATTAGATCTCTCCTCAGTCATCTTTTTTCTAAAGTAAATAACCCTAATTTTGATAATCTTTCTGGGTACTGTAGTCCACCCATTCCAGTTATTACTTTAGTTACCCTCCTCTGAACCCTCTCCAGCTCTGCTATGTCTGCCTTGTTCACAGGAGCCCAGAACTGTACACAGTACTCCATGTGTGGTCTGACTAGTGATTTGTAAAGTGGCAGGGCTATGTTCTCATCACGGGCATCTACAGTGCCTTGCGAAAGTATTCGGCCCCCTGGAACTTTTCAACCTTTTGCCACATTTCAGGCTTCAAACAAAAAGATATAACATTTTAAATTTTTGGTGAAGAATCAACAACAAGTGGGTCACAATTGTGAAGTGGAACGAAATTTATTGGATCATTTAAACTTTTTTTGTAATAATAAAACTGAAAAGTGGGGTTTGCAAAATTATTCGGCCCCCTTGCATTAATACTTTGTTGCGCCACCTTTTGCTGCGATTACAGCTGCAAGTCGCTTGGGGTATGTCTCTATCAGTTTTGCACATCTAGAGACACATCTGAAAATGCACATCTGAAAATTCTTGCCCATTCTTCCTTGCAAAACAGTTTGAGCTCTTTGAGGTTGGATGGGGAGCGTTTGTGAACAGCAGTTTTCAGGTCTTTCCACATATTCTCAATTGGATTCAGGTCTGGACTTTGACTTGGCCATTCTAAGACCTGGATACATTTATTTTTGAACCATTCCATTGTAGATTTTGCTTTATGTTTGGGATCATTGTCTTGTTGGAAGATAAATCTCCATCCTAGTCTCAGGTCTTTTGTAGACTCCAACAGTTTTTCATCCAGAATGGTCCTGTATTTGGCTCCATCCATCTTCCCCTCAATTTTAACCATCTTCCCTGTCCCTACTGATGAAAAGCAGGCCCAAACCATGATGCTGCCACCACCATGTTTGACAGTGGGGATGGTGTGTTCAGGGTGATGAGCTGTGTTACTTTTACGCCAAACATATCGTTTTGCATTGTTTCCAAAAAGTTGGATTTTGGTTTCATCTGACCAGAGCACCTTCTTCCACATGTTTGGTGTGTCTCCCAGGTGGCTTGTGGTAAACTGTAAACAAGACTTTTTATGGATATTTTTGAGAAATGGCTTTCTTCTTGCCACGCTTCCATAAAGGCCAGATTTGTGAAGTGTTCGACTGATTGTTGTCCTATGGACAGACTCTTCCACCTCAGCTGTAGATCTCTTCAGTTCATCCAGAGTGATCATGAGCCTCTTGGCTGCATCTCTGATCAGTCTTCCCCTGAGATGAAAGTTTAGAGGGACGTCCGGGTCTTGGTAGATTTGCAGTGGTCTGATACTCCTTCCTTTTCAATATGATCACTTGCACACTGCTCCTTGGGATGTTTAAAGCTCAGGAAATCTTTTGGTATCCAAATCTGTCTTTAAACTTCTCCACAACAGTATCACGGACCTGCCTGGTGTGTTCCTTGGTCTTCATGATGCAGAACCCTGAGACTATCACAGAGCAGGTGCATTTATACGGAGACTTGATTACACAAAGGTGGATTCTATTTATCTTCATCAGTCATTTAGGACAACATTGGATCATTCAGAGATCCTCAATGAACTTCTGGAGTGAGTTTTCTGAACTGAAAGTAAATGGGCCGAATAATTTTGCACGCCCCACTTTTCAGTTTTATTATTACAAAAAAAGTTTAAATGATCCAATAAATTTTGTTCCACTTCAAAATTGTGACCCACTTGTTGTTGATTCTTCACCAAAAATTTTAAATGTTATATCTTTTTGATTGAAGCCTGAAATATGGCAAAAGGTTGAAAAGTTCCAGGGGGCCAAATACTTTCGCAAGGCACTGTATGCCTGTTTTGATGCAACCCATTATCTTATTAGCCTTGTGCAGTGCACAATATTAATATGCTGGGCCTTTTGGAACATATGACTGACTCTAAGGACTCATGGACATGACTGTATTATAGTTTCATACAAACAGCTCTATTTCAGTGCCCATATGCAGTACCCCAGACTTGGTGGTATCTGCAATTGTATATAGTTATGTATTGTATAATATTATTTATTTCATGCTTTGGCCGTGAGTACCAGTAAAAAGCGGTATGGCTGGCAAAGGTTGGCAGGAACAGGGCTAACCACACTGTTCCTCCTCTCATTGGTAGGAGTGGGCTGGCCCTGCTTCCTTCCAGGAAGAAGAGTTCCTTCCTAGCTAGAGAGAGGAGAGGAAGAACATGTCAGAGCTCCCACTCCTGTGAACCTGAGGTTCTTCTCCTGTGAGACCAACACACAGACAGCGCTGCAAAGTGAGAGACTACAGCTCGGACATTCATCCCCTATACTGCCACTGGCTCAGAGAAAGCTCAAGTCTGACCCATACAGTGGACACCTATACCCACAAGTGCCAATATATAGTCATCCAACCTGCCACCATATCTTCTCAACTGGTACTAGAAACTGCCCTTTGAATTTGCCGCTGCTGGAGGTACTGCAAGTTATATTTTGTACTAAATAAAAAGTGACTATTATACGTTCACTTTTGGCCTGATTCTTCAGACTACATTTCCACTGCACCGATCCCCAGGGAGATACGGCCTGAGGCAGTACACCGTGACACAACACTTCATCAGGGCCACTACCACTCCCATCCTCTGCACCAGCTCCTCAGGGGCTCACTGTACATACACTTTTATGGGGCCCCACTGTACCTCCAGTTTCATACAGAGGCAATGCTCTTTAAGCATTGCTTCTGGGAGAGAATATAAAGGCACCATATGGCACAGACGGGACTCCATGGTCAATTTACTAAAATATAATATAAAGTGAATGCACATTTACGACTTTTGACCCATATTTCAGTGATACTTCACGTGTCTTAGCCTTATTTGTGGATGCTATATTTTACCATTTAACAAAACCACCACATATGAGTTTCTCAGCAAAATGTACAGATGACTGTTTCCCATTGAGGCGACGATCCCACAAAAGCAATTCACTAACCGCCTACACCTAGATAAACAGTAGTATTTCTATTTGTGCTGATGTCTTGGGAAACACTTCACTTCATTGAAAGAGAAATAAAGGGAACGGGGATGTGCCCTCCTCCAGTGCTATATAGAGGGACGTGTCCTGATGAATTATATCTGAGGTTCACGTTCCCAGATCCATACACTAGGGAGCAGAACTGCCAAAATTCTGCTTACAACACCAGAAGATGAGTGCACTTCCTGACCCAGTTACCTTACCTTCAGTGGTTGTGCTAAAACAAAGCCCTTCACTTCTGTGTAGAAGACAAAAAGGAATATGAGAGAGCTGCTGGATGTTTTTTTTCCCTAAACTTATATCCATTGTTAATATATTAGACCATGTAGAAGGCGTTCAACGTCACAGAATTTATACTATAAAGAAATGAAAAGGACCTTTCACCTCTCCTGAAATGGCATTTTCCATCTTCTAGAGCAGGGGTAGGCAACCTCCAGCACTCCAGCTGTTTTGAGGCTACAACTCCCAGCATCCATACTTCCTCTGTTCTTCTCAGAGCTCTCACAGAAATGAATGGAGCATGCTGGGAGTGCCGAAGGTTACTGATCTCTGTTTTAGAGCATCTATTCTTATGACTATATGTTGTGCTATTCTTTTATTATTCCTGCTAGAAGTTCATGAATGAATTACTAGAAGCTTTAATTTAAGGTCCAGATGGTTGATACCAGTTGGGGGTGTCCCTGTACAGATTGGCAGCACTCATTGGATATTGTCAGACTGTGAAGGGACACATTCCCAACTGGTAACATCTAGTTGGATCTTCATTGCAAATTTCTAGCAGGTATAATAAAGGAATAGCATAACATAAGAATAGATGCTCCAGAATTGTTATTACCTAGGGAATGCAAGTGGTTATTAAAACAAACATGTCTGTTTGGGGAGGTTACAGGTCCTCCTTAAAGTGTAACTGTCATTTTATTTTTATTTGTGTAATGTATAGGGGCAGTGATACTGACCATTTTTGTAATATACTATAATTCCTGAAATCGTACATTTCTGTTAGAATAGCTCTAAAGTGGCCCATTTTGAGCCTTAGCAACGCTCCTCTGTCTTCTGTTTACATAACTGTGGAGACTTGCTCAACACTGACTGTGTTATGTAAGCAGAAGACAGAGGAGCGTTGCTAAGGCTCAAAATGGGCCACTTTAGAGCTATTTTTCTAATAAAAATGTATAATTTTAGTAATTAAAGTATATTGCAAATATGGTCAGCATCACTGCCCCTATACATTACACAAATAAAAATAGAATGACAGTTACACTTTAACATAGGCATAGTACACAAGTATTGTTATACCATGGCAGGTCTCCATATGGCTATTGAGTTTCAAACGTGGAGCTAGCAAGTTATTTCGGTCAACTGGGTCAATAATAACTATTTCCACACTATGGAAAGCTTATGTGGTTTCCGTATGACTATTTCTCTATGAGGCTGGTTACATACAGCATTTTTCAGAAATGTCTTTGTAGCATTTTTTATGGCATTGGTCTGCTTTTTTCTACCTAGATCAGACTTTAAAGTCTATGTTAAAATATAAAATGCACTACATACAAAGCGTTTTAGTGGCTTTTTTTGTGGGCGGTCAGTAAAATTTTTCTATAGGACTTGTAAAACACCAGGAAAACACATGTACAGAACAGCACTAAAGAAAAGAATCCGCAAAAAATGCCTTAAAAAAACGTTTGTTACATAAAAAATTGCAGGTTTGAAGGAGTCCTAAGGTCACAGCATACATTACATGTTACATGTGGGTTTGCCTCACAGATCTGTATGAGGGGAACAATACAATACCAGCTAGCGTTCTGAAAATCTGCAGCATGTCAGTTCTTTCTGTAGACTTTCATTGTGAATTTCACCAATTACAATGTAAAAGGATGAAATCCAGAGCAAATCCACGACAAAATCTATGACAAATGCATCAGATATTAAAAAATGCTCCTGTGTGTGGGTCAAAGAATATTAACTGAACATGGACACCCTTTAACTGGTAACGAGGGTCCAGGCATCCTTCTCAGCGAAAATATGACCACCAATAAAATATTGGTGACATATCCAATGTCCTATATGTGAGAAATGTTTGTGATTGAAAAACCCTTGGAAATTTAGGCTCACATACATACTAACTATATTCAGAACCAAAAAGATTCTAAAATAATCTATCCATTCAATTTGTTAAGGCTTCATTCACACGACCATATTTTGTTTCCGTGTCCGTTCCGTTTTTTTTGCGGACCGTGTGCGGAACCATTCATTTCAATGGGTCCGCAAAAAAAAAACGGAAGGTACTCCGCGTGCATTCCGTTTCCGTATGTCTGTATTTCCGTTCCGCAAAAAAGATAGAACATGTCCTATTCTTGTCAGTTTTGCTGATAAGGATAGGCATTGTTACAATGGATCTGCAAAAAAACTGAAAAACGGATGCCATATGGAACGTCATCCACAATTTGCGGACCGCAAAACACATACGGACGTTTGAATGAAGCCTTAGGATGATTTTTGTGTCCCCTGTTTGAACAGAGCAGCAGTGGTGTGTACTGTACATACATGCAATGTCTATGGGGCTGATGTATATGACCCAATACATCGCTCGCTGATCCATTTCCAACACTCACCACTCCATTCAGTAATGTCATTGCTCGTTCCAATACTGACTAGTTGTTTGCCGGCAGCAGATGCTGTTTACACAGCACAATCTTCTGCCGTCAAATGATAATTTTTGTGACCACACCATAATCTATTACCTGATGAATGGGTGTTTTGCTCATTCATCGGGTAATCGGCGGTACATTTACCCCGCCAGATAATCGTTTTTAAGAACACGTTTTTATGAATGCTTATTAGAGATTATCTGCGGGATTCTCGGCCAGTGTATAGGGCCCTTAAAGGGGTTATTCCATGACTAATGTAAAAAAATGAAAATCATATAGTACATAACAATCTCTTTCTAACAAAGCTAGAACCAGCCCTGTACCTCACATGAGTCCAGAGATCTCCCCATTCATTGTTCTGCTAGATTTTTATCAAACTGGCAGCTCAGGGGATTTTTGTGTATTTTCTGCTGCAGCTAAGGGGGCGTGTCCATTCTCTCAGAAGGCAGATGAAGGGTGAAACCGAGCATGTGCGGCCTTCTCAGTGAGCAGGACAAAGAAATAAGAAAAGGGACAAACAGCAGGTGGAGCTATACAGATACATTGAATAACTCAGTGGCTATACAAAATTTTTAATTACATGCAATAATAAAAGTATTCAGATCCAGGTGCTGGTTTGAAAACTGTACAATATTTTTCATTGGACAACCCCTCTAAGGATGTTGGAAATTAACCTGACTATTCAGAGAACTGGTGCAGCTGAAGAAAAGTCATGAAGACTATAGTGGGAGATTGAAATAATGAAGTAGGTCAATTCTAGGTCATTGGCAGAAGATGGGTTGGAGCATGGGTTGGATGGTAGCCAGAAATTAAGGATACTTAAGGAGCTGCAACACCATAGAGAGCTTTTTGGAGATTACATAAGTGTGTCAGTGATTGAATATAAAGGGGTGAAGGAAAGATCTAGGTCAAAAATATCTGCAAGTTATTGGGCATGCTGCCTATGAGTTATGTTAGCACCACAGACTGAGATTTAGGTAGAATAGTAGATGGGGGAAACAAAAGAAAAGCTGAGGGAAAGACTTGAGGCCATGTTCACAAATGCGCAGCGTACTCCGGCAGTCTGTTCCAGCAGAGTTTACTGTATCTGGCCTAGTTAGATACCACCATGTACCATTCACTGTAATGGAATCCGTCCACTTTAGTCCACCATATATTCCAGGTGTCAGCTGAATAAAAAGTGCTGCATGTCGTATTTTTTGTCTGGCTGATAGCCGGCATGTATGCTGGACACAGTGAACTATGGCAGACTTTTGGAAATCAAAGCGCATATGTGAGCGCTGCCTGACCTAGCATACATGAAAAGGAAATAAGGTCATATTAATTAAAGGGGTTTTCTGAGATGTTAATACTGATTACCCATCCTCGGGATAGGTCATCAGTATCTGATCGGTGCGGGTCTGACACACTGGACTCCTGCAGGTAGCTGTTTGAGAAGGTAGCAGCTCCCGCAGTAATGACACAGCTTTCTTGCAGTTTTACCTAGGCCAGTGACGTCACGTTCATCAGTCACATGGCCTACAAGCAGCTCAGTCCCATAGAAGTGAATGAGGCCGAGCACGATACCAAGCACATCCGCTATACAATGTACGGCACTGTGCTTAATAAGAGAAGTCCGCAGCATTTACTGGAACATCAGTGCCTTCTCAAATGGCTGATCGGAGGGGGTCCCAGGTGCTGGACCCCCACCAATGGGATACTGATCACCTATTCACAGATGACTGCAGTGTGTATGCGCTCCTGTATTCATGTGGACTTGACCTATTTTTAATTCCACATTTCGCCACCATACGTGGTGGTGACATATAATTGTACGCTCTGCTGTACTGGGAGTGATATACAGCGCAATACACAATGAATACATAACCTGTTAACCGGTTCACACCGTACTATCATATCGGAGCACTCCTCCTCCAGGTGTATTCATCGATTACATGATGGCTTTTTATTGTGGCTCCATTTGCATGAGAATATGGCAAAGAGGCCGCTCCTGCAGGGACACTTTGAGATATAATAAGATAAATGAATATTGCTCCGCCAGGTAGAGCCTGAATATCAATGAGCAGAGTCGTGTCTGCCGGCTAATCTGTCAGGTGTCGTTAAGGTTTTAGTTTCTTCCAACAGAGAAATACCTCTTGAGTATACCTGCTAAAAATCCTCCAGACAGAGCAGAGTTTTATCATGGATTTCCTTTTCTTCAGGGTATATATGTTATTGGTCATATTAGGTGTCATTCACAAAGGGCAGTTTGGTGCAGTAAATCCAGTAGGGATATTCACATGCAACAGACTGAAAATCAGAACCATTCTTTTGGTGTTTTTTTTTTTTTTTTGCAAGCTTTTCCTTATGAAAAAGACAATGTTACCTGTAAGTCACAACTACAAAAAGTACAGTTCTTTTTGTGGTATATTTCTTGACTTGTGTTGCATTTTTGGATCCTTGGCTTGTAAAAATAACGCATGAATTTCACACATATTTCACATGCATTTTTTGTAATATTTTTTTTTCTAAAGAGAAACCTAAATGCCTCAAAAAGACACCTAAAGCATGCTGCACTCAAGTCTCAAAAAATATCCACTGGGGCAGATTTACTAATCTTACAGGCGGCATAAACTTGCACCAGATTTATCACAGAGGCTCAGACAGTGGCGTACATAGAGAAGTAAGGGCCCCATAGCAAGGATCAAACCAGGCCCCCCTCACAGGACAGAAGGATTTCCGTCTAAACCCCTTTCAATGACCCTTGGGTAATTTTTTCCACTGCCTCATTTGCTAAAAGTTGTTTCTTTAGAGGGTAGAGTCCTGACCAAGTTTTCACCTCCAGTAGAAGAGGAGATAATCACAACTATGACTGGGCCCCCTCTTGCCCTGGCTCCATAAAAACAGTCACATGGTCTGCCGCTATGGTAGTTACACCCCTGGGCTCAGGCTGGATCATAAATGTGGGGCAGGGATTGACACTTCTCTGACTGTAACATCTATTGGCTTATTTTTGAGAAAGAATTTTACATCAGAATTCTGGCCCAATTTTGGTGCAAAATGGCACATTAGGCCTTGTCCCTTTCCCATGATGCCATTCAGGGGCAGATTGGCCATAGACCTTACAGGGAAATTTCCTGGTGGGCCGATGCCCAGGGGGTCGCCTGGGCCCTCCTCACGGCCGGCCAGTGGTAGTTTTTGGGGATGTATTTTGTGCTGCTGGCAGTATTTTGTGATGGACTGTGGTATTTGGCTCTGTTGGGGTGGTATAATCTGCCACACTATGGTATTGCTGGCATTGCCTTCCATCAATTTGGACCCAACTTCAAAATGGGCCACTTTTAGTATTTTTTCCAGAACCACTTTAAGTTCCCAGTCCACCCCTGATGCCATTCCCCTGTCTGGTATGTCACTCCCCTTTTTTGAAAAAGGAGCCGATTACTCTGATTCTAAATGTGTCAAATTGCACCATGATTTGGTGTGATTTATGCCAAAATCTAAGTGCTCTAATATCACTAAATGTTTTTCTGCAAAAACATCTCCAAAAACATTGGAAGGAATTTATTATTCCTTCCACGCTCGTTTTCCTTGTGTTTGCAACTTTTTAAAAGCCATTGTGTCATTTATACACTGCTCTTTCCACTTTCGGGAGAAAGAGGGGTGACAAGGGAGGGGGCAGGCCAGCAGGTCTGGTACATTTTCTGGTGTAAAAGAAGAATGAAATCTACGCCAGCTAGGAGCGGTTTATGCACATGAACTGTCAGAGGATGTGCAGGGGATATCATAGACGTGGTCAGTTTATGATACATTTTTTCAAACCAGCACCTGGATCTGAATACTTTTGTAATTGCATGTAATAAAAAAATTGAGTATAGCCTCTGAGCTACTCGATAAAATGCATCTGTATTGCGCCACCTGCTGTTTATTCTTTTCCTTATTTCTCCGTCCACCTCACTGAGGTGGACGCATATGCCCAGTATAAATTGGAGCAATAAATGAAAAGATCTCGGGATTCATATGAGGTACAGGGATGGTTATAGCTTTGTTAGAAAGAGACTGTCATGGACTATATGACATCTGTTTTTCATTTTTCACATTGATCATGGGATAACCCCTATAAGATGCATCAAAAACATCACTGTATTCACCATCACCAGTGGAATGAAAGGATATCAGAGCAACCCTTCTCTTCTACAGTGATCAATTAATATTTTTCATTTTTCAAAATACATTTTGCATTCCATTAAAGAGTAGTAGTAACTCTGCTTGCTGTCGCCAGCATTTCATTTGGAATAAATATACTGAGCAGATCGACCAATTTACGTTCTTCCCCCCTCCTTTGTTTATAGAAGCCCAAAGCGCCTTGTGTAATCTCAGATTTTATTACTGTAGCTTACCCAGATTGCATGACATGGACAGCTTGTAGCGCCCGGATTGTCTGACTGAATTTAGAAGACTTTGTGTGTTCAGTGTACATCTTGTTATTGTCAGCTAGCTAAATAAATCAACAAATTGTAAAAAGAAATCAAGGCACACTAAACAAAATGCACATTGACTCATAGAAACTAACCGAATGTGGGCCGATCGGAGTAAATGAGACACAGCAGCCAGCCATAAGGAACATGTGCTTTCATTGCATAGTAAACTGCTGGACCTCATTTCCAACGGGGACCACTGCCAAGGGCGGTGGTGGACCACCGGATGAGCCTCCAATACAGAGGACCAGTCCAATCACTGTGCAACATTATAAAACTATATTTCTTACTAATACTGCTGGACTATTCACCAGTTTATGGAATTTGTGTACTGTATGCTATTGTGTGGTTAGGTTATTATCACTTGACACCTCGTTGTCTGTAGTACTGCCATTGGCACGGCGGATATCCTGTGACAGCAAATGGGACAATCCAAGTTTATGATTGTCCCAGCAGTCCCATTACAGCAAATTGGAACAAGCCAAAATTATGCGTTATGGTGCTGATTTGTAAGAGTTTGTGATCTGTAGCTTGATTTATATTCAGCCTGCTGCTAGAGAGAAATGTTTTTGCACTTATTTAGTTATTGGCCAGATGAATGATATATCCGAGCTTCTGGATCAGTTATGAGATAATATGGTGGACATGTTGTACAGTGTTTATCCAATTGGCCAAAAATAGTTTGTTTCTGAATAAAAAATGCAAGTACTTGACCAGTGGTGTAAGTAGAAATGACTTGGCCCCACAGCAAATTTTTGAATGCCCCCCCCCTCCCCGCCACAGCAAATTATTTCCAACCCCCTCCTCCAGTGTAACCCCCACGCCTGTGGCTAGTCAAGATTGCTCTCTCAGACCAGGCCTGGCAGCAGCTTTCCCCGTTTCCTACAGTGTCTGTATATAATGTCCTTTTATAATACTATTTAAGGAGTCCCAGACAATAAAATGTTTTTGTCCTCCTCCTGGGTGGGCCCCAAAGCAACCACTACCTCTGCTTCCCTATAGCTATGCCCCTATCAGACATTTATGGTATATCTTTTGGAAATGCCTTAAATGTCTGAAATAAGGATACCCCTTTAAGCGGACCATACACATAACAAGCTATTTCCCCCAATATCCCCTAGCCTCACTATGAATTTGGATTTTTATTTCCCTGTGCAGTGGAATAAGTCGCTGCCATTTCAGACCTATAATAAAGGATGCGCAGTCTACAGACAAGCGGCCAGACTGTACAGAAATGTATTTCCCTTTGGCATACGTCATAACTGCTTGACCCCTGCTCTGAGATAGCCATTGTTTCTTTCAGGCAATAATAGTTCCTTTTTCATATTTCTAAGGAAATTGCTCTCACACAAAGACTACCAGACATCTTGATACCAGGAGCAATGTGGTCAGGGCTATTTTGCAATACCTGGGTCTGAAGATACTTTCTGGGTTGCAATGATTAAATTATCAGTCCTCTGTTCAGTCAGTAATTGGTTAACTGAGTCAACTCCATCAGCAGATGACTGAGCCAACACCATCAACTCCTCAATAAACCACCAAACTGATTACTGAGCCAGCTACATCAGCATATTACTGTGCTGCCACCGTCAGTGCCGCAAATCTATGCCAACAATACCATCTCATAAGCTTTCAGCAGTAACACTATCAGGTTATCACTGAGCCAAAACCACCAGCACATCAAGGAGGACATCATCACTAAACCGACAGCACTAACACATCAAAGAGGCCATCATCACTAAGCCATCACCACTAACACATGAAAGAGGTCCGCATCACTGATCCGATACCATCATTATGTCACCCAACCAGTTAGATGATTTTAAAATGTTTATATCTAATGTAGGAAGAGAAACTTTTGATGATCTGCAGATAACCCTGCAGGTTATATTAAATTGGCAAAAGTGTAAATGTGAAGCCAGCACCAGATGAAAAGATGTAGAGCAGACCTTTATATAAACACCCAAAGGACCAGATAAAACACATAGAGCAAATCTTTATATAAAGACGCACAGAACCAGATAAACCACATAGAGCAAATCTTTATATAAAGACACACAGGACCAGATAAACCCCATAGAGCAAATCTTTATATAAAGACACACAGGACCAGGTAAACCACATAGAGCAGATCTTTATATAAAGACACACAGGACCAGGTAAACCCCATAGAGCAGATCTTTATATAAAGACACACAGGACCAGGTAAACCCCATAGAGCAAATCTTTATATAAAGACACACAGGACCAGGTCAACCCCATAGAGCAAATCTTTATATAAAGACGCACAGGACCAGATAAACCAAGTAGAGCAAATCTTTATATAAAGACACACAGGACCAGGTAAAAAACATAGAGAAGACCTTTATATAAAGCCAGTCAGGACCATATGAAGCATGTAGAGCAGATCTTTATATAAAGACACACAGGACCAGATAAACCACATAGAGCAAATCTTTATATAAAGACACACAGGACCAGATAAACCCCATAGAGCAAATCTTTATATAAAGACACACAGGACCAGGTAAACCACATAGAGCAGATCTTTATATAAAGACACACAGGACCAGGTAAACCCCATAGAGCAAATCTTTATATAAAGACACACAGGACCAGGTAAACCACATAGAGCAGATCTTTATATAAAGACACACAGGACCAGGTAAACCCCATAGAGCAAATCTTTATATAAAGACACACAGGACCAGGTCAACCCCATAGAGCAAATCTTTATATAAAGACGCACAGGACCAGATAAACCAAGTAGAGCAAATCTTTATATAAAGACACACAGGACCAGGTAAAAAACATAGAGAAGACCTTTATATAAAGCCAGTCAGGACCATATGAAGCATGTAGAGCAGATCTTTATATAAAGACACACAGGACCAGATAAAACATGTGGAACAGAACTTTATATGAAGACATTCAAGATCAGATTAACCACGTACAGCAAATCTTTATATAAAGACACGCCGGACCAGAAGTGCAAATGTTTGTAAAAAAAATACACTCTGGACCAGATAAAAAATAAAGAGCAGATTTTTATATAAAGACTAGTGTTGAGCGAGTATGCTCGCCCGAGTACTATATTCGCTCGAGCATCAGTATGCTGGGCACATGTGCTCGAGTGCGATGGTCGAGTCTCCTCCCCGCACGTTTGTTTGCTGCTACGCAGCGAATAAACGTGCGGGTGAGTACTGGCATTCACTGTAATGCCGTAGCCATGTTGATTTGTACACTAATGCTATGAATTGTACGCTAATGCGTACGAATTTGTATGCTAATGCTACGCATTGTGCGCTAATGCATACGAATTCCGTTAATTAGCGTACTTTTACGAGTGAAAGGAGTGAAAGAGGAGAAGTCGCGATTCTGACCTTTTCCTATGAACCAGACACCCTCCCCATGCTGTTCCCTAACCATTTCTATGGTGTTTCCACCATTTTCTCATGTTTCCCTATGAACCAGACACCCTCCCCTCTGCAGAGCAGGGGATGCCTGGTCTTCTCCGATTGACTTCCATTATACTCGGGTGTTCAGCCGAGCACTCGAGCACCACCTAGTATTCGGCCAGAGCACCCGAGCACCCGAAGATCGGGGTGCTCGATCATCACTAATAAAGACACTGAGGACCAGAATAAATATATAGATCAGACATTCAGGACCAGATAATACACATAAAGCAGACCTTTGTATAAAGGCACTCAGGTCTATATCAAACATGTAGAGTAGACCTTTATAAGGAGTCATTTGGGACCAGATGAAACATGTAGAGCTGACCTTGATATGAAGACATTCAGGACCAGATAAAACATGTAGGGAAGAACTATATATAAAGATATTCAATGACAGATGGAACCATGTAACACAGACTTTTATAGAAAGATACTCGGGGCCAGATGGAGACTTTTAAGATTTGAAACATTTCTATAAATGTCACTAAGGAATAGAGCTGTGATGCTTATACAAATCTGTCCTAGTTCTTCTCTACCCTGTGCTTACAATAGGAAGCTGGTTGTGGCTGACTCGTCCACTTATAAGAAGCTGAAATGTATTATTATAATACATAGTTATAAATGATGTGACAAAAACTAGAGACATAAACAATGATCAAAGTCATGTAGCCATAATTACTAAATACTTCTCACTGCCTCCTCTAGAAATCTCATGCATGTGGCAGATTGCCTGTAGTTAGTAGCTTATTCTCATATTCTCATAGAAATGAATATTGTCATCATGACAATATTATATACAGTGCAAAGCTTTACAGAATGTAAGAATTAGCCAGATACCTAACAAGACAAGGGAGTGGAAAATCTAGTCACTGCTTATGGAGACAAGGCTTGGACGTTCACCTTAAAATGTGATATAAACGAGCGCTGATTTCAAGGCTATTAGCTGTTGCTTTGATAGCTCACAACTGGTGAACATGTGTTAGCTGTAAAGAGATCCCTTGGACGATGTATAATCAATCATCTGACAGTAACCAGCTCTGTTTGTTATTAGTGGCCTACAGTCCTATAGGACGCCTCCTTTCTGTGCACAATGCGCCATTATGGAATTTGCCTGATCAAAAAAGAGCAGACCACATTTCTTACATCCATCCGTGCCTGCTCAATAGTTCTCTGGAACAGTGTTTCTAGAGAGATGCACTTGGAAAATACTATAGGGGTAATTTTGCGGTGCAACGGTTATGCCAGGTCTAAAAAAGTGGCTAATCTCATTTATTATTTTCTACGCCCGTTTCACCCGTAGAACAAGTTTTAAATGTAAGACAGCTCGGAAGTTGTCTTAAATTTAGAACTGGTGGAGGATCTGCTGAAGTTATGAAGAGGAACCGACTCAGGGGCCGTTCAGACGGCCGTAGTATTGCGGATCCACAAAAATGTCGATCCACAATACCACGGATGCCGCCTGGCGTGTGTTCCGCAAATTGCGGAGCGCCTGTTCAAAATGCCTATTCTTGTCCGCTCTTGCAGATCCTCCACCAAAAAAGCACTTGCCTATGTGTGCTGTCACAGTCCTGGCCACCAGAAAGGACAACTCTTTTTCCTATAGTGTGCAAGCATGACCACCACTAATGGATTGCAGGGTGGTCGTAACCATGGAAACGAGCAGTGTATAATGTGATGGAAAAATGAATCCAGCCAGCAAAGGAGACGATATGGACAAACATAATACATTAGTAAGTGCCTTGTATTAACTTTCTCTACATGATAAATGCCACTTCCTGAAGTGACACAACCCCTTTAAAAAAAAATCACCAAAAATTCTAAACCTAATACAGAGGACGCAAAGAGGAGTCCTGTCAATGCATTTTACTGCTGGTTTGCACAGCATCACAGCATCGGCATGCAAGTGAGTAAGGCCCCATTCACACGACCGTATGTTAATTTCCGTATCTTATCTGCATTTTTGCGGATAAGATGCGGAACCATACGGACCCATTCATTTTTCCATAGGAGAAAAAAAATGCGGAATGCACACCGTGTGCATTCTGCATCCGTATATTACGGAGGTTCTCCCGCAAAAAAAAGGAAACATGTCCTATACTTGGCCGCAAAACACGTCCGTAGCCCCATTAAAGTCAATGGGTCCGCAAAAATGCAGAACACTACGGAAGACATTCCGTATGTCTTCCGTTCCATTTTTACATGGACACGGAATACATACGGTCGTGTGAATGGGGCCTAAGAAGATACAAATTACATAACGGGTCTTTTGGGAGGTGTTTCAGAGTTGACAGATTCCCTTTAAACATAATGTAAGATTCACAAGTCTCTCCAATAAGCCTTTTAGATAAAACATTGCTCTTCACCATACTTTTCATGCAATTTGATTTTCTTACATTAATCACGTTGACTGTGTGATAAAACAAACACAATGAATCATAACTTGGCGTGATGCACCATGAGAAAACATGTTTGATGTGCTTTGTATTTTATTCAGACTTATGCATTGCTTGATATCCCGGCTTTATCTGTCCGGGAGCCACAATGATGAAGTTTCTCATAATGAGAAGTATTGTTCATGCTGAGAACATAGAACAGACCATAACAATGCTCTGCAATAAAAGCCCAAAAAAACATCCTCCATGGACTGTCTTTATATCATAGCAATAATGATTCACAACAACCGATCTTCTATTAGACTGCAACATATATGCAACTTGGTAACAGTACTTAAGGGGGTTGTCTCACTTCAGCAAATGGCATTTATCCTGTAGAGAAAGTTAATACAAGGCACTTACTAATGTATTGTTATTGTCCATATTGCTTCCTTTGCTGGCTTGATTCATTTTTTCTAACCAGCAATCCAGCAGTGGTGGCCATGCTTGCACACTATAGAAAAAAGTCTGGACTATGCGCAGAGAGGCTGGCGCTTTTCCTATAGTGTGCAAGCATGGCCACCGCTGCTGGATTGTAGGGT
The DNA here is from genome assembly GCA_900303285.1 of Rhinella marina. Taxonomy (NCBI): domain Eukaryota; kingdom Metazoa; phylum Chordata; class Amphibia; order Anura; family Bufonidae; genus Rhinella; species Rhinella marina. The sequence goes on from ONZH01010452.1 coordinate 145,199, forward strand.
GGTCGTAACCATGGAAACAAGCAGTGTATAATGTGATGGAAAAATGAATCCAGCCAGCAAAGAAGACAATATGGATAATCACAATATATTAGTAAGTGCCTTGTATTAACTTCCTCTACATGATAAATGCCACTTGCTGAGGTGAGACGACCCCTTTAACAACATGCCATGTGTACTAGGGTTGGCCTCATACTAAACAGCAAAGAGAGGATGAGGCAGGCAAGATTTAGGAAAGGGTATAAAATGTTATGTTTATGTCTCCATATAAAGCCGCCCTCATCTGTGGGTATTGCACATGCCTAAAACAGACATGGCATGCAAACACATGGCCAATTACAGACGGCCAACAAATTGAAAAGTTTAATCTACAAACAAATGTAGACCTGAGTTTTTCAATAAAGTTTGTACCACATTAAGAGGCTCTGCATGCCTTGTGCATATTGCTTTTAGTTGCATTCGAGTGCGGTCTGCCATCTTGGTTCCTGTTGCCTCTCTGACATGGTTCCCTCAAGAGCATTTTAAGACAGCGCCTGGCCCTCAGATTTCTGCTGCTGTTTTACAGTTTGATTTGCTGTAGGTCTAATCTACGTGTGGCCACCAGATGCAAATTAAAATCTGCAGTGGAAAAATTGGTAAGCATATGAATTTCCAAATGCAATCAATGGGCTTGGTATGTGCAGATTACACACAGATTTCGGTGTGGAATACAGATTTTTGCCCACATGTGAACGTTCACTACTGCAGCCTACAGTTCACATTATAGATCCCATTATCGATCAGTCATATAATTGCTGTCCCATAACTTATCCTGTACAGTTTCAATGTATTTCTGTGTTGTGCAGCTGCAGCCTTGTCTCCCCTTCTTCAGCTGGTACAAGAAGGGTGAGGGGAGAACACTGTGATGCAGGATCTCATAGAAATACACTGGAGATTCTGCACAAAACACTCACAGATACTATAGACAGTCTGAGTCAGGGGAGCTCTATAACTCTGCAGCTAATCATTGTATGGATTTACCAAAATATCACTCCATTCCTAGTCTCTTAAACAGGTCAAAAATGATACCTTCATCAGCACTATGTGCATGGAGGAACATGCAGAGGAATAAGGAGCTTGGTGGGAGGGGGGTGTCTAAAAGGTGCCAGCGGGAATTTGATAGAAGTTGGAGTTTCTTCATGTAGCTCACAACCAGACAGACAAACAAGGGAAACTGATCTCCTGTCTACAAAGGAGAGGCACTGGGCTGGTAGTCAGACTGATGATCACATAACACAGCATCCCATAATCAAAGGGTTCAAAATATATGGAGGCAACTGAGCTGGAATGGAACAAATTACACTGCTAGAATATTGCTGGCAAATTAGCATTATATGTTCAAAATGAAATTTCCTGGAGTGCTTCTTTAAGTTGTAAAAAGCCAGTAGTGTCAACACAGCATATTCACAAAATGTTCTATATAATTGTGCCTGTGCAGCAGGCCTGGGAATGGATTAGAGTAGAGGAAGGGAGTGGTGGTAGTGGCACTGGTGGGAGTAGCAGTACTCACAGTGACAGTTCTCATTCTGGTGTTCCCTGGGCCATACAGTGAAGGGAAGGTGTACCCTTGGTCTCCTTGGTTCAAGGAATTCTCCTGCCTGATGGTGGTTCGGGGTGCCCTTTCTGTTGGTGGGTTTGTTGGGGGTGCAAGGCAGTAGTCCCAAATGGAGAGGCATGCAATACAATGCAGCAGCGATGCAGATATTGGTATTTGCAATAATGAACACTGCATTGCAACAAACAACCATTCTTTACCAGACTAAAGGAAGAGACTCAATATCAGTGAATTAACCATCCAGAGTCAACCAAACCTTGTAATTAAATAAAACCATCTCACACTTTTTGTGCAGAATTGTGGGGTGGCCACAGCTTTATTTAACCATAGCAATGTGAGCCCTGAAAACACATTTTAACACAACTCAACTTGATTTCCAAAGACACATAACCTCCTGTTATGCCGAGTGCTGTAGGCAGCGACGCATGTAGTATTTTCCACTTGTTTCAGGGCTACCTTCCGCCAGCTGTGACAATTCTGAAAGAAAAAAAAGAAAAAAACAACACCAAGAAACCAAAAAAACACCAACTAAAGTAAATGATATTTCCAAATCAGGACGGGCATGTCCTCTCTGCCACTGGTGAGCTCTGCCTTTGCCTCTCCCGCCTGCTCTTATATCTTCCTTCAGGCACTCCCCTGGCTGTGCATTAACCAACCCTTTGCCTGGATTTTCCCACCATAGCATTAACCCCTCCAGTGCCTTTCTCCTCTTCCCCCTGCAGTCCCAGACACCTTCGTTATTCACTTTGTCGCCACAAGTAATAAAGTTCAAATACAGCAGTCACAGTCTTTATCATTCATGAATTGGCAGATCTTACATAGATTGCAGTTTCCATGATTCTTAGGGTGCCTTCACACACAGCAGATTTTGTGATAAATAATTCCACGTTGAAAATCAGTTCCATTCACAATTCTATCCACAGTCCTCTCCTGCATAACGGAAACCAGACGGATCCGTTATGTGGCCCATAGACTTTTTTTATGACGGAATGCAAAACTAAATGCCTCTTAAAGGCCGTCCATTATGCATTCCGTCATAGAACTCCGTTATGGCCCGTGGTAACAGAATCCATTACGGAATTGTAATAAACCCCAAACCTGAACCTGTAAAACACAAGTTCGCTCATCCCTAAACAGATACTTGCATTCAGCCAGCACTCCAAAGCAACGCAACACTCTAAGAAAGACATACATAACAGGAGAGATTTCCTAATCAAATTCTCTAGAATTCTAGCGAAATTTCCCCCAAAAACTGGTGTACAGGCTTTGCACTAGAGATAAGCGAATCATTCCAAAAATTATTCGCCGAACATTCGCCGAACTTTTCCTAAAATTCGTATATTCGACGAATAGATTTGTTGTGTTTGCGTACAAAATATACGTTATTATGTGCTATTAGCGAACATTCGCGCACTAATAACAAACGTTCATTTACAAAATGTACGCAACTTCTTAGAAGACGTACGCATGAGCGTACAAATAGCTTACGAATCTCAGCGTACTATTGTCTAAGCGATTATGTAATACGCAGGCACGTACGAGGAGAAGCCGCGGCGTGCACTCCTCAGAGGCAGAGCGAATATTTGAGACATATATATGGTAAAGTGCAAATACATTATTATAGGTATAATATAAACATTTTAAATATCACCTACCTAGTATGCTCACGGACACGTTTAAGTCTCTTTTCTTCTGACGCTTGTCATAGAACTGGAGCAGAGTCCCAAACTCAGTCGCAATTTGTAATCCACATAGGTAAAATTGTAATCCAAATGGGTAAAAAAAAAGCAGCAAAGGTTCCTTAAAAAACCCTCTTTTCAAGGGGCTCCCCAAATAACCTGAAGAGGGGGAAAAAGGGATGAGGCGCACGAATGCGTAACTTAATTTCCTGAGTTGCCTCGTCATCCTCCCGCGCTGGAGAAAGGGGTGGAACTACCAGGGAGGAGTCTGCATCGCTGAATTGAATTTGTACGCGACAGCGTATAGAGTAACTAAATTATATGTAGAATAGCGTATAATTTATAGGACACACTACGTAGCGAATGCGTACAAAAGCGAAGCGAATCACCTAATATTCGGATTCGCTTCGCAGCTGAAAAATCCCAAGATTCGATACGAATCTACGAAGCGGCGAATAGATTCGCTCATCTCTACTTTGCACCAATTTTTTTAAGTGACTTACACACTTTTTGTGACTTGTCCAACTTGTCCAACAAGGGGCATAGCTTTGTAAAAAAAGAGACATGGTTTTAATGTGACATCATATGCAAAATTTTGGAGCATTTTTGGTGTAAACTAAGCCAACAAATAGACTAGACAGTTTGTAGATGGGCCAGATTTATCAGTCAACATAAGCCATGGTGATAAATCTGCCATAGTTTAAGACATAATAATGTATCAGAAGGTATTGGGCTTTGCCTGTTCTGTTGGTGGAGTAGGCTTTTCTTGACAAATATACCGTATGTGTTTTTGACATTTCTAGGGTGGCTTGCACCATTCCAGTAGTCTACATTTACTAAGGGGAGGACAGATGTTTTGTTGGCAGTGCTACATTTTTAGCCAGATTTATCCTTGTGACTAAAAAGTCACACAGAAAATTGCAAGTGTACTCCAGTCGACTGGTGAATGGACAGACCCATTGTAATAAATATGAAAATACTTTAAACTGAAAAATCACTAGGTAATTTGTGCAACAAATTTTACCAATGTAGTTATTTAGTAGAAAGGATCGCGTACAGTATGCACCTTTTTCACACATCAGTGAATCACCATGGGTCCATAGTGACACCACAGAAGCATGTCCAATATTCTCCTTGTTAAAGGGGTTGTCCGGCTTCAGAGCATTTCATGCTCCAATGCGTTCCCTTGGACTGCGCTGGATCGCGCAGGGCAAGGGCTCTTTTGTTGACAATAACAGACTGCCAGGCGGAAGCTTCCGCCCGGCAGTGTGTTCGGTGACGTCACCGGCTCTGATGGGCCGGCTTTAGCACTGCCCTAGCCGTTTTACTGGCTAGGGCAGCGCTAAAGCCCACCCATCAGTGGCGGTGACGTCACCGGGTTCACTGCTGGGCAGAAGCCTCCGCCTGCCAGAGCCCGGTTCGTCACCAGAACTGGGCTAAATGCCTTTGCCCTGTGCTCCGATGCTCTTGTCAGGCAGGCTGCCTGGGGGAAATTAAGGGTATGTCCGGGTACGGCTCTGAACCCGGACAACCCCTTTAACCGATCCCACACACACATTAAAGTTTATGGGTCTGTGAAAACTACGGGCACAACACTGATGCCATCCCTGTTTGTTCATGGCTTTCGCAAACCATTGGTAGGAGATACTCCTGATATTAATTTTCAACCTTGCAGTGTAGTTGGAATACAGATGACACTCAAATAAGAAAAAACAGACACACGGATTCTCCACAGACATCTTCATGGATGAACCACTGAACATTCTGTTATGGAGGACATCACAGAAGTGTAAATGAGGCTTTAAGGGGGTATTCCCATCTGATATAATGGGGGCAGATCGCTAGTGTTTTCCCCATAGAAGTGAATGAGAGCACATGGCGCATTACCGTCCACCGCTCCCATTCACTTCTATGCCCTAATGGAAATAGCTAAGCCAGTGCTCAGCTATTTTCAGCAGCCCCATAGAAATGAATGGAGGATGGCTGCGCATGTGCAGTGCACCCTCCCCACTTTTGGGGCTCCATTTAGGAGACAAGTCCTATTGGTGGGACCCTCACCTATCAGACAATAGGGGCATATCCTAGGGATATGCCCCCATTGTCTCAGATGAGACACCCCCTTTAAATTACCAGGAATTTAAAAAAATGTCCCATTGAAACCTAAACACTTGCTTGTTACATGATTGGGTAATGAGGAGCCACAAAAAGAGGGCTGTGGGACACAAAGTCATTTTCATCAGACTGGCACTAGGTTCTCAACAGTCTAATTTCAACAGGATTTTTTTTAGATTTTAAGGAACATACAGTATAAGGTATTGCTCCATCCAAGTTATAAGCTTAAAAATCATAATGTTCTTGCAATTTCCTTCATTTGTATTACATCCACATGCATTATCATTGCCTTTGTATTTTTTAGAAATTCAGTTCCAACCTGACCTATGTTTCCGTTTTCTAGGTGTAAAGGTGCATCACACTATGGCCTTACTAAGGAGCGGCAAAAGACGTTCACAGGATGGCTCCCCAGACTGCAGCTCGTCTCTAGACTTAACCGTAGCAGCAGTGTCATCTGAATTATCAGCCGCCTCAGCTGCAGCCTTAGTGTCTGATGAGACGGGTCAGGATAACCCTGTATACAGCTTACCCACAGGAGACAGCCATTTGGGAAGTGGATTTGAAGAACATTGCAGAATTAATCGTAACAGGAGTAAGTCAACCTCCGCTTTATTGCAGTCATTTATTATTCATGTCTGCAGTACAGCCATTTCACATTAAGAGCAGCTTACTAGGCTGTGAATAATGCTCTCTCAGCTGAGACTTGCTTAGGATCACTGGAGAACCATGTTGATTCCATAAGCCTTGTGAGGCTCCACCTTTGATGAACTGTGGAGCTCATTTGTCAATGTAATTGCACTAGTTTTCTGAACACCTTATTTAAAGCAGCAAACCCTACTTTCCAACATTTCTGAAGTCTCAGAAAAAAGGGTAGATTTATCAAAAGTGGTGTAAAGTAGAACTGGCTTAGCTGCCCATAGCAACCAATCAGATTCTACCTTTCATTTTTCACAGTTCCTTTGGAACATGAAAGGTGAAATCTGATTGGTTGCTATGGGCGACTACGCCAGTTTTTCTTTACACCAGCTTGACAAATCTCGAACTATCCCGATACATCCATTAGGCTAGGACTACAGTGTTGTGTGACATTTCATATAATGTATGTCAACTGTGACGCAACAGTCACAAAAAATCCAGACATGCTGGTATGTGTCACTCATGCATACACTTCATTTATTTCAATATAACTCACGTGCAACTCACCTGCGACTCGGCTCTGTTTTCACAGCTAAATCCTAGCTTTAAAATAGTCAAGTGGCAGCAAGTTGCAGACAAGTTACATATATTTTTGCGACTTTCTGTGACCTAGCCTGTCCTAGCCTAAGACTCCCAGAAAAATGGAAGACCTCCCGGACTCCTGGAAGAACACTAGCTGTACTGGCTGCACAAGAAATGAATAGCGCATCAAATATGAGCTCTAGCATTTTTGAACATATAGTCTAACAAGTAAATATAATTTTGGGAATGTCGGACTGGATTCACACATGCAATTTTTGAAGCACTTTTTGGTTTAGTCTATAATGCAGTTTTTTTTTTAGCAAAGGCTTGAAGTGGATTTATAACAGTATAAGGCCCCATTCACACGACCGTATAAATGGATCCGCATCCGTTCCGCAATTTCGTGGACTGGGTGCGGACCCATTCATTTCAATGGGGCCGCAAAAGATGCGGACAGCACACCATGTGCTGTCCGCATCCGTTGTTCCGTTCTGCGGCACCGCAAAAATATAGAGCATGTCCTATTCTTGTCCGCAAGCATGGACAAGAATAGGCATCCTCTATATAGCGCTAGCCATGTGCGGTCCGCAAATTGCGAAACGCACATGGCCGGTATCCGTGTTTTGCGGATCCGCAATTTGCGGACCGCTATACACTTACGGTCGTGTGAATGTGCCTAAGGGTGCCTGCACACAATGCGGTATTCCTGCTAAAAAAAAAGCAGTGTAATACAGTACCATCAAAGTGTATGAGATTAGACAAATTTTATGTACACTTTGCTTTTTTCGTAGGTGCCGAAATTGACCTGCTGTACAGATTTTTAAATTGTGTCATTTTTAAATTTCCTGTGTGGATTTTACTCCTTTCAATGGAACGGTGCGATCTGCGGAAAATCTGCATCAAAAACCAAAAGCCAAATAAAAAACGTACAAAAAATGCACCAAAAACACTGACATTTTTCACTGATGCCTTTCTGAGAAATGAATGTTAAAAACCGACCCATTCAATTCTATGGGCAATCGGTCACTGAAAAATGAGATAGAACGTGTTCTATTTTGTTACACTGACCGTCAAAAAAACTGCCATGTCAATAACCCCATAGACTACCATTGGTCGTGTGCATGTAGCCTAAGTCTTCACTTTATATTTTTCTTTCCATCTGAGTCCAGTATTGGCTGGCGTAGTTTTTAGCCAACCTTTACACCTGTTTTCAGGCCCCAACATGGCTCCCAACACTCTATTGTCCCGCCCAACTGTCAAAAACTTTTCTACACTTAATTTTGTGACATGGCTGGTCAAAAAGGGGACCTGCGACCATTTTTATGTCAAATTGTCGCAAGTCCCTTGAGAAATATCCCCCACAGACTGTACTGCACATTGAGACAGATTAACTAATATGACTGTGCCAAAAAAATTTTAAAAAGCGGCACAAATTGGCACAATCTTAAAAGAGTGTCTCAAAATAGCACAATTTGGCATATTTAGGGTTTCTATACTTCTTTCCGACATGCTCGGTAAGGGGTGAGGCTTTGTGGAAAGGGACAGAGATGCACAAGAAAGGGGTAGGCCTAAGATGCACCATTCTGCGCCACAATTTTGGTATAAAAATCTGTCTCAAAGTAAGCCAACCAGTAGTTGGTATAGAGTCAGAGAGAAGTGTCTGTCCCTGCACCACATGTATCATCCAGCCTGAGCCCCTGTGATAAATCTGGTGCAGGTCTAGATAGTTGGTCTACGCTTACACCATCTATAGGATTTGTAAATCTGAGCCAATGTGTCTTTGGATGTCTGCTAATTGCCCGGCAGCACACGTTCTGAAAAATGAATTAAAAGCAGATTAGAATTCAGGTCATTATTGTAACACCCATATAACATTACACAAGCAGCTCGGTGGCTCAGTACTTAACACCTCTACCTCGAGATAGAAGTACCTTGAGATAGAAGTACCTTGAGATAGAAGTGCTAAGTGAATTGGCTTCCTATGAAACAGGCTCTTGTCCTTGTAATGGGGATAACTAGATTGGAAGCCCCAAGAGACCAACGTGATTGAGCAAATTCTTTATACAGTACCTAGGAATTTAATATTTTCAAATTTTCTACAATATTCTTTAGGCTGTCTTCACGCACAAATCTGTTCTGACATGTTTTGACCAATAAAAAAGCCATAAAAAGCACTACCACTTTTTACGTACTACATACGTTGTTTAGGACATTTTTAGTTTTTCTTTTTCGTAGTTCCCTACAGAAAAGGAGATGGAAAAGCACCAGAAAATATAGCTTCAACGTGTTGCGTATTTTAAAAACAACCCAGAAACACAAAAATGCCACCAAACTGAAAAAAACATCAGTAGCAAAACAATTCTTGTGTGTTCTGCATTTTATATTTCTTATAGACTTTTATCTTACATCTGGAGCTAGAGTTTTTTCAGCAAGATTCACACACAAAAAAAGGCACACAAAAGTGCTGAAAAACACCACTAAAAACATGAACCCACCCTTAGGACTCATTCAGACGGCCGTAGTGTTTTGTGGTCTGCAAATTGCTGATCCGCAAATACAGATACCGGCCATGTGTATTCCAAACGCACATGGCCGGCACTATGACAGAAGTGCCTGTTCTTGTCCGCGACTGCAGATAAGAATAGGACATGCTCTATCTTGCAGGACAACGGAATGGAACTACAGATGCAGACAGCATCTGTCCACCTCTTTTGCGACCCCATTGAAATTAATGGGTCCGCACCCGTTCCGCAAAATTGCGAAATGGATGCGAACCCATTCATACAGTCGTCTGAATGAGCCCTTAGGCTGATCTCATGCATAGGTTTTTCTGTCATTTTTGAGCATTTTTGTGGTTTTTGGTGCATGTTTTTACTGGCGATTTTTGCCAAGTTTTTTGGGTAAAAACTCAAATTTTACATGTTGAATGGAAGCTTATGACAAATATTAAACACAGGACAAACAGGTGTTATTGTAGTGGTGTTTTTTCACCCTTAGGGCCCATGCACACGAACGTGTGCTGCCTACGCTGTGCATTGGGGACTGCAAATTGCCTGCGCTGAGGGATGCAGACCATTTCAATTTGAATTTGGTCCGCGATCTGTCCGCACTGCAAAAATAGAGCATGTTCTATTTTTTTTTGTGACACGGAGGCACGGGCCGAAATGCCGTGGAAGTGCTCCATAGTGCTTCTGTGGCCTTCCACTCCGTATTTTCCGGATTGCAGACTCATTCAAGTGAAGATTTTTCCGTTATTGCAATTTTTCCAATATACCTCCATTGTATTTGGGTTTTTTTTTTGCAGCTTCAAAAAGGCAAGGCACGTGCAATGTATGTTGGCATTTGTAATGTCATTTTTGCATGCCTACAGAGGAAGTGACATTGCATGGGGGATCTACTTTCTCAAAAAAAAAAAAAAAAAAGAGGGATGCAAAAACTCAATTAAAAATTGCTAATCTGGGGGTTAGGATTAGGGTTTTAGGGGGGGGGTTTGGCCCACAACAATGAAGGACAAAAACTATGTTTGAAGGAATTCTTAAAGGGGTTGTCCGGGAATTAAGAAAATTAAAATACTTAAATATTACTTTATTATAAATATATTCCCAAATACCTTTCATTAGTTATAATGTATCATTTTGTCTACGGAGCAATGATTAGCAGAAACAAAATGGCCGCCGTCCTATTAATACACACAAAACCTGTCCTAATCACACAGCAGGACAAGTTACTTCACAACACTGAGGTAAAGAGCTGCCTCATCCTCCTCTCTGCTTGTCAAGGATTATGATCCTGAATACAGATGATAAGATCTTCAGCTGAATCTCTGTAGGAATGGAGTTCATGAGACGGCATGAAGTACAGAGAGGACGGACAGGACAGACTGTAGTAATGGAGACTGCATGCAAGAGCTGCTGATCATCAGTCACATCTGCTCATGAACTCCATTCTATAGAGATTCAGCTGAAGATCTTATCATCTGTATTCAGGATCATAATCCCTGACAAGCAGAGAGGAGGATGACACAGCTCTTTACCTCAGTGTTGTGAAGTAACTTGTCCTCCTGTGTTATTAGGACAGGTTCTGTGTGTACTAATAGGACGGCGGCCATTTTATTTCTTCTAATGATTGCTCCCCAGACAAAACCAGCCATTATAACTAATGAAAGGTATTTGGAAATATATTTATAATAAAGTAATATTTAAGTATTTTCATTTTCTTAATTCCCGGAGAACCGATTTAAAGTGTTTCCAAAGTTGGGATTTTGCTTTAAATCTTCCAGGTGAGTCACAGCACATATAGATATATACGTCCAAGTATAGGTGAATCAAACATAGATAACGTGGAAAGACTTGCATTATCCTTTTGTGACATTTGAGCTTGGATAAGGTAGTGAAATGGGTTTTACCAGTTAGAGGAGAATTGACCTTTTGTGACAGCGGCTTATAATTAACAAATCTCCAGTATGGTAAGAGTGTTCACAGAGACGCCTGCAGCCTCACACTCTAATACCTATTAAAGGCAGAAAGGGTATTGTACAATGTTCCCAATTAGTCATCATGAAGGTAAAGCATATTTTCCTCTTGCAGGTCGTAACTTTGAGCGTTCCACTGTCAGGAGCCTGTCATTTAAGAAACTGAACCGAGCTCTCAGCGTACTGCGCAGAACAAAGAGTGGAAGCGCTGTTATACATTCTGCTGACAGAGAGCGAGGGATCCTGCAAAATGCAAATGTCACTGAGGATTGTATAGGTTGGTTTATATATGTTTCCTTCATGCACAGATCACTTACTTTATTACCTACTTTATGACGTTTTTATTTGCCTTGCCGAACCAGGGTTAATTGATAGTAGGTACAAAGTAAAGCCTCATGCACACAGCCATAGCCCGGCCGTGGCCGTATTGTGGCCCGCATACAGCGGGTCTGCAATACATGGGCACCAGCTGTGTGCACCCCGCATGGTGTTTCTGTCCGTGCCTCCGCACTGCAAATCACAGTCCCCAATGCACGGAACGGCCGCACAACGGCCGTGTGCATGAGGCCTAAGTCATATAGTGTATGAATGGTACAGGAATAATAATGTAATGACCAATGACTGTCACATTTATGTTGGGGCTCCCATTTACAATGTAGGTTGCAGCGCTCGGCCAGATCCATTGCACAATAGACAATACTGATGCCCTACAATGCCTATTGACTTATCATGGGGTCCACTCAGAGGAGGATTTGGAACTTGAAGTGGCCCTGGAAAAAATGCTAAAAGTGGACCCGTTTTGCAGCCGGGTCCAAGTTGAAGGTAGGCAGGACCAACACAAGTAGGCAGGGCCTGCAATACCATATTGTGGCACATTATATCACCCTAACAGAGCCAAATACCAAAGTCCATGACAAAATATTGCCAGCAGCACAAAATACATCCCCCCAAAACTTCAACTGGCCTGCTGTAAGGTGTGCTCAGGGGCCCACTGGGCATCGGACCACCGGGAAATTTCCCTGTAAGGTCTATGACCAATCTGCCCCTGGGACCACCAGATTTGGCCATGATGTCTGGCAAGCATAGCGCCACATGTAGTTCTGCTTTTCCCCTCACAAATGACTGAAGCTGAGACAGAGGCACCGACACAGCTTTTTTATGGCGTTGCACGGGTCCCCTGCTCTAACAGCCCGGACTGACAGGAGTGCCGATCTGGGCTGTTTAAACCTTTACATGCCATGGGCAATGTCCGCGGACTCCCTCTGTCTCCCATCGGCACCCTGCAAATGTGATCACAGGGTGCCAATGTGTGTAATAGCTGGCTGGGTCCTGGTATAGGCCCAAAGCCTGCCTTGAGTGTTTTCCAGCAGGCTTTTCAATTAAATATGCTTTTCAATGGAAAAATTGAAAAAATAAAATCTGCCCCTCATGTTTGGTATCGCCGCATCTTTAACGACCCACAGTACACAAATATCATATCAATTATCCCCTACGGTAAACATCATAAAAAACAAAAAAAAATTATAGCTCTTGGAAGGGGACGATGAAAAAAGGAGGAAAAACGCTTGGTCAGTAAGGGCCAAAACAGGCTGGTCACTAAAGGGTTAATGTTTATTTATGACTGAGTACACTGAGCTGAGTATGTAAGGCAGTATATGGAACCATTGAACCAGTTGCGTACATCGAGAAGTAAGGGCCCCATAACAAGGATCAAACCAGACCCACCACACAGGACAGAAGGGTTTCCGCCTAAACCCCTTTAAATGACCCTTGGGCCATTTTTTCCACTGCCTCGTTGTTCCTTTAGAGGATAGTGCCCTGACCAAGTGTTCACCTCCAGTAGAAGAGGAGATAATCCCAACTAAGACTGGGCCCCCTCTTGCCCTGGGCTCCATAGCAGTTGCATGGTCTGATGCTATGGTAGTTACACCCCTACTTTGAACCATTAAAGAGTGTGTGTCACCAGGAAATTCACTGATGAACCAGGCACAATGTCTTGAAGTGCAAGCTCAACTGAATGTAATGATACATTTTACTTAGCAATTTATCGCTTCTTTCCTGAAAAAAGGTACTTTTAATCCACATGTAAATGAGCAGGTAAGTGCATCAAGGGCAGACTCAAGCCACTCTGTGTATCTTTGCTCCTCCGGCTTTTTCTGCCAGCCCCTCCCTCTAATTTTTGAGGTGAGATGACTATGCAAGAATCAAGAAGGAGAAGGGGGGCTGGCATCGGAAGCAGGAGGAGCAAGAGTGCACGTCCTATCAAACAGCCTATGACCGTGGTGATATTAATGGTTTAATGGCCATACACTACCTGACAGACTCCCTTTAAATATTCCTTCTATGATCACCTATATTTATATTATCAGCCAGACATGAAATATTGGAATAGCTGAAAATAGACATCTGCTAAAGATTTCAGTGTTAGCATTAGACTCCAGTGGACTTTTCCCTAACGCTGACTTAGGAAATGCCATCTTAGAAAATCTCTCCCGTTGGGTTAATAACATTATGTATATGAGAATGTTATTTTATATGTTAAACTAAATAATATATTTGCAGTGTAACATTAACCTCCAGCTTGGATAACTTCACCAGACATGGTGTGCTCAGGCTCTAGTTCAGTGTTTGCATTGGGAGGTACTCCTGGCACATACACTGAACATACAGTGGGGAAAAAAGGATTTAGCCACCAATTGTGCAAGCTCTCCCACTTAAAAAGATGAGAGAGGCCTGTAATTGACATCACAGGTAGACCTCAACTATGAGAGACAAAATGAGAAAACAAATCCAGAAAATCACATTGTCTGATTTTTAAAGAATTTATTAGCAAATTATGGTGGAAAATAAGTATTTGGTCACCTACAAACAAGCAAGATTTCTGGCTCTCACAGACCTGTAACTTCTTCTTTAAGAGGCTCCTCTGTCCTCCACTCATTACCTGTAGTAATGGCACCTGTTTGAACTTGTTATCAGTATAAAAGACACCTGTCCCCAACCTCAAGCAGTCACACTCCAAACTCCACTATGGTGAAGACCAAAGAGCTGTCGAACGACACCAGAAACAAAATTGTAGACCTGCACCAGGCTGGGAAGACTGAATCTGCAATAGGCAAGCAGCTTGCTGTGAAGAAATCAAGTGTGGGAGCAATAATTAGAAAATGGAAGACATACAAGACCACTGATAATCTCCCTCGATCAGGGGCTCCACGCAAGCTCTCACCCCGTGGGGTCAAAATGATCACAAGAACTGTGAGCAAAATCCCAGAACCACAAGGGGGTTGCAGAAAGCTGGGACCAACGTAACAAAGGCTACCATCAGTAACACACTACGCCGCCAGGGACTCAGATCCTGCAGTGCCAGACGTGTCCCCCTGCTTAAGCCAGTACAGTACAGTACATATCTGGGCCCGTCTGAAATTTGCTAGAGAGCATTTGGATGTTCCAGAAGAGTACTGGGAGAATGTCATGTGGTCAGATGAAACGGAAGTAGAACTATTTGGTAGAAACACAATTCATCGGGTTTGGAGGAGAGTGAATGCTGGGTTGCATCCAAAGAACACCATACCTACTGTGAAGAGTGGCGGTGGCAACATCATACTTTGGGGCTGTTTTTCTGCAAAGGGACCAGGACGACTGATCCGTGTACATGAAAGAATGAATGGGGCCATGTATCGTGAGATTTTGAGTGCAAACCTCCTTCCATCAGCAAGGGCATTGAAGATAAAACGTGGCTGGGTCTTTCAGCATGACAATGATCCCAAGCACACCACCAGGGCAACGAAGCAGTGGCTTCGTAAGAAGCATTTCAAGGTCCTGGAGTGGCCTAGCTAGTCTCCAGATCTCAACCCCATAGAAAACCTTTGGAGGGAGTTGAAAGTCCGTGTTGCCCAGCGACAGCACCAAAACATCACTGCTCTAGAGGAGATCTGCATGGAGGAATGGGCCAACATACCAGCAACAGTGTGTGCCAACCTTGTGATACAGATATATAACAAAGTATTGAGATGAACTTTTCTTATTGACCAAATACTTATTTTCCACCATAATTTGCAAATAAATTCTTTAAAAATCAGACAATGTGATTTTCTGGATTTGTTTTCTCATTTGTCTCTCATAATTGAGGTCTATCTATGATGTCAATTACAGGCCTCTCTCATCTTTTTAAGTGGGAGAACTTTCACAATTGGTGGCTGACTAAATACTTTTTTCCCCACTGTATCCATATAACCCTATAGACCAGGGATCAACAACCTTCGACACTCCAGCTGCTGTGAAACCACAACTCCCAGCATGCATAAGTACTTGGCTGTTCTTGTAACTCCCATAGAAGTGAGAGAAGAATTCTCGGAGTTGTAGTTTCACAACAGCTGGAGTGGTGGAGGTTGCTGATCCTACCATGATCCTGCCAATAGGAGCCACTTTTAGCATCTGACAGGCAGCTATACGTCAGCATAACCTTTCTTTTTACTGTATAGGACAGTGCAGTCTGCTATGTTATTCTATACATAGACATCTGACAAAAGACCAAAAAACATGCAGTATAAATCCTGCAATATGGGGCCGATGGGCAGCATTTACTACTCTAGGGCATACAATCTCATGGTGAATTTCTGTTCCTCTACATATCCAGGAACACAGTTTGGACAGATGTGCCCAAAACTTCACTGATTTAAAGAAAAAGACATCTTCAATGCATCATACCTGCCAAGGGCCATCCCTCAATTTTCGTTTCTTGGAATCACAAACCTTGGGAGATTTCCTTGCTTACAGACTTCTATTACAGTAAAATATTTAAATGATTTGGTGCAATCCACACAGGGGTGCACCTAGCCTTTCTACTGCCTGAGGCAAAAACTGAAATGCCCCCCCATGCCAATTTCTTAACCTAACCTCTTCGCCACAATGAAAGTACTCATTCCCCATGGCCCTTCTGCTGCCCCCCCTCCCTCTTGCCCCTACCTGCTGCTGCCTGAGGCTATCATCTCACCTGGCCTCATTGGTGGTGCACCCCTGAATCCACACATATACAATATGTCTGTAAAGAAAGGATCGTCTACATCTACAGATGCAGTAATCTGGTAAAGTCTTAAAATATACAGTCACAGAGTATACACTGCCGTGCGGGGAGAGAGGCAGTCAGTTTACAGATATGGGTACCACTAAACACATGTAAACTGAATATTTTACAGCTATTTCAGTCCAAGGCAAATGATTCCATGTTATGCATATAACTGAGGCTTTGGGCTTCCCGCTAGTTAGATCATCATGGTTTGTATATTTCTTGGGTTGCAGCGTGGGTGGTTTTGTATAATATACACCTCCTAAGGCTCCCCTGCACCACATTGAATATCTGGACTGAAATTACTGCCAGGTTTTGTAGAGAGGACAGCCACCGAGAGATAAAATTTAGTAAGTGATGTGATAGTTTAGGACAAAATGACTCTGTTAAGAGTGTGTATCGTTTAGTTCTCAATATCGGATTCTGCTCTTATAGAGAAGAAATAAATGTACATTCACATCTGGCATTGTTCAGAATTTCTGTTCCAGTACCGAAGCAGAAAAACGACTGGATCCCAATAAATGCCTTCTCTTCAGTGGAAGGAAGATCTGCCTTTGAAAGGAAAACTGCTTTAGTTGCCCATAGCAACCAGTCAGATTTCACCTTTCATTTTTCACAGCTACTTTGGAAAATGAAAGTTGTAAACTGATTAGTTGCTATGGGCAACTAAGTTAGTTTCCCTTTAAAACAGTGTTGATAAGCCCCCCCCTATATCTTAATGGGGTTGTACAGGATTAGAAAAAATATGGGTGCTATCTTAAAAAAACAGCGTCACATCTGTCATGGGTTGTGTCTAGTATTGCGTCTCAGCTCCATTGAAGTTAATGGGACTGAAGTGAAACACCACACAAAATCTGTGGACAGATTTCATTCCCAATAATTGCCTTCTCGTCAGTGGAAGTAAGATCTGCCTTTACATGCAGCAATCACTTCCTCTGTATGGGAACGAGCGATCACTCATCCTCATAAAGATTCACTGTTTCTTGGTAGCCGATCCCTGTTTTCACAGGAAAATCTGCTGGCAGATCTCTGCTTGGGTGCTGCATCAACAATCCTTTCACCCGATGAGCGAGTATTCATACGAAAAATCATTCAGATGATCCAGCCGTGTAAAGGGCCTTGACACTATACCTTTGACTGTAATGGGATCTGTCAGTTTTTCGCTATGGATTCGGACACTGCTTGACAAAATATGCACCAATTTTTTTTTTTTCCGTTTTTTTTTTTACAAAGGCTTCTACCAGAACCTCCTGTGAACCTAGCCTTAGCTGTATAGAATTCTATATTGATTAGCACAAGAACATAAGCAGAAGTACAGTGCAGTTAGATAGAAGAGCACCTGAGGAACAACTCCAGTTATGTCATCTCATCTAAATGAACATTGGATCTACAGTTGTAGATCACGTGCAGTTGTCCCTCAGGCTACACATTAAAACGCTATGGTTTTATAGCAGAAAATTGATGAATTACCTTTTTTTTTCTACACCTTTACTACCAGGATCTTATCACACACGCTATTGAAATTACTGAACTTTTCCATCTTGCATCCTCCTGAGCATCAACAGGACCCAGTTATGAGTCACTGGTGTCCATCAGTCAACATTTGAATCCGTCATACAATGGATCCGGCACAGCGCCATGGCTTCTGTTATAAACCATTACACCAGTGTGAACTAAAAACAATGTACTTTTATAACTACATACAGAGATTAGACTCTTCTATGAATATGTCCATTTTTATGACAGGTTTGATGTTCGTGGCTTTACTTTCTCATACTAAAGTTTTCAACCTCCAAAAACCAATTCATTCAAACTTTTATTCCTTAATAATAAATTACTGGTAATATTTTCGCAGGACTGCCAAGTCTGTCCCACCTTATTCCAGATGGAGAGATTACTTGTATTAAAATCAATCGCTCAGATCCAAGTGAATGTCTTGGCATAAGGATTGTGGGTGGGAATGAGACTCCTCTAACCCAGATCATCATACAACACATCTACCAAGATGGAGTCATTGCTCGAGATGGAAGACTTCTTCCAGGAGACATGATCTTGAAGGTAACCTATACTTATAGTTGCAATATATAAGTCATTAAAGAATCTCATCTGAGTAACATCTGAAGTTGATGAACAATTTCTCAGTTTGGAGGCATTCAGAAGGTCATAACGGCCTTGCTATACCTTGATATACATTGTCTACTTGTTGACTCATCTTCATTTAGGACATGACCAACTAATGTCATCTGCAAATTTTTAAGACTTTGCAATTGATGGAGGATTTTGAGCAGTTGTGGTATGAAGAAAGAACAGTATGATGCAGACAGAGCATCCCTAAAGCGTTCCTGTCCAGTACATAGTGTTCCTCTTCATGGTGTTCATGTTGTACAGTATATATCTGGACATTTGGAAGCACAATCTTTGTGCTACAGATTGTTCCTCATTGATGCAGATGCAGAAGTCAGCTGAAATTTTAGCTTTATTTATATGGCTATTAGCTCCAAGCACTCTTCCAAACAAGATGCCTTTCTCTAAGACCTGTTCTGGTCCCAGGGTCTAGGGGGAGGAGGGTTTGCCTTGTGAGTTTAAAATATCATCCCCCAGTGAACTATAGTGTTCAGCATTCTCTGCCACATCGGTCGGCACTACATTCCAAAAACATATATTTAAAATTAGAAATAATGGAAAGCCAAAATTTCAGACATGGTTGTAGTATAATGTATTACCATTAAGTTTTTCTTTCATAAGTGCAAAGCATGTTACCTAATACCCCTTTATACATGGAACTTTTCTGTACCACTAATGTCCAGTTCATGTTTTTGTCCAGCATTACAATCATTGCTGGTGGCAGGAAAAGTCATTGCTGCGTAGCAACAACTGTTCACGAGACATACAGCATGTGCTAGGCAGCAATAGCTATTAATGTCGCTACGAGTGGCACTTACAATTACAGATCATGCCGCCAATAATGATTATTTGTTCACACTTGGCCACTATGGTTGTGATCTACCAGAAACTAGTGCCTCTTGTCACTTTAGACATTGAAAACATTAAGAAAAAAGAGTAGAAGGTATGACTAGGAAATATCCCTATTATAGCTTTCTTCAACCACAAGGGAATTGCAGAGGATGGAAGTGATAGTAGCAAGAATAGTGGCTGTAGTTGGTACACACCCTGACACTCCCCTGGGCTGTGCAGTGATGAGAAGGGCAGACCTTTTATCCCTTTGGGGCAGTCCCTTGCTTTGGGGATTCTCCTACCTGATGGTGATTTGGGGTTCTCTTGGCGGTTAGGTTTTTGAGGTGCAAGGTAAGGTTCCTTGAAACTGGTGTCAATGACAAGTTCACTGTACTTTACTGCAGCAGTTAGTGAATGGTTCACAGAGTCACTGTACACATTAATGGGGTTATCCCATGACTAATGTAAAAAATGAAAATCAGACATCATATAATACATGACAACATCTTTGTAACAAAGCTAGAACCAGCCCTGTACCTCATATGGGTCCAGAGATCTCTTCATTCATTCATTATTCATTGCATTATATTAAACTGAAAGCTCAAGGGGAGTGCCTTTTCTGCTACAGCTAAAGGGGCGTGTCTCAGCTCTCCCTATCACTGCTCAAGAGGCAGTTGAAGGATGAAACTGAGCATGTGCGACCTTCTCAGTGAGCAGGACAAAGAAATAAGAAAAAAACAAACAGCAGGTGGCGCTATACAGATACATTTTATTGAATAACTCAGTAGTTATGCTAAATTTTTAATTACAGGCAATTACAAAAGTATTCAGATCTAGGTGTTTGAAAACTGTAGAATATTTTTCATGGGACAACCCCTTTAACAGCAGTTTGTACAGTCAGGATAGGCTGTATATTGGAAGTATAAGTACAGTCTGCACAATCTTCCCAACTTGACCAGTGGGCGCAACTGATCTCTCTTACTCTTGCTATATTGGTGTCTTCCTCAGTATACTGTAGTATGGTCTCTGTGTATGATGGGAAGCCTGAAGCTTATTTCTCCCCCCAGTATGCAGAGAACTCTGTAACTTCAATGCAGGTACCTTACCTTTCTCTAACAAATGCTCTGCAATCCTCCTTGTATGGCTTCTGAACTTTCTGCTGCATTCAGTAACTCTTTCCTTCAGGGGCTGGCACATATGTTTAAAATATCATGCCCCCATGAACTAAAGTGTTCACCATTCTCTGCCACTTTGCCCAGCTCTACATTTGCTGCTTGTAATCCACAGGGTGAGGTATTCCCTGTCAGCTCTGCTCCACAATGCACACAATATAATACATGAAATACAGTACATTAACACTTACAGTGGGGACACCACTCATGAGTATTTGATTTTTACATAAAATATTCAGCATTGCTCACAACTATTTTTGTGGATCCAGATCATTCTTGAATTCTTGTACATCTGGGGAACTACTCCATATATTTTATTATAAGCAAGACCTGATTACATTCCAACTAAAATCTAGGCACAGGGTCCACGTATGACCCCTCTGAAATCCAAAATAAACTTAATTTGGTTTTCAGAAACATTCCATGTTTTCAGATATTTCATCATTTTTTCCAAGGGGTTTTAAGCCATATAAAACCTGTCTAATCATTGTAGTATGTGAGATATGAGTGGCTTTGTATCTTTACCAAATTTGCTGACTGCTTAGATTTTTAGATACGTAGTCAGGGAAAAAGAGAGAAAATGACCGAGCTAATCTTAAATTTGAATACATGTGGAAAGTATGACGGCATAGGGGAAGGTGAGTGTAACATTAGTGAGCGTAAGGTTTAACTGGCTAGTTTCAAGTACATCTGGCTTTCAAGGATATTCTCCTCTACAAAAGGGCCAAGGACATCTGAATACACACTGTGTAGTCCAAATTATGTGCTTTTCTATTAAAGAGGTTATCCAACCCCTATAATGACCCCCTCAATGCCCAGTACCCTCATATAGGTAATACTTACCCCGCTCCCGGGCACCCGCATCGCTTCTGACTCCAGCAGGGCCGTCGTTGCACCTCCCTAACATTGCGGATGACACTAGGAAGGCTCGTCCCTGTCATGACCTGCTTTTGGTTAAACCCCCCTCCCCCCCCAACTCCCCACCTGTGCCGGAGATGCATCGGCGGCCAGGGTCATTATAGGGGTTGTATAACCCCTTTAAGATCTAAGGAGACATTTATGAAACTATCTAAAAGAAAACAGATCTGTATCTGGTCATAGCAACCAATCACAGCTTTTATTTCTTACAGTGTTTTTAGAAAATGAAAGCTCCCCTGTCATTGGTTGCCATGGGTAACAGAGTTTTTCTTTTCGACAGTTTCAAAAATCTCCTCTATAATGTCCAATAGCTTGTGGACACATACGGGTGACTAGTATAGGAAAGGTTTCCTATGCTGATGTTTATACCTGGCCAGTAATTGAGATGTTTTCATACTTAGCTCAACATTATTGGGGGGGATTTATCAAAACTGGTTGTAAAGGAAAACTATCTTAGTTGCCCATAGCACCCAATCAGATTCCACCTTTCATTTTTCAGAGCTACTTTGGAAAATGAAAGGTGTAATCTGATTGGTTGCTATGGGCAACTAAGTTAGCTTTCCTTTAAAACAGTTTCGATAAGTCTCCCCCTATATCTTAATCTATCTTAGGGGTTGTAAAGGATTAGATAAAACTTGGGTGCTTCCTTACGAAAACAGAGAGAGTCACATCTGTCATGGGTTGTGTCTAGTATTGGGGGTCAGCTCCATTGAAGTGGATGGGGCTGAACTGTAACACCATGTGGACAGACGTGGTCCTGTTTTTGGAAGAAAGCTGCCAGGTTTTATTAATGCTATAAAACCCCTTTAATAAAAAAAAATAATTGTTTAAAGGGGTTGTCCAGGATTTTACTTTTCATAGCTTATTCTCAGGATAGGCCATCAATATCTCTTCAGCAGGAATCTGACTGGGGGTAGCTCTGGCTTCAGAAATCAGCTCAAAGCAGAAATCTACAACACTCCATCCATTGTGTAATACATGGAGCTGGTTACTGCAGCATTGCCCTTATTAAAGTTAATGGGAGCAGCTCTTCAGTAACCAGCTTCACCTGCTACTCAATGGACGAAGCTGTGTAGTTTTGGAGCCAACTTCTGTCATCGGAGCAACCAAGAAACAGCTCATCAGTGGAGGGTGTTGGACCCCCACTGATCAGATATTGATGACCTTAGGAATAGCAAAATCCTGGACAACCCCTTTAATGAAACTGATTTGGTAAATTTCTTTTAGTATAGCTAAGAGGATTATGCATTATTAGCTTGCCTTAGTAATATTCAAAGATAAATGTAGATGCCAGCACCAGTCTATGTTCAGGTTGAGTCCAAAGACCTCCTTACATATTAAATTATCATCGGCCAAACCCGCCAATTTTGACAAGGTCAGCGACTGATGATGTTGGGGAAATACAAATCCAGGAAGTTGATTTTCCACATGCTAGAAATGTCTGGCCAGGGCTTTCTCCTCTCGTGCCATTGAAAATACATGCTCGGCAAAGCATGTTTGTGTATAGGGGAGTCAAGTGGAATAACCGTGGGCCAAACGAAAGTTCAGCTGACATAAACTGAAGGCATATGAGCACCTTAAAGTGGTTGCTCACCCTTTCAAATCAATTACCTATCCTCAGGTATCAAATATGTGGGATTCTGACACCCAACACCCCCTATAGATCAGCTGTTTTCAGCAGATGCTGGCATCAGAAACAAAACAGTGAACAGAGCCAGAAACAGAAGACTCTGTCAAGTGGCTAGTGGCCTTCCTGGTGTTCTGCATCTCATTCAAGTGAGTTCTTCTGCTTTTGGCTCCATCCGCTGTTTTGTTTCTGGTGCTGGTGGCTACTGAAAACAGATGATTGATGAGGGTGTCGGGTGTCAGATCTCCATAGATCATAAATTGATGACCTCTGCTGAAATAGGTCATCAATATCTAAAAGCTGGAAAAACCCTTCCAGTATGCTTTGCAACAAATCCATACTCTATGGTCTATATCAATGGCCAGAGTACAGGAGAAATCCACAGTATTGCAAGGAAATCACTGTGATCAATGAAAGAAAATGGAAACAGGAACTTCATGCAGACAGTGTCAGTCTGGGCTTCTTGGTGCCTACCACTGGAAGGACCCATCTTCGATCTATACAGAAATGGGCCCACTGGAGGATCGTCTGGTTCTCTGGTGGGAAAGTTTGAACCTGCATGAAGTTCTGCCAACAGCAGGGAGGACCACGAAGCCACCATGATGAACCTCTATTATTTTTTGCATTGTTATAGTAAACACTAAATTTATAATGTTTTGTAATCTTGCAGGTGAATGGCATCGACATCAGCAATGTGCCTCACTGCTATGCACTATCCACTCTCAAACAGCCCTGCCAGGTGCTGAAGCTTACAGTTCTCAGGGAAACAGAGGTACAAATGTAGAAGCAATGGCATCATCACAGACTCACACTCTCCTCGTGAAGACAGCATACATGTTGTGTTAAGTAAAAGTAGCCAAGACGTGCAGCTTGGAATAAAGCTGGTCCGTAAACGAGATGAGCCTGGAATATATATATTTAATTTACTGGAAGGAGGAGTAGCAGCTCGAGATGGTTATTTGCAGGAAAATGACCGAGTTTTGGCAATTAATGGCCATGATGTCCGAAATGGGACTCCAGAAATTGCAGCTCAACTCATACAGGTATTGTAGAAAATATTGTAACACTATCAAGGTATATTGGAATATTATCAAAGTCAGTAACATAGATAAATAAAAATGTGACTAAAGAGGTTTTCCAGGATTTGACTTTTGATGGCTATCCTCAGGATATCTGATCGGCAAGGGTCCGATACCCCGCACCTCCAGTAGCTCTGGAAGTACACAGTTCCACTGTGTAGTGCAGGGATCAGCAACCTTCGGCACTCCAGCTATTGTGAAACTACAACTCCCACCATGCTCCTTCCACTTGTGTGGGAGTTTAGAGAAAAGCCAAGCAAATGTGCATGATGGGAGATATAGTTTCACAACACCTGGAGTGCCGGAGGTTGCTGACCTCTGGTGTAGTGGATGGAGCTCCCATCGAAGTGAATGAAATCAATGCTGAGGCAACCAGCTCCATTCATTACACAATGGAAAGAGCTGTGTAGTTCTGGAACTGATTTCTGACACCATAGTTTCCTCAAAATAGCTGATTGGCGGAGATCTAAGGTGTCAGAGCTATGCTGATCCCATATTGATGGCCTATCCTGAGTATAGACCTTTAATAGTAAAATCCAGGCATACCCCTTTAGGATGTTGACCAAGAAAGGGTAAATCACTGAAAAAAGTCTGTCCAAACTGTAGCACCATTTTTTCCATTTTATTATTATTTCTGTTCATTACTGTATATACCACTAACATATTCCACAGCTTCCTGAAACTCTGTTTTGCTATTGCACCAATCTTATCTCTGCCAGATGCACATGCAAAAAGTCAGCCAGTTTCATAGATACTGCAGTGGCTGGGTTTGGGGTGGCCTCAACACTATCCTTTGTCCTCCAGAAATCATCGAGGTGTAAACACTTGTTGCTGCCAGGGGTGCACCTAGCCTTTCTGCTTCCTGAGGTGAAAACTGAAACGGCGCCCCCCCCATGCCAATTTCTTAACCTAACCCCTTTGCCACAATGAAAGCGCTCATTCCCCATGGCGCTTCCACTGCCCCACTCTTGCCCCTACCAGGTGCTGCCTAAGGCGATCGCCTCACCTGACCTCATCGGTGGTACACCCCTGGTTGCTACTCTCCGTAAGGGATGGTAAAGCATGGGGCACCCCAATGGGGTCCACAGAGTCAGGGTCTGCAGTTAACTAGTATGCTTCTTTACTGTAGGAATTCAGTTATTGAGTTTTCTCATAAAATCCACATAAACACAAGGGAATTAAGCGTTTCGGGCCAGTG
The DNA here is from genome assembly GCA_900303285.1 of Rhinella marina. Lineage (NCBI taxonomy): Eukaryota > Metazoa > Chordata > Amphibia > Anura > Bufonidae > Rhinella > Rhinella marina. The sequence goes on from ONZH01010452.1 coordinate 170,281, forward strand.
TTGTATATTGTACAAAGCTTCATTTTTCATTGTGGTAATGTATGACAGACCTCTTTTGTTACCCCCTCAGTGTTAAAAAATCTGGAGTGAATCATCTTCTGTGTGATGTAACCATCTGCTCATCTCTAGAACTCCATTATGAAAGCAGGCTATGATTTCCTTTCATTTCGCTGAGTTACTGTGGCTGCCATTTGTTCTTCTGTCAGTTTTATCTTGCTTTTGTTATGTGCCTTGTGCTGCATGTTAATTTATTTTGTGTTGTTTGCGTTGTTGGTTTTGTAGGTGTTGTGGGCTTTGTGTTGTATGGTAGTACAGTTTGAGTTGTTTGCTTTGTGTTGTATGGTAGTTTAGTTTGTGTTCTGGGCTTTATGTTGTTGTATGGTAGTTTAGTTTGTGTTGTGAGATTTGTGTTGAATTGTAGTTTATTGAGTGTTTTGGGCTTTATGCTGCATGGTAGTATAGTTTGTGTTGAGGGCCTTATGTTGTATTGTAGTTTATTTTGTTTTGTGGGCTTTGTGTTGTAGTTTATTTTGTGTTGTGGGCTTTGGGTTGTATTGTAGTTTATTTGGTGCTGTGGACTTTGTGTTGTATTGTAGTTATTTTTGTGTTGTGGGCTTTGTGTTGTATTGTAGTTTATTTTATGTTGTGGGCTTTGTGTTTTGTTGTAATTTAGTTTGTGATGTGGGCTTGTTTTATGCTGTATGGTAGTTTAGATCTGGGTTTCAGGTTATTGTCTTTTCTAGTGATTACTACAGTGTGTTCTGTTGTTTGTACATTGTGCTGTTATCTTTCGTGTATTAATTATAATATAACATGACTGCAGCTGAACAGCTGTGACTCTTTCCGCATCTCTTTCTACATAACAAAAGCTAATCTCACTGTTATCCAAGCTCCAGGCTCCAGACTTCTTGTTTAATGCAGGATGCTTAAAGCTTTACTCCCGCCAAGGACAGGAGAGAAATGAAAGCTGGAAAACCATTGGGATCTGGTCTTCTGACACATACTCAGCAATGCAATTATAAAATTCCTTCTCTCATGAAAGCTGTCCAGAGCCAGTGACATAAAGCAGGTCTAGGGAGGGGGGGGGGTCTCTTGTAATATCTATCATTGCCATCACAGCCATTCATTTTGCTTACCACTGACTCCGACAATCTCTGACAAGTTGCCAAGAAGGCATTTGTAATTCGTTGAGCACAACACCTGAAAGTGATTATACAGCTCCTATGTGGTGCCTCTTTGCAGAGTCACCGAGGTTATGGAGGGGACACCGAGAATATGCAGTCACTAGAAAAAAACTTTTTATTGAAATCAGAATATTTTTAGTCTGTTTCAGGAAATATAAACTCCATTTTAGTGTTACTAAAAGACAGAAAAGAGGTTGTAGATTGTAGAAACTTCTTTTTAATCAAGGTGGAATTCTCTAAGGTCCAGCACAAGGCATATCATCTTTACAGCTGCCTCATTATGTATCAGCTGAATTTACAGCTTTACATCTTTACAATGACTTTGGGCATAAACTAGAGGGATATTAAAACAAGGCCCTGGGGCATGCATCAAAATTAAAGAGTTCTTCTTGTAGCATTAGAGGCAGAGCTTGCTAAGAGCTTATTTGCATAACCTCTTCTCAGAATTCCAGAGGAATGCTGCTTGGCCTATAAGCTAGGCCTCTCACCTAGTTAAGCCAGTACTCTCTGCTTTGCACTGATGAGGGGCAATCACCCTGAAACAGCTGTCTGCAGATGAGATGCTGGCTTATTTAATATCCGAGTCATGTCTCAAGGCCTGTTTAAGAGGTCAAACATTGACTTGTAAGATAGTTACCTTACATCTGGTGGCATTAGAGGTAGAGCTTGCTAAGAGCTTATTTGCATTCCCTCTTCTCAGAATTCCAGGAGAATGTTGCCTGGCCTATAAGACTCCCCATGCCGATTACACGCTCTCCACAAGGAGATATAGTACCTCTCAAATCCTGGCCTAGGCCTCTCACCCAGTTAAGCCAGTACTCTCTGCTCTGCACTGATGAGGGGCAATCACCCTGAAACAGCTGTCTGCAGATGAGATGCTGGCTTATTTAATATCCAAGTCATGTCTCAAGGCCCGTTTAAGAGGTCAAACATTGACTTATTTGCATACCCTCTACTATGTACCAGTGCATCTTAGATAGATGCATTGGGCAAACACTGATTTAAAAAAAATTAATATCATGCGTTACTTGCTAACATGCAAAAGCCATGCCATTCAACTTTTTAACAGTAAAATATTTTTATAGGGAATATTTCAGACAAATTTAAGATAGGTTGATCAATCCACCCTTCGTATTCCCTTTACTTGTAAATTGCAAGTCCTCATAGGTGCAGTGCTCTTTCCTTCTGTACCAGTATACAACTGAATATCATAGACTTATTTGTGATGGCCAACTGAAGAATAGAAGCCAAAGTGCTTTCCTGTACAATAAAAAAAAACATATGCAGTACCAATGTGCACCTGCCTGGCATCTGTAAAATAGCCTCTTTTGGCATCCGTAAAGGCCCATATGCTAAATGTACATGCTGAACAGAATGGGAACAGAGGTTTACTTTGAATGCTTTATTCTCTTGATGAGGAAAGCTTTGCAATGTCTCTTATTTTCAATTGCCACTTGGCTTCAGTAGATAGCATATTTATCTATTCTGCATAAACCAGGATGAGGACTAAGAAATAATCAAAAGTATGACTTGCATAGGGGCTACACAACTTGTACAGATTGGATCTTTGTAAATACTTCATAATACAAGTTTAGATTCTTGGGGGGCAGTCATTTACTAATCTAAAATACGCCTAAATGAGGCGTATTTCTGGCACTATCGACAACTTCTCCCTGCTCACGCCAGGTCTAAAATTGTGGGCGTGGAGTGGGTGGGGAAGGGGACAGGCCGGTCTCATTCATTATTTTCTACGCCTGGTTTAGGTGTAGAAAATGGTCTAAATGTAAGATAGCTAGATAGCCGTCTTGCATTTAGAACTGACACTGGATGTGCCGAAAGTTATGGAGAGGCTGGGCATAAAACGCCGGTCTTAATAAATGTGCCCCTTGGTCTCTATGTTTAATGTATAAACTAAGATGGCCAAATGATGCCAAAAGCCAAATGTTTGTCTGTTAAATGTTAAATGAAATGCAGTTTTTATGCAACACCCTAGGACAGGGGGCATCTGCACATTATTAATTTCATTATGTAATGTTCATTATAATGCCTTGTATACTCTCAGCATAGTTCTACATGGGAGTGACAGAGTTAACTAACACTGACACAGCCCTTTGCAGGAGGTGGCTGGCTCCACCCCTAGCTTTAGTGTGTTTTAGACTAAAGTTTCAGAGTGGAAGGAAGCTGTATCATGTGCTCCTTCTTCTTGGGCTTCAAGTTTCACAGACTAACAGATCTCTGCAAGATCTACAGAAAGAGAAAGGAGAAAAAAGGAGACCTTAGAATCTGCATGGCCAAGGTAACCTGGTACTACAAACATTCAGACTTTGCTGCAAATGAGGGACACCATTGATGTCTGGCCACATCCTAACCTGACATGCTTTCAAAGCCCTGTATCCTGCAGTAGCCACTGTACTATTGCCTGCCATAGAATATATTAGAATACAAAGAGACTTTAGCAAGATAGAGCGGAAAGAAGGCCATAACTCCCATCTTTGTCTAAATCCAGACACTGCTATCTGGGAGAGAATTGCACTTTGTACAACTGGAACTGTGACTGCTACAACTGGATGTACTCCTACTCCTACTTTACACTACAGTAAAAAGAGACATATATTCTTCTAACTCTGGCCTGGTTCCCGACTCCTATGCAATACCCTGGTCGATGCACTGTACACACCCTGCCTTGCCCCCTTCCAAACATCTAACATCAAGGGCACCCCAGCTACCATCAGACAGGAGCCCCAGAATTAGGGTGTGCCACAGGGAAAAAAGGTGCCCCCTCCTTATGCTGCACTGGCCCTTGAGCGCAAACGTAAGAGGACAGTCACTGTGATTGACTGTAAGTCCAAGGCAACTCCTATCCTCCACTCCAACTCCTCACAGGCTGCTGTATATGTTTCTTCAATGGGAGTATATTGTAGGCATATACAGCTGTAAAAACGTACGGCATCATATGTCAGAAGAATTCTTGCACAATTAACTAACCTTGATAAAACATAGGACATGTACACTTATTCAGTGTTCATAACACAGGGTATTCAATATTTACGGAGTCATGATAGGGCCATACAGGGTCTGTACTGTACCTTGGCACACACCGAGGGGAGACTATCTCTATTTGTATGTGCACCCAACAGAGCCTTTACGGCAGGATATGGAGATGGTACAGCTCTTACCTGAGTCATAAAAGGGAAACTAATAAATTTTAAACTACATTGAGTTATAGGTAGGTTCCAATGCTCCATGGTGCTACCTATGAAGTTATACCACTGTTTGGTTATTTAAGATTTAAATTTCAATCAAAGAATGACCGTCCTATATTTCCACCGGTATACAGTAGTATTACAGTGCACAGTCATAGCTTGAGATTGCCTCTAAATCAATATATGACTCACAATAATAAAAACAATGAGACATAAATGAAAAGGATACAGGTTAGAACTTAGAATAATTAATAGTGAATTCCTCTGACCTATTTTGTAGGGGGTGGGGTGAAGAATTTTGACCTGCAAATAAATACTATTAGATATGGAGAGTTTTTCTTATCACCTTATAAATTAAACAGGGCCAGGTCTATTGGATACAGCTGTTTGTACATTAGTGATCAATCTAAATAGTTATGTAAAGTCCTTCAACAGCTTGGGAAGATCTAAACCCATTAGGCTGCTGTTATATTTTTACGTTTTATCATATTTTTTATGCAGTTTTGGAAGCCAACAACTAGTGATCATTAAAGGGGTTCTACACCTTTTTATTACTGATGATCTATCCTCTGGATAAATCATCATCATTATCGTCTGACACCCTGGACTCCCACTGATCAGCTGTTTGAGAAGGAAGTGGCGTTCACAGTACTGCTGAGATCTTCTCACTGTTTCCCGCAGGCCAAGAGACATCACAACTTTTATCACTGACCTGGGCGCATGATAAAAGTTGTTGGGGGGCAATTTTTGTATTATAGCATTGTACTAATTTTGAGCTAAAAATCATTTTATAAATTGGTCTTTATTAAAACTATAGAGCCATTTGTTCTGTACATAGCTGAGATGCTCTAGTAGCTGCCTGTGGATTGTCTCTCTTTTCCATAATTGGGGAATTGACAGGCTCCTTATCTCTGCTCTCTGACATTATAAACACTCACTATAGCTCAGTTCTTATCTTACTGATCAGAATGTGGCTTAAATAAGTGTTCATGACCTCTTAGTAGTTTAGTGATAAGGTTTATTGGATGGCACAAAGTGAAAATGAAAGTACCAGTCACACAGTTAGAAAAACAGTTAACCCTGTGACAGAATGGCTCAATATATATCATAAGCGAAAGTTGCCTCTGAAGGTGTACATAGCCTTTAAAGAGGAGAGGACCTTCCATTGGCATGATCAGTAGATGTCTGATCATGCAAATAGATAGCATTGCTTCAGGGAATAGGAGACGGCCATGTTTCTCAAGGGGCATCTTCTTCTCCTTGGAAAGCATCACAACCAGGGAGAAGATATGCTTTTTTTTCTCCCTGGCTATGACGCTGCGATTGGGGCGAAGGAGACGCCCCCTGAGGAATGTGCCTGTCTCCTCCTCCCTGTATCGATGCATCTAATTAGCATACCGGACGGCTAAAGAGAACAGGGGGCACAGCAGGGGAACAGAGCAGCCGATCTGAAAAAAAATAGTGCACATCTACTAATCATGCCCTACAATGCCAGGAACTAATATTGTAATTTTACAGGACCAGTGAAAGGTCCTCTTTAAGGTTTTGATCATGTGATTCACAAAAGAATAGAAATAGAATGCCTCTTACACTATCTCTCTCTTAAGCTATGGCCACAAGGTCAGGTTTCCTGATGCAGTTTTGGAAGCCAAAATCAGGATTGAATTATAAAAGGAGAGAAAGTATAAGGGACAGAGACAACTTCTCCTCTTTTTTTTATTCATCCTGGTTTTGACTTCCAAAACTGAATCGGGAAACCTGACTGTGTGGCAGTTGCCTAAGAGAGAAAAAGCCTAACAGGTACATTCTTTTGTGAATCCACACTTCAAAACTGCATAAAAAATAAACAAAACCTGATCAGATTTGTTGCAGAAATGTCTGCACTGTACAGAGCTGATACTGGAAAGCAAACTCTCCCACTGCATGGTAAGATAGGTACAAAGAATTGGAGCATTTCTAACATACCTGCCATATGATTTGTCTTGGAAAGAAAACAACAAGCCTTGAACTAGCTAGCAATTAATCATAGCATGCCATGGAGCTGTACACAGAGCTGTGACTAACATCCAAATTGCAGAAAGCGCATGCCATGTTTGTATGATAATACATGGTACAGCACTGTGCAGAATTCCAACGCTATAGTTATAGTCTTAGTAATGTAAAACACAATGGAGGCTCACTCTGTACCATTGTTTTCTTTCCATTAACCTCACTTGACTTGTCGTATTATTAATATGTGCAGCTATTTGTCGGCATTACATTTATGTAGTCATAAGGAAAGGGATCTACTCTAATAATACAAGGTATGTGTTATGTAGTATATAATAACTTCAGGAACAGAGTGACTATTATATTGAAAACAAATTATTCCCATTATATTGCTTTTAACATGTTATTACTAATTATACCTTATTCACAAGGCACCAACACATTCCACAGAATTATTTTTGACATTGGCACCTGCACCCATTGGAACTTACTCTGGGTGACACTGGCCATAGATGTACCATTTTTCTACAATATGATGTGTAAGGAACGATGGACACCATTAGAGATGTCCTAATAAGATTCTACCTGAATTTTGTAAAAATTCAAGTTGCATCCAAATCTGAATTTTCAGTGATTCGATTCAGGCAAATATTGGGGAGAGAGAGAAGAAAAGGGAGAGGGAAAGGGTTAGAGAAAAAAATGTATAGAAAAATAAAGAGACTAGAGAGTATATGAGTCCTAGGAGACCTAAGAGTGTTATACTGTACACAAATTTTAAGACCAATTGGACCACTTTCGATTCGGGTAGAATAGATTCAGCCGAAATGAGCCCAAATCGAATTTTAAGTGATTTGATCATCTCCAGACACCATGTAATAGTACTTCCCCTGGGTTATGTCAGTTGTTAGAGATGTTGGACTCATGCCAATCAATTCATCACCAAGGCAGACTACGTTCTAGGAAGGGTTTGGCCAAAAGGGACAACTTCTTTATGAAACAATAACTCTGTAAAAAGGTATATTGAATCAGGTACTGTTTAAAAAGAAAAAAGATTCGGGCCGTATTTACAATGTGATGTGATTGACCTAGAATGTGGTGTAGATGCACCAAAATTTGGTGCATTTTGGCATTAAATGTTTTAGACATAATTATGGACCAAATGTGTCGTAAAAGAATAATCCTCTATGTCTAGAGGTAAGGGGCATGGCCTAGAGGTAAGAGGCACGGCCTAAGATGCAACAATTTCTTCCAGAATTGCATCAAAATTTTAGCACAAAATTCTGTCATAAAGTAAGCCAACCAATAGGTGATATAAAGTTAGATAAAGGTTTCTATCTCTGGACCACTGGCACAACTTTAGACTGCCTGCATTAACATTGTCTACATTTTAGACAGGATTAGTAATTTACTGTATATGACCATAGAGTCACAAATCCTGATGAAAATCCCATAGGAATTCTCTAATCTGTCACCATGAAGATGCAAATCCAAGTGCATATGTTTTCCTTGTCAAAATGTTCCATATGTTACAGCACAACATTGCTATTCTCCTAATCAATCATATGCTCAATAGGTGAACTAAGTGCATACGACTTATCCCGTATAATTGTCTGAAGTCCCATGAAGCCCTGCATGAAATATCCTAGATCATTGTGCAGTGACTATTATAGGCTTGTTAATCTCATGACCTTAGGACTCATTGCTGTATTTATAGCCTCTAGATAATCATGAAACAAAGTGAAAATCTTCATTCCTGCATTATATATAATATAAAGATATATTACTTATTATTATATACATTTCTAGCTATTTCTGGCTAGGCATTTTGTCCATACAGTAAGTATACAAGAAGATTACCGTAGTTAATGCTGTTTTATAAGTGAGGTTATTCTTAGGTTATGTTACAATTATTTTATCTATTTTAAGAATAAGAAATTGACTTATGAGCCCCAATGGGGACAAGGACTAATACAATGCATTTGGAAAGTCTTCAGACCCTTTCTCATATTTTTCATATTTTCTGTTGCCATCTTACCCATCATTCTGCACTCAATACCCCATAACGAATAAGTGAAAGCAAAATGTTAGAAATCTTTGATCATTTTTTGTATTTTGTATTGCGTAAGTATTCAGATCAGTACTTTTCTCAGTACTTAGTTCAATCATATTTGTCAGCAATTACAGCTTCCAATCTTCTTGGGTATGATGCAACAAGGTTTGCACATCTGGATTTGGGGATTTTCTGCCATTCTTGGCTGAAGGTTCTCTCAAGCTCTGTCAGGTTAGATGAGGACCATTGGTGGACAGCCATTTTCAGGTCTCTCTAGACTCAAGGACATTCACAGAGTTAGGCACTCTTGTGTTGTCTTGGCCGTGTGCTTAGTGTAAATGTCCTGTTGGAAGGTGAACTTTCAGCCTAGTCTGAAGTTTAGAGCACAATAGATCAGGTTTTCAGTAAGAATATCTCTGTACTCTGTTCCTTTTAGCTTTCCCTCATCCATGACCAATCTCCCTGCCCCAGCCACTGAAAAACACCCTCACAGCACGATGCTTTCACCACCATGTTCACTGGCATGCAGGGGCGGATTGGGAATTAAAAGTGGCCCTGGAAAAAAAAATAAAAGTGGCCCTATGTTGTGGGTGGGACCAGATCGAGAGAAGGCGGGGCCAACATGGGTAGGCGGGGCCAGAAATACCATACAGCGAGCAGTATATCATGCTGCAATTTTTTATTTGGCTCAGTGCAGCACAATATACTGCTCCAGAAGAGGCCAAAACCTCTCTAAAAGCTGCCCCTCTGTGGTACCCAGTGCCAACTGCCATGTCCTGTCCCCCTCCTCCACTTTGCTCTAAGATATAGAGAAAGGGGATGAACAGTTAAAACACAGGCAACAGCAGAGAGGCAGCCCCACCATCAGTATTCTGACGGTCTTTCAGAGTTACCATGCAGCGTCACTTACCTCTCACATCCGGTGACGTCTCCTCTGATATTCTCTTTCCTCATCTTCGCCATTAGGACCAGACAACACATGATGACATCTTCTAGCCGTGTTCCATCTCTGCAGAGTTTCACACACAGACATCTTAGCGTCCTCAAATTTCCATCATTCTCCCCACCATGGTGCCCCAACATTGTCATCCTGCTGCTACCCCAATATACTGTAAAAATAATAATGCCCCCTATAGTGTCCCCAGTGGCAATAATGCCTGCCTCCATCAACAACAAACTGCCTATAATTCCCCCAGTAATAATAATGCCCTCAGTAATAGTAACCCAGTAATGCCCCCCTGCCCCCAGTAATGTCCCTATAGTGCCCCCAGTAATGTCCCTATAATGGTCACAATAATGCCCCCCTCCCACTAGTAATGTAACTAGAGAGCCCCCAGTAATTCCCCCGCTGCCCCCATTAATGTCCCTATAGCGGCCACACCAATACCCCCCTACCCCCCAGTAATATCCCTGGTCACAGCAATGCACCCCACCACCAGTAATGTCACTATAGAGCCAGCAGCAATGTCCACTGTCCCCAGTAATGTCCCTATAGAGCCACCAGTATTGCCCTCCCTGCCCCCAGTAAAGTCCTTATAGTGCCCCCAGTAATGCCCCCTGCCCCCAGTAATGTGCCTATAGAGCCACCAGTATTGCCCTCCCTGCCCCCAGTAAAGTCCTTATAGTGCCCCCAGTAATGCCCCCTGCCCCCAGTAATGTGCCTATAGAGCCCCCAGTAATGTCCCCCTGCCCCAGTAATATACAGTGGTCACATTAATCATGCCCACCCCCCACCACCTCCTCATTTTCAAATGGCTTGTAAAAAAAACAAAATGAAACAACTTACCTGAGTGTGCAGACCTGCAGCAGCCTCTTCTGGCTTCTGTCCTGGAGCTGGAGGGGTAGGGTGATGACACAGCGTCAGTCGCGATGACGCTGGGAGTGGGAGGAGCCAAAGGTCCTTTGACCTGGAGGGGAGAGTAGTGCTCTCTCTCCTGCTGTCCAGTGGGACCTGGCAAAAGGAGGTACAGGGGCGGGCCGGCACATCAGAGGGAATGCAGCACAGCTTACAGCAGGGTGGGCGGCGGCCGTCGCTCTCAGCACAATACACATACAATCCACACTACAATACACATTGCGGCGGCCGACAGCCCTGCTGCGATCTCATTATCATGACAATGGTAATGTGTATTGTAGTGTGGATTGTAATGTGTATTGTCGTGAGAGCAATTACCCCGACTCAAAAGTCATGCCGGCCCACAACATGCTTCAAGCCATCGGCCCACCGGGAAGTGTCCCGGTGGGGTACATTGCCAATCCGCCCCTGCTGGCATGGTATTGGGCAGGCGATGAGCAGTGCCTAGTTTTCTCTAGACATGATGCTTAGAATTGAGGCCAAAAAGTTAAATCTTGGTTTCATCAGACCATAAAATCTTGTTTCTGACAGTATGAGAGTCCTTTAGGTGCTTTTTGCAAACTCTAGGTGCACTTTCATGTGTCTTTTACTGAGGAGAGGCTTCCTTCTGCCATAAAGAGCAGATTGGTAGAGTGCTTAAGTGATAGTTGTCCTCCTGGAAGAGTCTCCCATCTGCACACAGGATGTTTGGAGCTCAGCTAGTGTGACCATTGTGTTCTTGATAACCTTTTTTTTTACTAAGCTGCATTCCCCCCATTACTTAGTTTGGTGGGAGGACCACATCTAGGAAGGTTGCGGGTTGTTTCAAACTTCCTCCATTTAAGAATTATGGCGGCCACCTCATGGTTTGTTTCTTGCTCTGATATGCATTGTCAGCTGTTAGATCTTACCTAGACAGGGGTGTGTCTTTCCAAATCATATCCAATCAACTAAATTTACTGCAGGTTGACTCTAATCAAGGTGTGGAAACATTTTAAAGATTATCAAGAGAAATGGGGGTGTCTTTGCATGTGGATCCAAATACCTATATTCTCGTGAAATGTATTTTTTGCTTTTTAATAAATTTTCCAAAAATGGAAAGGTTGCAAGTTAACAAAATGTAAAACAAAAAGTGAAAGGGTCTGAAGATTTTCCAAATGCATTGTGTGAGTGATTGCAGTCAGTGTGCAGCTTTAGACTATATTAGCACAAAATAAGCCATTTAAAATGAATGAAATGAAACTACCATACCTGGTATACAGAATATGTTACAAAATATCACACTTTTCCATATGGCCAATGTGGAAAGATGGGCAGTAGTTCATTGCCTGGTGTCCACAATACAGTATACCATGCCTGTGATCTCTAAAGCCTCTTTACTAGTGTCCAAGTATTTAACACAGGTCCAACCTAACCTTGTTGTGACCACTTTTTTTATTGCTGTCCTCTGAACAAAACTAAATTTATAAAAATAAGTTTAATTTGAGCACATTATAACTCAATGTTTAATCATAATAATATTATAACTTATTCTTTCAATTTATTTCAATGGCTTTTGTCAAAAAATGGCACAAGATAACACTTTGATATGTGTTATCAGAGTCAATTTTAACTTGGCTAAATCTGTATATAGCGCCAACATTTTCCGTTGCACTTCACAATTCATAGGGTACAAGTACAGACAAAGATACATAATAAATAATTCAAACAAGATGAGAGGGCCCTGCTCCCAGGAGCTTACAATCTAGGAATGTTTCATCTCCTATAACAGGGTACTTCACGCGATCTAGGGTATCAAACGTAGTAACTATACAACCTCACCTTGCCATGTACACACACTCTATTCCCATTGTTTTTGACGGCTGTCCATTTCTTCCCTCCCTTTTACCTTTTGTTATCTTCTATATGAGGCATGGACTGTCATTTTGATCAACCAGGTGCTCTGGAAATCTCCAGCCGCTCCCGCCATATTAAATTACAACTTGATGATTTCCTTGAAGCATTATGTATTTTTACTAGATGAGAGTCTGGCAGGAGATATGTAACATGAAACGTCTTCTTGCAGTTGAGTCAGAGTAGCTTTTAATCACCAATAGGTTAAAGTTCCCCATCACTATGGATTGCCTGTGCAGCCTCAGTAATAGCAGACACAAAATGGACAGATTAATCACCTTCTGATGGTGTCACCATGCTCACTCACTGAATCAAGTCCTGTGACCATGGATTCAGCTCATTAATTTTATATGTATTTTTAATTTTTTTAATATTTAATTTTTAATTTTTATATTAAATTTTAATTTAAAGCAATATTTTGGCTAAAAATTAAAAAATATTTATCAAATATTGCTTTACTTATAAGCATTAGCACATACTCTTACAGTATGGTTTCTACACTGTAGCATCTAGTGGCTGTTATATCCATGTTTCCCACCTTTAGATTTTTTTTTTACATATATATATTTTTAATGTATAATCCGCCACACCAATGTCATATACTATATTTATATTATGTGAAGAATTCTGAATTAGCTAAATGTAAATGTGTCAGCAATTTTTAAAACTTTTTTAATGACTATTCGCTTATACAGTATAATGTGCCACTGAACCATTCCTTCTGCTAATAGTTTAGTTCACCGACCAGCAGTTTGGTTTTAGTTTCTTGGCAAAACATTTAATTTCTGAAATTGGATAAGATGTAACTGAACTCTTTTAAGTCAGACTAAACTTATTAAAATGTTGTTTTTTGGCTCAGAGGCTGTAGTTCTCCCTCTACATGGTCCCCAAGAGACATCTTAAATTATAGGTTAGATGTTTGAAAAAAAATGACTGAAAATATAAACTGTACTATGGGGCAGTGCACCTTAAAGTCCGCCACTGAGCTGAGACACAGATTGCCTTTGAATTTGCTTGTTTGTCTGAACTTTTGGGGTCAGTTCATGATAGATTGCTTACATTCACATTGCTTTGCTTATGCCAGAGTGCATTAGTGTATGGACTGGGCACACTCTAGCCAGATGTGGCTGATTATATCTCAATATCGTAAAGTGTCAACTAGTAGATATAAGATGTGTACTCTGACAAATAAGCACACTTCACTTCACAACAGTCTTCACCAGGTTATCACCATTACAGGAGTAATATCAACCTCACTGCTTGTATATTCAGTTTTAGATATACAAATTCTTCAAGTTTCTAAAGTGTTGGAGCCATAGGACAGAGCATCTAGGAAAATATCCTCTTCCTTCTACTAGCACATTTCCACACTGCTAGAATTTTAGAGTAGACCCATTTATGTTGAACAGTGATACAACCCTACTAAGGTTCTCCTTAGTTGTAGCCCTCTCTTGGTCTTGGTTCGTACAAAAGAAGCAGATTTTATTGAAGAACAAAATGCTACAATGCATTTCGACCCCATAACCAGACATTTCTCGTGTACAAATCCTGGTACAGGATCGAAACATGTTGTGCAGTTTTGCTTATTAATAAAATCTGCTACTTTTCTAATACTTTGAGGACCCACATGTTCTGTCCTACTCTACAATAGAACCCGAAACCAGACATGAGAGATTCTTCTTGTCTTTAGACCTTCAGTCTTACCCTTGGACCATTACTGGTTATCAAGGAGCTTCATTCAAATATCCAAAAAATTGTGCCTATTCAGTGCACAACTCCTCTAGATGATTAGGTCAACCCTGGTATACTCTTTTTGGTGTAAAAGATTAATGCCCTAAAGAGCGCCCCTCTTGTTTTATTTTGGTTTTATTCTTCTTTAACCTCTTGGGTTTTTTTCTGTTTTCTTCTCGTCATCCTCCTCCTCTTCTTTCTTGTTTTGGCCGCTTTCCCTTCACCTTTAGCTTCCCTTGTTCTATTCCTTGTTTTTTTTCTTCTTAGTCTTCTTATCATTATTATTATTATTATTATTATTAGTAGTAGTAGTAGTAGTAGTGATATATACTGCATATAGTCAGTTGTTCTTTTTGCTGTTCTAGTTGTAATAGTTGTGGGTTCTTTTTTGTGTATGTTTAGGTATTTATGTAATTGTCTTGTTAGAATTTTGCACAGGAAAATTACCATAAATCTGTATGGTCCATTTCATGGTCATGGCAAAGTTTAGATACCATTAAAGCCATCTAAATGCTTTATGTCACAAGTCTCAAATAATACACATAAAATAACACATAAACACAACACATATATAAATGATGTTTTTTTTTGTTATTGAAAGATATGCTATCTGAGGGAATGTTTAGTGCGTTGTAAAACATTCAATCCAAATGTGTCAGAAAAACTTGGAGGAACTCACTTTGTGCAATGCATTTGTCAAGTTTATGTCAAGTCTGACCTGCAGTTGCTTTAAGTCAATGACATGTGGCACACACTGAGGAATGACTAGCATAGGGTTTAGATGGTAAAAAGTATAAATAAATCTACCCTGTAGTTTTTGCTTAGCGATTTGGAAATAAAGGAGCACTCCCACAAAAAATGATGTTCATAATATAATCTGTAGTGAATGTAGTCTTCTCATCAGTGACTGTATTTGTGAGTTATAACCTCACTTCTTATCGTCAGCTATGTCATGTGACCAATATTCCGATCTCCAACTTACACAGGACAGGAAGTCAGTTCTTGATCACATGACACAGCCAAGAAACAGAAGGGAGGTTATAACTCACAAATACAGACACTGATAAGAAGATTAGCTTCACCGCAGATTAAATCTTGTGCCTTTCTAGCACGTCAGATAATTATTTTTTTGTGAAAGTTCTTCTTTAAATATCAGGAGAAAGAGAAAAATTGGCAAATAACAGGAAGTGGGCAACTCCTTTCTGGCCCTTGTGTTCTCTTGACAGGGGTCTGAAAGAGGGATGTGATCATGAGCGGGTGAAAATACTTTTTTATTTGTTTAACTAAGTTTAGAGATTCTCTTCGGGGTTTAATTACCCAGATAAGTAATAACCCCCTTTATGCATGCTTGCAAGATCTAAACTGTATCCATCCTACTATGGATGGACTCCTCCAAAAAAGCTACACTGACTCTGCCGAGCACATGAATTAAAGATCTACCGAACCTGTTTGCTTTTTAGCTCCTGTTTCTAGAATGAATCATGCTTTGCTTTGCTTACTAATGAATGTGGAAATATATTTACCTTGATGTAGACTCGCTAAAGGAATGAGCCGCTTACAGTGTTTGTTGTCATAGCAACTAAATATTTTAATGTATGCTCCATCATGTCAATGCAGGGCACATTTAAATGAATGCTATTCGATAGATCCTTCATATACTGGCATTATATTAACCATTGCCCTACTGCTTTCCTGTAGCAGCATGGCAGTATATGTGAGAAGACTCCTTCTGTACAAGAAGTAAGAAAGGATTATATTGTCAGCTGCCAGAGGGGAAGGAGACTGATTTTATTAAGACCCTACTCCTAGCAGTATATATTAACAGCAGTACCAGTTGGTACATGTGCACCGGAAAAATTAGATAGGCCTATTTATATTACAATTGCTTCAATCTTTTTGAGTCTATAATGTAGTAAGGCTGTGAGGTCAAATGTAGAAATGTGATATACAAAAGGATGTTTGGGTCATCAACCTATGTACTTAATGTATGAAATATCTACCTCATCCTAATCTGTATCTACCACATGGAAACACTTTTGATGGTATTGGTGTAGCGTTTATGACTTGAGTCCCTACAAATGTGCTCTGTGTTCTGCTCTGAAGGAAGCTTGCGAATATAGAAAACACATATTATATTTCACATATTGATTGTTTTACTATCTTAGTGATTGTAGATCCACTGACAGTGTGAGCCAAAAGCCACCCAAAAGGTGGCAGCTAACAGTCAAAGATATTGCAACTCTGGGAACCCAAAAAATAAAGCATTTCTGAAGGTCACATTCAACATTTTTGTTGGATCATTTTGAAGTTGAAGTTCTGCTCTAGACATCCTAATAACGCCCAGATCTGTAGTTTCTCTGGCCAAGAAGAATGTCAAGAACCAGCTGTCCATCTTATCAATACACATGAAATGGATTAATCTACTTCAGTGACCAGAACAGTCCAATTCAACTAAGTGTCCTGAAATGAAAGAGAAGACCAAATGTTAAAATTATGATGTTCTCAATTAGCCGTTAGTTGCCACGGTGATGTCCTTTGTTCTGCTCCTTGATATTTTAACCCCTTCCCTTGTAGTTGAACGCCTATGTGTAAATCTATATCATAACTGCTCTGAGCATGTTGCTGTCTGGAGCAGCATTGACATCTGTCTTTCATCACACAGGCCAGCGAGGAAGGGGTTTACTTTGTTGTTTCACGGCAGACCAGACATCAGACCCCTGATATCTTACAGGAGGCAGGATGGCATAACAACAGCAGCCCTCCATCATGCCCCAGTGAGAGAAACCAATTTAACAAGGTATTTTATATCCATGTAATGTTTTACACTTACCAAAACAAAGTATATCCACATGAATTACTATGCAGTATGGCAATGTGATAGGTATCTTGTCTAATAAAGAGGATGTGTTGGATACATGGCACTGAACAAGGTATCAATTAAAGGGGTTGTATGAGATTATGAAAAGGGTCTGTTTTGTTTCCAGAATGGAAAGAACCTGATGTTCAGGTACCTATTGCACTTAAGGATTTGCACTCCCATACACTGCCGTGTAATGGAGTATGGACTCCCCTGCAGCCAAAATGAATGTTGTACAAGCAGGAGCTCCATAACACATTGTTGCTCCTGCCTGTACCAGTGTTGCTAAAGCCTGGCATAGATGGGCTATATCAGGCTTTAGCAGAGTGGCACAGGCAGAGGCAATGTCTTACGTGAGCTCCTGCCCTACGCCCCCTCACTCCATTCTGTAAATAGTCTGTGCCAATGTAGAAAGGAGGCTATTAGTAGAGCGGAGCAGGAGATCAAATAAGACATCTCTCCTCTGCCTGTGCCCAATCTGCCACAGTCTGACATAGCCCAGCTATGCTAGGCTTTAGGAGAACAACATTGGTACAGGCAGGAACAGCAATATGCTATGGTGCTGCTGTCTATACAGCGCTCAGTGCGGTCGCAGGGAACTCCATTTTCTGGAAAAATGTTTAAAAAAATAAAGTATATAACAAAAATTAATTTTATGGCATTAACAATAGGTTTTTAATAAAGTATATAGAAAGGTTTAGGTACATTTTAATATTCATGAGGATGGTACCTATAAAATGATTAGGAATTGTATCCTTAGGAATATAAATCAGACCTCAGGAGTCATTGACTCTAAGCAGGAGATGTGGGAAACTCTATGTAAGACAAGTTTACCTACTGTACCTTTACACTGACAGCAAAAAAATATAATTTTATTATAGATTTCATAGATTGTGAATATGTGGAGCTAAGAATGTATTACAGAATGGCATAAAGACCATTCCTAATAATGTTTCCAGATATAGCGTCATTAGGCAAAGTGAGGCTCTTAGTCCTGGTAGCATTCCCATTATAAATTTCAACGTCCCCATGGCTTCCTGTGTGACCTATCAGCAGACACGGGATGTTTTACAACCATGTCTGCAACTCCATTGACAGTAAACAGGCTGCATTCTGTATTTGGACCCGCAGGGCAAGCACAAGGACATTAAACCTCTACAACCCTGCAGTATATTTATGGAAGGCTAGTTCTGCTAAGATCAACAGATCTGATAATACCATTATATTATACAACTGCTATTTATTACAATATCCTCCTCGATATACATGGCCAGTACTATGTGAACCCCTGAAGATCCTATGTAGATAGATAGATAGATAGACCTTCTAGTCATAGTTGGGGATTGGAGGGGTAGATAGGTCACGGTTTCACACTTGCCATGAAAAGATATTGCCCTCATTGTTACCACAAAGTTGGGTGCACTACATTTTAAACCATGTAATTGTATTTGCTCCAAGGGAACTGAGGGTCCAAGCCTGAGCGCTGAGAAACTCTAGACCAATTATTCCTCCTCTACCAAAATACAATAGATAGGACCATCGCTTAGGCAGGAAGGGTTCTCCTGGCATTTCCCAAATCATGTAATACTTCACTCCTCCAAACTGACATCCTATGACAGTACCATGTTGGAAATGTGCTTTTTCTAATGCTTTGTTTGTATTGTGAAATGTCTTATGCTGCATGATAACACTCTCTTTAAGGAACTGTTCTGTTATACTAACGCACCTTATCTTTATATAGTTAGCAACTAATATTTCTTTCTAGACACTCCTTATTCTTGGTAAGTATGGAGTCATACACTGTTATGTTGGGTGTGATGGATGCCTGTAACCTCTAAGCTTGGCAAAGAACCAAACTATGGCACAGATGACTTACAATCTTTATTAATCTATCAACATGATACAAGCGTTCTGCATCTATAAGCAAGGGTTCTATTATTTTAGCAAAACCCATGACCAATTATTGTGTGAATGATTGTTTCCCAGACTCCATAATGTGGAAGCTGTGAGTCAGAGTTCAGTGGTTTCAAGAGGTCCTGGACACTCAAGTCTACAGATACCTTTGGGTGACAGTGGCTATGTGTTGGCTGTGTATTTTTTGGAATATGTTAATGGTGACTTTAAATTATGATAAAATAAATGATAAACTATTCAAAACTATCTGTGTACATATAACATAGCCTTTTATTTTAATCTCCAGGAGGGTGTGTTGGAAGTGGTCTTAATTCCTTAGTAGATTAGCATTTGGGTATCTCGTGTAGGACGTATCCTGTTTGAATTTGGTGTATGTGTGGTATTTCAATATTCCCAGACTCATGTTCTGGTTTAGTTGTCTTGCTAGAATTGCTTGGGTCTGTATTGCTGGCTTAGTTTGTGCACATTAGTAAGGGTTAATAGCAACATCATCGAGTGCTAGGGGTAGAAATAACTCTTGAAAGTTTTACTGTGGTGTCCTTTTGCTGAATTCCATATTTCTATGGAGAAATAAAGTTTGGACGTAGCTGTGAGTAATTTGTGCTGGGTTTCTAATATGTTGCCTTGAGGTCTGAATAAAAGTTATGGCGTCTTTTTCTATAAAACGTTATCATTTATTCAGTAGGTGGCTCAGTGATAGGTCTTAAATGAACTTTCGAAATTCAATTCTGTTTTATTATTTAAACCTGTGCTCACAATTACTTTGTGTAGAGCTATAATATGTCAGCCCTGGAGGTATAAAAGGCCCTACTATAATCACGTATGGCCCCAATATCATTTACAGCCATGCAACGGTTGTCTAGACAGCCTTACCGTTCTCCTGCTCTGTTTTAGGAGCAGGAGAATGGAAAGGATGGATTGGGCACAAAACTGAGCCGAGCAGAGCCTACTGACCTCATAGACTATAATGGGGTCCATTAGGTTTCCGGTTAGAGGAAGATTTTTAAAGCAGAGACCAAAGTTGTGCATGCAGGACTTTTGTCTCCACTTCTAAAATCTTCCTCTGAGAGGAAACCTAACGGACCCCATTATAGTCTATGGGGTCTGTAGGCTCCATTCAGCTCAGTTATGTGCCGAATCTGTCCTTTCTGTTCTCCTGCTCCTATAACGGAGCAGAAGAATGGAAAGACAGAACCCTGATATGAACTCAGCCTAATGTGCTGTACTCCACAGATGCTGTATTATGGAGCCGTTTTCGATAATACATTGCCATAACGATTCACCATATAGAGACACTATAGAGTGCATACAAGTCTAATACGTAGCCACAAGGACTCGTGCTTTTATGTGCATGGTTCTGCTGTTGGCTTGTATATATAATGTTCATTCTGGTATGTCTATTGTGAAACACGGTGCAAGTCCCCAATGCCCATTTATACAGTACATGAAACGTCTTTTCTATAATGTCTACTGAATTTATGTTAAATTTACATTTTCACATTTTCTGATGGATGTTCTCAGGATTACAAGCATTGCATATACTATGCAAATAATTTTGTAATCATATTCTATATTATTAATAGTACTACATTGCAGGGCAAGTATTTACCTACTACAATTCTATGTTATATAGGTGGATATGTAAATATATATATATATATATATATATATATATAGTTGCTCTGGTGCCTATGCCTGTCCCGGCCCACTTCTCCTTGCAGGCACTTGCACCACGCTACCCATCTGGCACCTCAGGCCGACTTGTGCTTCAGCTCCTCTCACCTTCTGCCTCGAACCAGCAGAGGTCCCAGCCATGGGCATCTTAAGTATCTTCACCAGGCTGTTATCTGCGTTCCCTTGTGGAGGCCTCCTGATTCCTAGTTTGCTTTTTTACCCAGTACTACTGTGCTATTTAGATTGTCTGCCCGTGTAGTGAAAATCTGCCTACCAAATCTGATTTTCCACTGCCACAGCCCATTAACCATGATCCTCAGCTGCCTGCCCAGACCTCATACCTGTTTCACATATACGCACAAACTCCGCCTGCCCTGATCTCGGTCTGTTTCTGACTACAAGTACCGCCCGGTCCCCTTGATGCCTTGCACCTGTGTCATCGACCTCCATGGGGGCAATAATTCTGTAAAGTAAGAATGCTTTTAAAAATAGAAGTTTGAATTGTATATTTTTATCAGTTAACAAAATACAAAGTGAATAAACAAAAAACAAATATAAATCAACCCAGTATTTAAACTGACCACCCTTCGCCTTCACAACAGCATCAGTTCTTCTAGGTACACTTTAACAAAGTCAGGGATTTTCTAGGATTATAGTCAGGAGTATGATTAACCAATTATACCAAACAGGTGATGATGATCTTCATTTTCATCTATGTTGAAAACAGTCATTAACTGATACAGAAGCAGTTGTGTAGGAGGCTTAAAAAAGCCAAACTCTTCTACAAACATAGTGTCATGCACTATGACAAGACACAAGGTCATTATATTCTATCAGCAAGTTCTCTCCCAGGCAAAGATTTTAAAGCAGACTTGGTTTTTAAGATGTGCTGTTCAAACTCTTTTGAAGAACCAGAAATATACAGGCAACATTGAAGACCATAAATGCAGTGGGCAGCCAACAGAGCTTACCATAGATCAGCAGATAAAAGACACATCATGCTTACTTTCCTTCAAAATCAGAAGATGTCCAGCAGCGCCATCAGCTCAGAACTGGCAGAAACCAGTATGACCTATCTACTGTTGAGTGAAGTCTGGCCAGAAGTGGTCTACATGGGAGAAGCCATACTTTTGACGTGCATACAATTAAGCAACTCAATTATACAAAAAAAACATAGGAACTGGGGTGCAGAAAAATGGCAACAGGTGCTATGGACTGATGAGTCAAAATCTGAAATATTTGGCTGCAAAGCCTCATTCTCACGTCAGTGTTTTGGTCAGTGATTTTTATCAGTGATTATGAGCCAAAACCAGGATTGGAGCCTCCACAGACATAAGGTATAAGGGAAAGATCTCCACCTGTTCTGTGTTTAGAGCCACACCTGGTTTTGACTCACAATCACTGATGGAAATCACTGACCAAAACACTGACGTGTGAATGAGGCTTAACAGAAGGCATTTTGTTCAATGAAGGGCGAGCAGTACAATAATGAATGTCTGCAGGCAACACATGCAGTATGGTGGAAGTTCCTTGCAAGTTTGGGGCTGCATTACAGCAAATGGAGTTGGGGGATTTAGCCAAAATTAATAGTGAACTCAATGTAGAGAAATACAGTTTAAGGGAACGCTCGCTCACAGGGGACAGCAATGACAGACTTCTCATCAAACTGGGGTTTTCAAGCTCAAATGGTGATTTATTTGTCACACAGCACATCACAGTTTCCAAGTTTCAGCATCACTCTGCACCATGAAGTCGCCAGCTTCACATCATAATGTGTTACAGCAAACACAAAACAATAAACCCCTTGCCGGCTAGTCACTTATATAGAGGTCTCCCTAACTCACCTATAGCTCAGTTTTCACACTGTGGTATTCGGCTTCAGACAGACTCCTAGTTGTGACCAGTGCAACCCACCAGTCCTCCTGCTGGGAAGCAGCGAAATACCTTGGGGGATATGGTCCAGCAATCCTGCTGACTCTGACCATTCAACACCTTTATTCTTCTGGCATCACTAGGTCCCCCAAAATCAGTCTTCCTCAGCCTTGTGGCCGCCCAGCTCTCCTTGCTGGAACCACCCGAAGCCTCTGCAGGCTTCCTCTTCAATTCCCTTCCACTTTCCATATATGAGGCCTGTCACTGCCTCAAAACAGGCAGATACTTCTCCATCATGCAATGCCATCAGAGAGGCGTCTTATTGACTCCAAATTTATTCTGTAGCAGGGCAACGACCCCACACATACAGCTAATGTCATTAAAAACTATCTACAACGTAAAGAACAAGGAGTCCTGGAAGTGATGATATGGCCCCCACAGAGATCTCATCTCAACATCATGAACTCTGTCTGGGATTATATGAAGAGACAGAAGGATAGGAGCAAGCCTACATCCACAAATCTGTGGTTAGTTCTCTAAGATATTTGGAACAACTTCCCCCAAAATTTCTTCAAAAACTGTGTACAATCGTACCTAGAAGAATGGATGCTGTTTGAAGACAAAGAGTGGTCACACAAAATAGTGATCTGATTTAGATTTCTCTTTTGTTTATTCACTTTTGCTAATTGTAAACTATTAACACTTCTATTTTTTTTAAGTATTTTTGCTTTTAAATCATAACCATTACTATTATATGAAAATGAACCTCACATTCTAAAATGAACGTTCAATGAATATCCTGAAATGAAAGCAACTAGGGATTATTAGTATAGTATTTTGTAATCTCCTAATTCCACATCACAAAGGCCTATCATAAAATCCAGGCATCTCTAGTCAGTAGTTAAACTGATAACATACAACATACATAACATAACATACAATTAATAAGGGTTCATGAAGTGCCAGGTAATAAGGTATGCACTACATACACTCCTTACAGCACAATGTTAACTACACCTCTCCTTTGGTCTTTTATATATGGCTCAGGATGTATACACAGCCCTAGTATTGCAGAACGTAACATGTTATGATAACAGCTGTCAGAGGCTTAACTTCTTTGCTGTGTCTGGATTAAAGTGTAGATCAAGGGCCAGTGGCCACGTCCCAGCATCTGGTTCATACCACGCTGCCTTCCACTGACGATCATTTGTCTTTACATTTAAGATGATTGGTTATTGTAGAAACAAATGTTAGTGCACGGCAGTGATTTGCATGCTGAGATACGGGGTGCACAGCCGGGTCACCAATCTGTCTGGAACAGGAAAAAGAAACGGCTTTCCCTAATGACGTGTTTAAGCAGCCACTCTCTAAACAAAGACACATCTGGGCAAATTGTTGATAGCAGCCAATGTTACAATTGTATTACCCTGACCTTAATAAAGCATCATGTAATCCGTGCAGTAAAGGAGATCTAAACAGGGCAGATTTAGAAGGGAATTAGGGTAAACTATAGACAGCAAAAGGGCCATAAAAATTAAAGGGGAAAAAGTTTCAAAGTTTACCCAGCTGTATGCAACATCAGACCAAAGTTCCTTGCGCCCACCAGAGGAAATGATTCTGAAGGCCCACCCTCTGTGTATATAAGAGCCCTGTTTTATTAGGGTCCATTATTGTCAGAGCTTAGGCCCAGCAGAGGATCCTCTGGTGGCCAGTCTGACCGTGGCTGTATGTATATTATTGGAGAATTTTTGCAATGACCACAGTGTAGTGTGGTGTGGAATATGCACTTATAAGTTTTGCACTGATGTGGGGTCAAGCACATAATTGTATTAATGCACTGTACAAACTTAGTTGTACATAATATGGAATCCGTAGAAGTCTATGATCCTAATGTGTACTACCATATGCATCTAAATTCATATGATTCAAAATGGCATCACATTATACACTGCATTCCCTGGATTTAATGAAGGCCATTTTGGCACCAAAAATGATAAAAAAGCAGAATGGACCCAGCATGCATGTGAAAACCTGCACTCCATGAATTTTATAGTGGCTGTGTGTGGCACGTAACAGGTAGGAATTAGTGTTGGGTCCCTGTTAGAGATGAGCGAATCATTGAAAAAATTATTCGCCGAACATTCGCTGAAGTTTTCCTAAGATTCGTATATTCGACGAATAGATTCGTTGTATTTGAGTACAAAATATACGTTATTATGTGCTATTAGCGAACATTCGCGCACTAATAACGAACGTACAGTTAAAAAATGTACGCAACTTCTTAGAAGACGTACGCATGAGCGTACAAATAGCTTACGAATCCTAAGCGAACTATTGCGTACGTGATTATTACGTAATACGCAGGTACGTACAACTAGAGGCCGTGGCGTGCACTCCTCAGAGGGCAGAGCGAATATTCGAAAATGGCATCCAGATGATCCTCATCATTTAGCTCTGCTGCACAGCTGAAATACATAGTCCGGCTGATAGACCGCCAGGATTATGATTTACGATGGCACACACCGCCACCCGAACCAGCATAAAAAGTAGGTGATCTAGCAGGTGATCCGAGGCTTGCGCCATCATTTTGACACCTTGCGGACCCCGGGCCAGATCCAGTGTAAATGGTCAGATCTGAAATCGCCCTCAGAGGCAGTATGATGAATATTTGAGGTAGAACAAGTAAGGTGCTGTCTATCCGACTATAGGCATAGTACAATCATCCACAATACTATAAAGTGAATATGAGGACACATTGCGGTGGTACCTGTAAAGAAATACACACAATGGGCAACATACTTGAAAACGTTGCTGAAAGGTAAAAACATTAGTGCAAACAATCCAGTGCATACAATATAGTGCAAATACATTATATGTATAATGTAAACATTTTAAATATCACCTACCTAGTCTGCTCACGGACACGTTTAAGTCTTTCTGACGCTTGTCATAGTACTGGAGCAGAGTCCCAAACTCAGTTGCAATTTGTAATCCACATAGGTAAAATTGTAATCCAAATGGGTAAAAAAATAGCAGCAAAGGTTCCTTAAAAAAATCTTTTTCAAGGGGCTTCCCAACAACCTGAAAAGGGGGAAAAAAGGGATGAGGCGCACGTCTGCGCAACTTGGTTAAAGCAGCCTCGGGGACCATAGAATTTTGACGAAGGAAGTAGTCCTTCCGCGGCGGAGCGGGAACTCCTGCCGCCTCCGCCGTGTCAGCCAGCGGAGTGAACACCTCAGCGGGCACCTCAACCAACTTCTTAGGCTGCAGGACATATTGAGAGACCTAGATCTCCTCCGGTTCCTTCTCCTCATAGGGGTCGGTGGCCCACACCATGCCTCCCCAGTCAGGACCTTGCTGTGTTGCCATCTTAATTTCCTGAGTTGCCTCGTGTTCCTCGTGTGCTGGAGAAGGGGGTGGGGCTACAAGGGAGGAGTCTGCATCGCAAATCAATTGAATTCGTACGCAACAGCGTATAGAGTAACTTATACGTAGCAATAGCGTATAATTGATAGGACAAACTATGTAGCGAATGCGTACAAAGCCGAAGCGAAGCACCTAATATTCGGATTCGCTTCGCAGCTAAAAAATCCCAAAATTCGATACGAATCAACGAATCGACGAATCGATTCGCTCATCTCTAGTCCCTGTCTTACAGAGATTGCCTTGACGTTTGGCAGACGGGCCCAAATAATTTTATACAAAATGTATTTGCCAAGAATCTCAAATTTACTAGCATTAGTACCAGAATATTTTCGATAACTATAGCATTATTGTACGTTATTTGTGTTTGCAGAGTACTGTTGCATTGTATTATTTTCCTTTATTTTTCTAGCCATGGCAGCGTGCACCTGCACATTCGCTTGTACTGACTGACCCCCTTTTTCATTAGCCCTGGGTGTCTGTTGTATGAAACAGCAGAAACCCAGCAGTATGGTGCCTGCGGTGCTCGTGTGAGTGGATGCCATCTTTAATGACCCAGCTTCCGCCACACTATTATGGTGGAGGTCAGGAAGGGATTAACATTGAGGGTCTGATCTGAGGTCTGACTTTGGGGGTCTGATTAACATTGGGGGTCTGAATTGAGATCTTTTTGGGCTGCCATGCCACTGAGAATTAAGAGTGTATGGAACTAAAGTAGAAGGCTTTGCGCAGTGTGTAGTTTCTAGTACTGGAGAACTGAAGCAATTGAAGGGGAGAGAAGCTGAAGCACCCCAGAATGGCCACTGTTCAGTATATCGAGCTGTCTGCTTCCAGCTCTATACACTGAATAATTTCTGGCACTGCAGCATCCGAAACAGCTCTGTGTGTAAAGGAAAGGTTTATACACAAACCTAGAAGAGGATTCTTTACTGTAAGAGTAGCGAGACTGTGGAACTCTCTGCCTGAGGAGGTGGTGATGGTGAATTCACTAAAAGAGTTCAAGAGGGGCCTGGATGTATTTCTGGAGGGTAATAATATTACAGGTTATAGTTACTAGAGATGGGTCATTGATCCAGGGAGTTATTCTGATTGCCTAGTTGGAGTTGGGAAGTGGATGGACGTATGTCCTTTTTTTAGCCTTACAAACTATGGGGGTCATTGACAAGCAGATATAGGCCAGTTTTTAGCATATATCCGTCGCAGGCTGTGGCGCAAAGGTTATTTGTGCCGCAATCTGGAAATTTTCCCCACTCACACCACGACTAAAAAAGGCAGGCGTGGCATTGGTGTCCCGGCAGACCTGTCTCATTTATAAATTTCTACACCTGTTTTTAGGAGTAAGAAATGGTCTAAAATCTAAGCCGGCAATGGAGCTAGGGTAGATTTAGACCGGGGGTGGATACGCCAAAGTTATGTAGTGGCTGGTGCTTCTACATAAATTTGGTGCATCCACTACCAGCTAGAGAAGTATTAAGACCGGCGTCTAAAAGACCCCCTATGGTACTTTGTTAGCTGATCGGTGGGTGTGCTGGATGTTAGACCCTTACCCATGTAATATTGATGATCTCTCCGGTGTATAGGTCATCAATATATGTAGCCCGGAGAACCCACTTAAATATGCTGAGCAGGGGATGGTCCTTTAGGGCTTGGGTGATAGATTTCTTCATCTTAGATGGTCACAATAATTTTATTTAAACACAGAAAAATCTTTGGAGAAGCTCTTAATATTTAATGAGACTATACAAGGGAATGCGGCAATGGTAATGAACGCTGGTAATGACTGTATTCATACTGTAATGAATCGTTAAAAGCTCATTACATGGTATATGACAGAAGTAGGTCAGCAGCATCAGGGAAGACTTTGGATCCTTTACTAAATCCTTGTGATTTGCTGAATGGAATAGGCGAGGGAGATGCTGTACTATGTTTCAGTGACGCTCACGTGTTGTGTCAGCTCAGCAGCTGGAGGGAGCGGTTCAATCTGCTGTGGCTTGTGTGTCAGACACGTGTTACTACTTCCAATCTGGGATTCTCTGATATAAAACATTCATCTTGCAGTAAACATGAAGATCCCGGCACAGGCTGGATTGTGTTGCGTGTCGTGCCTTGAAAGGGTCATTTTAGAGGAACAGCTGAGCTGCGATGTAGATATAGCTAAATGTAAACTGATAATAAGGCTTGGAAAGGTTTACATTGCAGAGGATGTGTCACTTGTGGTGGGGAGTGTTTTTTCTGCCTTGTGGTTTTCTAAAGGTTCAAGAAAATATGATATCCGTAAAAAAGAAAACCTGTGTTTTTATTTTTTTTTTACAAATAAAGTTTTCAGTGCACAGTGGGTGTGACCGCTACGTTCGGTGCACTTGGCTTTCTCTGAGTCATTACTACTGGCTCTGAAATTTCAGGGACGAAACAATCGAAGGTGGTGCTCGGAGGCGTTACGGCAGAGCAGTGGTTCACCAAATGGAGCAGCCAAGTCCATGGTGCAGCGAAAACCTTACTTGTATCAAAATAGGCATTTCACTTGATTAGATGACTAAATTGGTACTGCCACATGTGAAGGCACCTAAAGAAGGGAAGAGGGCTGTGCTACTATGTTTCCATAATTCCCATTAACTTGTATGGAAGGAACTGTCTGCAACATTCATGCTGAATAAAGTTAGCGGGAGGGGGGGCCATGGCAAGAAGGAAATACGTCTTTTCACTTTCTTTTCTGGTAGCTTATCACACCTCCCTTCTGTAGACCTTCAAAATTCCTACATCCAATTATGTAGAGCTTGTTTTGGGTGACAAATTCATAGAGCCAAGAGGAAGAACACACTGTAGTAATACGACCAAACAAATACTAAAACTCAGTATTGGCTAAGAAAAAATATATAGTAGTTTTGTGTCATCTGCAATTCCCAGTCCAACAGTACCATAGCATAAAAGTCCTTAAAGAGGACTTGTCACCAAAAAATGCAGTGTAAGCTGCAGGCAACATGTTACATGTTATACTGAATCCATTCCCACAAAGATAATATATCAATCTGCTCAGCCCCTCCTGCTCTGTAACATGCTGCCTGAAGATTGCATTGCATTTTTGGGTGACATGTCCTCTTTAAAGGACTTTTATGGCATATCCCATAGGGTGATTCCTGGCCCCTTTTCCCAGCAGAGAACTGATTATCCCGTTCTTATGATTGGCAAGCATCCTAATAGACACAGCCATAGCAATTAGTATTTTATAACATATTCAAAGAATACCTTGTATTAGTCTTCTTGGCCTGCTGTAGGTGTTTCACAGTTGCATTATTTTTTATGCCTTTTTTATTATACATTGGTGATTTGGTTCAGTACTGCGAAGCTCAGAATCCTGCTTTCTATATACATGTTTAACATTGGTCTACTCCTTCAATGTCTATGCATCCTGTAACAACTAATATGATTTTTTATATGGATAGATGAAGAACATGAGTTTTGACCAATATTTCTACTGGCTATATTATATAGTGCAGTATAAAGTAGTGGGAAATTTGTCTGGAATTGGTTTACTGGTTTTGTGGTGGCTTATTTGAAGCCAACAATCAATAAAATAACCAGTAATGGTCTACCACATAATTAGAGAGAATTTCCTAAGAGTAAATCTTAATGCCACTATCTGATGCTCTATATATTATCAAGGATTGTTTAGTTTGGGAATTCCCTTAAAATATCAGGCAGCATTTTTATACCAGACAGTATCTGCCCATTTATTTCTTTATTCAGTATATTTCAGTGTCTGGCTTCTGGCTTCATGGACAATAACTCATCATAAAGACATACATTATGACAGGGGCAAATTGGTAACCTAAAAGCCTAAAAGTGGCCCCATGATGTAGACGGGTCCGAATTGATAGAATCGGGGCAACACAAGTAGGCAGTTCCAACACAAGTAGATGAGGCTGACACTCATAGAACATCAGATCATTATATACTTGGCCAGCAACAGTAAAGAAGGCTTGGGCGGCCCCCTCGACTTCGGCCCACATGGAAATTTCCCTGTAGGGTCTATGGCCAGTCCGCCCCTGCATTAAGAGTATTATTCCCAATCTTTAGAACTACATTTGAGTTCATTTTAATGTTATTGTAAATCTTACTTACTCAATTAGTATACTGAGAATGAAGGGCATGCTGCGCTGGTTTAGCTCTAAGTCCTCTTCCTTTTTCCTTTTTCCAATACTGTGAGGTCCCACAGGTCAACTCCCCACCGGCTTTAAAGTGATGGCATATCCTAGCAATATGCCATCACTTTATGCAGTGTCAGATTGGGGTTTCTTGGGCCCACCAGAGGAAATTATTACCAAGGGCCAACCCCTATATCATCAATAAAGTATAATAGGCTATGAATCAAACAAATAGACCCTCATTGTAGGTGATTGGCTCCAAAGGCAATCAAAGGTTTATTTTTATTCTTGTACTTTTGGGGTCCACTATGGTATTAGAGCCTGGACCCACCAGAGGCTCCTCTGGTAATGTGGTGGACTAGTCCAACCCTGACTTTATAAGATGGGAAGTCTCCTTAAATGGTAGTAGTGGATATGTGAAGAGATGACTATCCAAAATGGTCATCTCAGAGTAGATGGTAAATATGCAAAGTATATGATGGAACTAAAAATCTGACCTACCTAAGAGGTTGGTCTTCTCAAAGATACATTTTCAATACTGGAAATTGTTAATGATATAATAATGCCATATATCTCATTATATCATAACCTTATCACTTTGTTACCAGAATGCTAATCGAACAGTACTATGTGTGGAGAAGGTTGTGAACATTGTTAAGGACCATACAGAGTCATTGGGCATGACAGTGGCAGGTGGCGTATCGAACTGGGAGTGGGACCTGCCTATTTTTGTCACGAGCATAGACCCTGATGGTGTCATTGGGAGAGATGGGAGAATAAAAACAGGTAATCTTTTTCATTGTCATGTCAATTGCTTGTACTCCAGTTTATTGCAATGAACTATATATGAACTATAGGTGTGTGAGCACACACTGTACATAGGCAAAGTATCAAAATAAATTTACAGATATTTTCTGATAGAAAACACACATCAGAAGGGAACCATTTTATAGTCTTTGAATATAGCATTTTCAGTTATTGCAAATATACATACAATAACATATTGCTGGTGTTTCTCATGGGGCTGAAATTCTGGTCCACCTTCTCCTGCATTCAGTGGTGGACATGCAAGGTAACTTCCCTGTTCTCTTCCTACTCTCCCTGCTGGCATACTGACATTATAGTGAAACAGCCCAGACACCTTTCATTCATTCATGCCTACTTCTAAGTTCATAGAAATCTATAGTTATATCTCTCTCTAGACAGAGGAGAAGAAAATTTGGGGGGCTGGCATTCCAAAGTGCTAGTTATGGTGGAATCGCTGGAGCTGTGGGACTATTTTCTAGAGGGAGGAAGACAGGAAAACAGAGGTTTGGCAAATGAAGGGGGGGTTGCAAAAGATGACTGCAATGCACTCCTGACAGATGCAGCTGCTTGATGGTCACATGGGACAAGCTGCTGCCAGCCCACAGAAAGTGAAGAGACAAGAGCTGCACATGGGCGAGTAGTAAAGAAGCTTAAAGGAGTGAACAGGAGTGTTTTTTTTGCATTACAATAGTGCATTTTTCCAGATTTTTTTTTTTAATTTGTGGGATAATCATTTTAAAGTCTGTTTCTATTTAGAATTGTGGGTAAAACTTGTACAATTGAGACATCTATGGACACAGGGAAATAAAAGTGATGGAAACATTGTTTCTCCTGAGTTCTACTTATTTAAAGGCTTTTCTTTTTTGACATTTCGGTTCCAATTAGAATCGTTGTCAAATTTCTTATGGCTTAGTGGCTGCTGGCTTCCATCAGAAAGCAGTACATTGCTGGGTGAAGTATGTGTGAGAGGGTCCTGAGTCACTCACTTATCTGAGCTGTATGCACATTCCACATTTCCCAGGACAGGCCCAGTTCTGAGTGCAGCTCCCACTTTCCTGTAAACTCTGTCAAACAAGATGTATCATCACACAAGTGACATGATTTTTTTTGTTACTGGAAGGGTCACTGATGCTCAGCGGTAACGACTTTGATGCTGCTTTCTCCTTTGGTGTGCTGCTCTCAGAATGAGGGGGGAGATGTTTTGTTTGCGGTCTTAGTGAAATGTTGACATGCTGCACATAGCCGGCTTCCTGCTGTCATAAGGCAATGTCACATGTTCTGACACCTACAAGCCTAGAAAGAATACATATATATACTTAATAGCTTTCATGTGCAGAACAATAATTCAGATCCAGTCTCAGAATTGAAGGCAGGATTTCAGACCACAGACTGAAATGTTATGCAATGGGAATCAGGCTTCCAGGATGCTGAGCAATGCACTGAATAAATGAACCTGGCAATGGGTTTCATGAAGAACTTACTATGCATGTGTGGCCACTTCCACATTGAAATTAATAGGAGTTATAGTAATAGCACATTGCTTTCTCTGCACGTATAAGGTCCCTTTTCTATGAAACCCATGCTGGGACCAGTCTAGTGTTGGCACTGGTAGAGTCCAAGTACCAGTACCCTACTTTTGTAAACACCCTCCTCCCTGCATTATCTGTATAAGACAGTACAGCATAGTGTATATGCTTTGTGCCAGCTGAAAAGAATAGGAGGAAAGTGACATAGAAATATCATAAATTATTACAGTCTTCCCAATATATTGGGTGTGCAGCCCCCTCCCCAGAGACTAGAGGTTTGCAGGGGAGATGAATATAGAGCTTTATCTAGGTGCCTACTGTTAGGCTACCTTCACACTTGCGGCAGCAGGAGCTGGCAGGCTGTTCCGGCGGGGGAACAGCCTGCTGGATCCGTGCTAATGCTAGCCCACCATACAGCCGGATGTCCACTCCGGCCCTATTCACTATAATGGGGGCGGGCCAGAGGTCCAGCTGCAGCATGGCAAACATGCCGAGAGGCGGCCGGACCCTGTTGCCGCAAGTGTGAAAGTAGCCTTACTGTCTGGGTCTACAGCAGAACATTAGAGCTGTTTTTCAATTCCCTGCTCATTCTGTCACAGTCTACATGGCAAAGCTAACAAGTGAGCTGTAGAAAACAGGAAGGCTCAGTCTAGTGTTTTCTAATAGTTAGTTTGAAACAAGCAATATTCCAAGATATTTTTTATGAGCAGTCACATGCAAATAAAAAAAATACAGCACAAACAATATGTTTTTAATAATATACTTTTTAACAAAGCTTTATTTAAATCAGTGTCTAATAAAAAACTACTTATGTTTCCTCAATTCACAGGTGACATTTTACTGAATGTCAATGGTGTAGACCTAACAGGAGTCAGCCGTAGTGAAGCTGTGTCACTACTAAAAAACTCTTCCTCCTCATGTGTGGTTCTGAGAGCCCTGGAAACAAAAGAATACGAGCCAGAGGAAGACATCAGCAACTCTCTGCTCATGGAACCTGTCCAAAATGGCTTTGAGAACAGAGAATGGTCACCAGTCTGGGTCATGTGGCTGAAGCTGCCTCAGTAGGTTTTTAAGATCTCATCTTTTTACCAGAGAGTGGGTGGAAAGATATATGTTTCTTGGGCTGTTCCCTCCCCTGGGTTTATTATTCACTATAGGTGATGTGTTGTAATTAATGCCAGATTTGCCTTTAGAACTTTTGCATAAAGAGTGTGTTTTCTTTCCTAATTGGATGTGTATCGGGCTGTAGTTAAGACATTGCACAGGAAGCACCGGGGATGATGAAGAAACGTTCCCATTTGTGAGGCCTTGCTCATATTCCGTTGCCATTCCTATGTGACTGCGAATTTGTCAATTGATCTAAATATGCCTGCAGCAACAAATGTTAGTTTATAAGCTGCCAATAGAGTGTTATTATTGAGGTTAGATTTATTTCAAGTACATGGACTGCACACATTACACAGGCATTGATGAAACTTTAGTAATAATCTAAAAAAAAAAAAAAAAAAACAAAGATTGTAATAGATCCTGTAGAAAAAAAACTAACCATGATGGCTGACAACAATTGACAACAATTTAAGTTTCACAGATGTGAATGTAACATATTGACAGATCCATCAGGGAAGTACACAGTTCTCATAGCGCCCCACAGCAAAACTTTTGCCATAGTGGAATTCAGGCAGCATTGCACGTATTTGTGGATGGAAGGCTGAAGGGTGGGAGGAATTATGTAGAGGTATTTTATAAATGTAAGAATAAAGCATTTTTGGAGCAGGACAGGCCCCTTCAGCAGACCCTCCATCCAGCAATACTGGCAGTTCCGTCTGGATTCCATGATAGCCCTGGTTGACGTTCGGCCATCTTCTGGCGAACAAAGACACAAAGTGAGCATCAGCCCTGTAGGCTATTCCAAGTGTTGTGCCTCCTGCACAATGGACACAGGTGAGCACCCATATGGCAGCATCTACTGTCTGTCTGGCAGTCCTACCCATATGCAGGGGTATGACACCCCTCACCCCAACTAATTTGCCAGTATGCATGCATCAAACACTTTCAGGTAATGTGGAAATGCAATGTGCGAATCCCCAGATTTTTGACAAATAAATGTTGTTATTTTTTTAATGAAGTGGAAGAAATCTTTAATTTAAAAAAAATTATACAAAAATCACCCTCCACCTTACTCATTTTGACCAAATCGTTGAAAAACCAGGTGCTCGGTATGAACATTATATTTCTTAATGAATTTGTTAGACAACTGACATAAATAAACTGATAAATCTCCCATTCCCTTCACACAGTCTATTGTAAAATTGGCTGCCTGCAGCTACCACTAGGAGGAGCTCCTAGTAATGGTATACAATTACCATTACACTTAATAGTAGCTGTAAGAAATTTCTTTGCACTGAGCTCCCCCTAGTGGTGGCTTCCACAAAATAAAATTATTCTAGATTAGGGACAGGAGAATACATCACTGGCCTTCTCTCCCCTAGCCTCCATAGCAGTCACTTCTGGTCTCCCCGATTAGTCACCTCTCATGACATGTCAGTTTTAGTAAAAACTTCCAATACCCATAAAATAACAATTCTGGAGCATTTTTTTTTTGTATTTATTTCATCCAACCTGGAAATAGTATAGGGATGTTACTCTATCTCTATTCAAATTAGTGTTTATGAGCCAGGGGCAGACTGGAAACTTAAAGTGGCCCTGGAAAGAATACTAAAAGTGGCCCCGTTTTGTAGTCAGGTCCAAATTGATGGAAGGCAGCAAATACCATATTGTGGCACATTATACCACCCGAACAGAGCCAAATACCACAGTCCATCACAAAATACTGCCAGCAGCACAAAATACATCCCCAAAAATTGTCCACTGGCCGGCCGTGAGAAGGGCCCCTGGGCATCGGCCCACCGGGAAATTTCCCTGTAAGGTCTATGGCCAATCTGCCCGTTATGAGCTCTGTATAGTGTTTATGAGCTTTGTATGACATGAGTGATGTCATCATATGTTGGTGATGTCATTATAGGTTATGTAGGCTCAAAAGCTTCAAGCTATGCTCTGTGAGTTCATTATTACCCATTACATGCTAAAAGGAAAATCTAGTCTATCCACGAAGGCCCCATGAATCCAGCACACAAAGAGTTTCATAGTAATGGCCTGACAAGGTCCAGATGTTGCAGGAGAATTCCAGTAAAGAGCTTGCTGTGTTGTTAGAGCCTTTGCTTTTTATTCTCTCTGTCCAGTATATGGGTTTTTTTGCTCAGGAAGCAGCTGTGTGTTTGTGAATCAGATCCCACTCCGGTGTATTGTAATACTAGGCAGTGACTACTTGGATTGATGAGGTTGGGAGTAAAGCAGATTGAAGCCTTTTTGTATTGTTATTGCCCACTAGGAGTTGTCGATCAGAGGTCCCGAATGTGACGTGTTTATGTATTATTTATGTTGTGTTGGAAACTGTAAAAATATATTAACTTGGAGAACATTTTTAAAAGTATTAACAGATTTCGTAAGTGAAATGAATGTAAGAGATGGGAAAATTTTGCATACTTTGTACATACCGAGTTATGCCATGTATTCTACCACACCGAAAACGAAATACTAAATTCACAGTTCCACTTGTTTCTTTTTACCAGGGAGCATTGCATTGTGGGAGTTTAGTCAACGCAACACAAAGTTGTAAAAGTCACATGTCCGACAGCCATGTAGAAATAAAACTCTGTCTGTTTCCAAGGGCAACCAGCACAAGTAGTACTAAGTATTCCATATGGATTTAAAGATGTATTACTGTTAGCAGTTTATTAATTCTAAAATGATGGATACAAAGCAAATGTTCAAATATTTTATATCAATCCGTCAGAATTACTAAGATCTCATTCTATAGATAACATTAGTTACTTTTAAGGGATAAAAATCTGTCCTGGTCATGTGATGGACGCACAGGTGCATCACTTGTTATAATGGAGTAAATTATCTAATACTGTGCAATATATAGACAGTGCCAACTTAGACTAGACAGTCTAAAAATGAGCCAGATTTATCCCAGTTACTCATGAGTATGAAACATATGGAGCACCTGTCAACTGTCTATTGTACCAGATATAAGGTGGCTTACTTGTTTCCATCTTGCACCAGAATTTTGGCACAATTTCACCTATTGAATAAATAGCATAAAGTATTGATACATAAAGTACAGCATATTGAAACATCGGCACAGATTTAATAATGCAGTCTATTAGTTAGACACCATAATCTCAGATCAGCCAGTCAGAAGATGAGCCAAATTTATCACAGTGGCATACACTGTGTGAGAAATTTGACCAATCTTGGCGCATGTTTATACAACATTTTGCACCGAAAAAATCTGTTTTGCCTGTGGCATCTCCTCTCTCCCGGTGAACACAGCCTCCAGAGGACTCAACCTGCCTGCTGCTCCACACTGCAGGCTGTTCGTGGCCTTCCCCATCTGCTTCCTGGTCATCGCTCCATTAGGGACTTGTGCAGACCTAGGCTAATCTGGTCTCAACCAATGGCAGTGTTCCCTGGGGAATCAAAGGGTCATTCCCATCTTGGACAATTGGGGCATATCGATAGGATATGCCCCCATTGTCCTATAGGTGCGGGTCCCACCGCTGGAACCCGCACCTATATCGAGAAACGGGTCCCAAAAGTGGAGGGCGCACCGCGCATGCGTGGCCGCCCTCCATTCATTTGTATGGGGCTGCTGAAAATAGCCTTCACTTTGGGCCCCGTTTTCGATATAGGTG
>ONZH01010453.1:0-47500 GCA_900303285.1 Rhinella marina
TGAGTTGCTCACCAAGGTGCGGCGCATATGCGCCCATTTTCGCAAGTCCACCACCGATGACGAGACCCTCAGGACTGTGCAAGGGCGGCTACAACTCCCTGTTCACCGGCTGCTGTGTGACGTTCCCACGCGTTGGAATTCGACGTTACACATGCTAGCCAGGGTGTACCAACAACGAAGGGCAGTTGTAGACTGCCAGCTGATCCCCCGAGGTGGTAGTCAGGCCAATCAGCTTCCTCATGTCTATGCTGAGGAGTGGACGTGGATGGCTGGCATCTGCCAGGTCTTAGGTCCCTTTGAGGAGGCAACAGAGAAGGTCAGTGATGATGCACACATCATCAGTGTCACCATCCCTCTGTTGTGCCTCATCCAGAACTCCTTGAGGAACCTAAGATCTGAGGATTCAGCAGTGTCACAGGAGGTGGGGAAGACAGTGACATTGAGAGCACACTGTTGTCAGTTTCGCAGCGCGAAACTGAGGAGGAGGAGGTGGCTGAGGAGGAGGAAGAAACTCTTGGGCACCATGCATCAGGGGGTGATTCCATGCTACCTGTTTAGCGGGTATGGGCTGAGAAGGATGAATTGGGGTCGGAGGAAGGGGGGGAGGAAGAGATGGAGAGTCCGCTAAGTGAGGAGGCTGAAGGCTTGCGTGTTGGCACAGTAGGGCACATGGCAGACTTTATGCTTGGCTGTCTTTGTCGTGATCCCCGGGTCAAGAGGATACTGTCCACCAATGACTATTGGGTGTACACCCTCCTTGACCCACGCTACAAGGACAACTTTGCCCAACTTATACCCGTGGAGGAAAGGAGCACCCGAGTCACTTTCTACCACAAGGCCCTGGTTCAGAAACTGCTACAGGCCTTTCCAGACCAATCGAGCAACAGGGGGCGGACTGCAGTGGCTGAAGTTGGAGAGGAGAGGAGGGGGAAAGTCAGTGTAGGCGCCAAGGGCAGGGGTACACTATTCCATGCTTTTGCCAAGTTTCTTAAACCCCAGCAAGACAGTACGACACAGCCACAGGGAAGGCAGAGCAGGGCGGTACAGTACCGCAAGATGGTGAGGGAGTATGTCGCGGACCAGACCAATGTCCTGACTGATAACTCCACGCCATATAATTACTGGCTGGCCAAGCTGGACAGGTGGCCAGAACTTGCGCAGTACGCTCTTGAGGTGCTTGCCTGCCCTGCTGCAAGTGTACTGTCTGAAAGGGTTTTTAGTGCCGCCGGGGGTATCATTACGGACAAACGGACGCGCCTGTCCACCGTCATCGCCGACATCCTCACGTTCATCAAGATGAACAGGTCATGGATATCCCCCCAGTTCTCATCCCCACCTCAGGCTACCTCCTAAATTGCTTGCTTTCCTCCTCCTCCTCCTCCTTTTCATCTGAGTTGCATATGCAACATATTTTCAGGAAAGTCATCGCGCTTTCTACTAACAATTTTTCAGGAAAGTCATCCGTCTTTCCAATAACAATGTTTCAGGAAAGTCATTGCGCTGTCTAAAAACAATTTTTCTGGAAAGTCATCGCGCTTTCAAAAAAAAATTTTCTGGAAAGTCATCGCGCTTTCAAAAAAAATTTTTTCAGGAAAGTCATCCGGCTTTCTAAAAACAATTTTTAAGGAGTCATGCGGCTTTGTAACCAAATTTTTTTATGAAAGGCCATGGGGTTCTATACACACAGTGCTGACGGAAGCCCATCAGCCTTTCTAAACACCATGCCCACTGCCTCTCCCAAGCGGTTGTGGTGCTGATGTTGCCTCACACTTAAAATTGCGTCACCATTACCGTGTCCCTGAAAATTGCCTTGGGGTCATCGCCAGACTATTTTTATGAAAGGCCATGGGGTTCTATACACACAGTGCTGACGGAAGCCCATCAGCCTTTCTAAACACAATCGAATCTGTCCCATCATGGGAAAGTCCCCCCAAGGAGTCCCCACTGTAACTTGCTTCCCATACAACTACCTCACCCCCCGACACCTGTGTCTCGCCATTGTCCACCACCTCCTCAGACAACACTGGTAAATCCCCACTGTCAGCACACTGAGACTGCAAAAGGTCTTGCGAATTGGGGCAGAGAATGTTTTGGGGTAGCACTTCAGAGAAGGGGTGACTATGGGGTTCCAGGGAGTACGTGACCACATGCAATCTCCATCTAAAAAGTCATACTGAGGCTCACCACCATGCTTTACACTGCAATCTTATTACTGAGGCTCACCACCATGCTTTACACTGCAATCTTATTGAAAGACAGACAATCAAGGGTTCACCGCCAGGTTGTCAGGCAGCATTTTTAAGTGGGTCACCATTACCGTGTCCCTGAAAATTGCCTTGGGGTCATCGCCAGACTATTTTTATGAAAGTCCATGTGGTTCTATACACACAGTGCTGACGGAAGCCCATCAGCCTTTCTAAACACAATTGAATCTGTCCCATCATGAGAAAGTCCCCCCAAGGACTCCCCACTGTAACTTGCTTCCCATACAACTACCTCACCAATCTTTTAGGATTCGCTCAACTCTAGTTTTTACGTACCGTGCAGTATGGAGCAATTACACGGAAACTATTAGATTAGGCAGACTTGGTCTGCTTAATTGCAACCCAGACAAATGTCGCACAGAGATTTTTGTAATGTAGCTGTATCAGTGAAAGCAAAAGACCTTTTTTTACTGACGTGACGTACAGAATGGGTCACCTGGACAGAAAATACAGATTGTGGTGACTGAACAGCTGAACTGTGACACACAGAATGGTTACACACAGCTGTGTGAAATGGATTTGTATCACTGAGATAAAACAACAAAAAAACTATTTTTTTAGATATTTTTTAAATATTTTTTTTATATATATATATATATATTTTTTAACGTGACGTGCAGAAACTATCAGAGAGCAAACTCAGCCCCTGATGACGGTGGCTATTTTGACTCAACCCAGACAAATGGCGCACAGAGATTTTTGTAATGTAGCTGTATCAGTGAAAGCAAAAGACCGTATTTGATTACGTGACGTACAGTATGGGTCACCTGGACAGAAAATACGGATTGTGGTTTGTGGTGAGTGGCCAGCTGATCTGTGACACACAGAATGGTTCCACACTGCTGTATGAAATGGATTTGTATCACTGAGATAAAACAATAACAAAAAAAAGTGTTATATATGGCGATAGCTGCACTACTAGTGCCAGCCAGCCAGCCCAGCCAGGAGACAAAAAAAAAATGTCTTGTAGCCCTTAGAAGGGCTGTTGGGTTCTTTTGAGATCACTCCTGCCTAACAAAGAACTAAATGCAGGCCCTAACACTCTCCCTGAAACACAGCAGCTCTGTCCCTAACGACATCCAGACAGCATCTGAGCCGAGCACCGTGGGCAGTCACTAGTATATTCCAGGGTCACCTGATCAGGCCAGCCAACCCCTGCTATCGACATGTAAGGGCCCCACGTGATGCTGGGTGTACCGCAGAGTCTCCTGGCTTGTGATTGGCTGAGTTTATAGGCTCCAAAAATGCACAATGCGGAAGATGCCATTTCCTCGAGCATGGCGAGATACTCGTCCGAGCAGCGAGCACTTACGAGTACCATAATACTCGAACAAGCACCAAGCTCGGACGAGCATGCTCACTCATCTCTAATTTCAATGTACAAAATAATCAAAATTTCCAATGATTAAGTATTAGCACTTAAAATAAAGACTTGCTGTATATTTTGTGTTTTGTTTTTTTACTAAATAAATGTATTACACATGCCAGTGGAAGTATTTATTTCTATAAAATTCCATTGCACATTGTGTGGTTCCATGCTGTGGAATGCAGACTTGGAGCAATGCTGAACTAGTAACTTTTAAATGAATGACATGAAAGCATGCGGATTGCACTATTTTTATTTGGACAGTTAAGCTACAGACTATATGTTCTGCATAAGATTGCTTTCATACTCATTAGGGTATTAAATTAAGCACAGGAAATAAGAAATATGTATGAATCTTCTAACACCAATTTTGTACCATTGCCCATAAATCCATAACTCAATAACAAATTCTAATTGCATGATATTTAGCATCTCAGACTCCAATTAAGTTCTTCAGAGAATGCACGCATAAACACATAATTCAAACCATTCTTCTGAACAAGTAAAAGGAAACAGCACATAAGAGGTGTGCCAGTGTTACCAGGACTGGTTCAATACAAACACAGCAACATGTGCTATGGGAGGACCAAGTCAGATATCTGTGTTAGTTTAGTGGAAAATATGTTATAAATATAGATCATTAGGATGCATGCTTTAGTATATGCAATGGGAATCACAATGCTATA
Organism: Rhinella marina; assembly: GCA_900303285.1. Lineage (NCBI taxonomy): Eukaryota > Metazoa > Chordata > Amphibia > Anura > Bufonidae > Rhinella > Rhinella marina. The sequence goes on from ONZH01010453.1 coordinate 4,317, forward strand.
ATATACAGTACTAGACTGCTCTAAATATACTTAGTATTCCTAGTATACATAACACTCTTATTCATACATACATGCTTAAAAATACATATCATATAACAGTATATGTTCAACTGCTTCAAAGGGTTTCTGTCATCAGATTTAACCCTTTTAAACCTGCTGACATTAGCGATGTGCTAATGTCAGCAGACCCTAACTGTGGTATTATTATGTTTATTGGGGGCCCCCTTACTGTGATAATCTTACTTTTGTTATATGTAAATGAGCCTCTAGGAGCAGGAGGGGCGTTGTCCCTGCTCCTAGAGGCTCTGTTTTCCTATCTCCTTCCACGCCCTGAGGTCCTTGATTGACAGGGCCAGGAAGCGTTTGTGTCCTGCTGTCGACGCTGTGTGCTGCACTGCACATGCGCGGGATTTCCCCATCACACAGGGCTGGCCCTGTCAATCAAGGACCTCGGGGCGTGGAAGGAGGTAGGAAAACAGAGTCTCTAGGAGCAGGGGCACCGCCCCCCCTGCTCCTAGAGGCTCATTTACATATAACAAAAGTAAGGTTATCACAGTAAGGGGGCCCCCAATAAACATAATAATACCACAGTTAGGGTCTGCTGACATAAACACATCGCTAATGTCAGCAGGTTTAAAAGGGTTAAATCTGATGACAGAAGTCCTTTCAAAGAGGAAAAGAAGGTCTAACTTAGGAACTCTCTATTGTCTAAAGGATATGACTCCAAAATGTGCACCAGGAAAGAGCACTGCACACCAACACTAAAGCCGCATCCCAACTGGGAAGCATATTGGAGGACGCATCATTGTTTTGGGCTGCTTTGCTGCTTCAGGGCCTGGATCAATTGTAGTCATTAAGGAAGCAATGAATGAAAAGGAGTTACAAAACGTTTTATAGGAGAATTTAAGGGCAGCAGTCCATGTTTTGGAATAGTCAAGTCAGAGTACTCATCTTAACGCTATGAATATGCTGTGGCATTATCTACGGCAGGCATCCCTAAACTGCGGCCCTCCAGCTGTTGTAAAACTACAACTCCCACCATGCCCTGCTGTAGGCTGATAGTTGTAGGCCGTCCGGGCATGCTGGGAGTTGTAGTTTTCCAACATCTGGAGGGCCGTAATTTGGGGATGCCTGATCTACGGTAAAGAGGGCTGTGAACACAAGGCATCCTGGAAATACTAATGAACTGAAACAAATGTTATTTGCAGCTACTGAAATGTTTGGTGAACGTGATTAACAGTGCAATCTGTATTTTATTAAATTCAAAGGTTCACTTACTTTTTCTCCCTGCACTGTGAATGTTTACTCTATATGCTTAATAAGAGACATGAATGGCACAACTACTGATTAGGGATGAGTGAACTTGTTTTATACAAGTTTGAGTTCAGGGTTTGGGTTTAATTACAATTCCGTTATGGATTCCTTTACCACAGGCCACAACGGAATTCTATGATGGAATGCATAACGGAAGCAGATTCCGTTTTGCATGCCATTATAATAGAAGTCTATGAGCCGCATAACAGATTTGTCTGGTTTCCGTTATGCACGAGAGGACGGATCCGTTATGTGGCCCATAGATTTCTATTATGACAAAATACAAAACGGAATCTGCTTCCGTTATGCATTCTCATAGAATTCCGTTAAGGCCTGTGGTAAAGGAATCCATAACGCAATTGTAAATAAACCTGAACCTCAAACTCGAAAAACCAGCCCGGCCCAATGGGAACTAACTATTTGCAGGTGTAGGGAGTGAAATATTCTCCCTTATTACTCCGCCCTCCTCTCCAGTTCAAGGCAGCGGTGAACAAGATACCACAGCATGGTGAAACAACTGTGACCAAAGTGGGGAGAGATGGTGTTTGGTAGCGAGTACCCCAACCCACCGTCCAGTTCAGAGGAGATCACAGTGTCACAATTGACCAAGAGAATCCTATCAGCTCCTGACTCGATGTTCGCCATGCCGGCTGGTGCAACGGAGGCGGCTGGAGCATCCCCTCCGCCACCCAGGAGGAGAACAACAACACCTTCCATTCGTCAGAATCCCATCATGCCTGCATCAGTGACGGCCCACGCCCAGATCCTATGGGACTACAAGAATGTGATGGAGGACTGGGTCATCCAAGTACTGGACTGGAAGTGGCAGCAGCGCTCACCAGTGTGACCACCACCCGGTCAAGTCTGACTTCTGGCAGAAGAGGGCAGTGGAGCTCGACCACGGCTGCCAGCTTGGCCTACAGGAGGCAGGAGCATCCTCTAATGTCATTCAACAGCAGTTCCAGCGAGGAGGACTTCAGGTCCCTCATCTGAGGAACTCTTCTACTGGCTGAGTGATTTAAAGGACACCTCTGGAGGACCTATGGGAGCCACAAAATGGACTGCACCTGATGGGTAAAGGCTAGTTGGCACTTGTTCTTAGTTTATGATGTTTTATTGCCCCCTGTTTGACTTTCACCCAGATGGACATGGCTTGTCAGGATTTCCCCCTCATTCTGCAGAAAATTCCCAGTTGCGCCTAAGCGCACCTATTTTCCTCCCCCCTGCCCCCATTCTCAGATTATTTGGGAGCCCCCTTTGCAAAAAGGGTTCTCTATTTGCTGATATTTTTATATTGTCCATGTGGATTACACGTTACCTGTTTGGATTACAAAATTACCTCACGTGGATTACAGTTGAATTTTGGAGTGTGTTCCAACGTTTTATGCCAAGAAGCCATGAGGAGAGACTCAAACATATATCTGAGCCTATTATGCTTGCAAATGTGAAATTGATTGCACTAAAATGTTTGAATAATTATGCTGTATTTTAGCATTGCTGTATTTTAGCATAGCAATAATGTTTTTACAGGTTCAGCAACTTTCAAGCACTTTAGCCCATTGTGTGTATTCTTTCTCAGGTACTGCAATGTGTCCTATTATGCACTTATCGTATGATGTTTTTAGTAAATTATGCCGGATAGCTAACAGTGAGCACTTTACTTTTCTACCTAATATGGACTGTCTCTGAGGACTGTACGCCGCGGCCTAGCCTCGTGCGTGCGTATTACACAATCGCGAGTCAATAGTACGCTAAGGATTCGTACGCACTTTTTACGCTAATGCTTATGCATTCAGTTCAGTAGCATACTTTTAACAACGCTTAGACTGTATGTTCGTAATTTGTGCAGTAATGTTCGCAAAACAACGATTATTTTTTAATGCAAATTCGACCGAATAAATTCGTATTAAGAACTAATCTTGTCATAAATTCATTAATTATTCGCCAAAGCGAATTTTTGATGATTCGCCCATCTTCTAATCACAACACATTAGTAAGTTCCTTGTCCATATTGCTTACATAGCTGGCTTGATTCATTTTTCCATTGCATTGTACACTGCTCATATCCAGGGGTTAGGTAAAAGTGTCGGTCTCTCTAGTAGCTAGGACTGCATGAGTGCACATAAGCCGGTGCTTTTTCCTATAGTGTGCAAGCAAGTGTGTGAGTTGCCGGGTGGTCATAAACCCGGATACAAACAGTGTATAATGTGATGCAAAAATGAATCAATTCAATTTCACTACAAGTGTTTTGGAAGGACTTGCTTATTTTCATCACTAAATTATGGAAGCAACCGCTGCAGTTGGCCCCCATTCCGCTGGTGTTTCATTCAACATCATCTTCAGATGATGCCTCGGCAGCGGGCAGGGCCCTGCCTGCCTTGGTTCATATCATACTTTTGGCAGCAAAACAGTTATCACCAAGTATGCTTTCCATCTTAGAAGTAATCACTATGGTGAAAAATGACATGTACTTGGAAAGGCTGGAAACGGAATCTAAAAACGCTTGGTAAAACGCTTTTTCAAACGCTGGCACGGAGGAACGGAGCACAGTAATGCAACCCTTCTTACATACCACCTGGTACTACACTGAGGATCTCAGAGGCACGTTAGGACCTCTACTTCAGACTTCAGGGTCACAATAGCTGAGCAGGCAGGATAGTGGGGCTAGCCTCGGACCTAGGCAAGTGAGCTGAGACATTCATAAACAACACTACAGCTGGGTTTAGAATTTGTTTTATTGGTCATTTATTCATATGACTTTTTGCATGTGAATGACAAATATTGTAATTTTGCCATTATATTCTGTCACAGTACGAGTTGTACACTGGTATTGCTGTACCCTATGTTGAAGTATTTAATAGAATAAAAACTTAAAAAAAAAAATGAATCAAGCCAGCAAAGGAGGCAATATGGACAATCACAATACTTTAGTAATTACCTTGTATTAACTTTATCTACATGATAAATGCCATTTGCTGAAGTAAGACAACCTCTTTAAGGTTCCCGCATACATAAGTGTTTTGTTGGCCGAGCCCACTATTTTCAATGGGACCAGGTGGCAACCTAATGGGTGTGGGGAGTTGTTGACTCTATTTACCCAGTCCTTTTGTTCTTTCCTTAGATAAGCTGAAGCCAGAGCAGTATGACAACGACTTTCTTCTCTCTCCCTTTTGAACATACATCCATGCTCAGGGGAACCATGCATCTATGTGTACAAGAGAGCCAGGATAAATAGTTGTCAGCCAAAAAAGCATTTGGCTAACAGCTATTAAAGGTAAAAAGGGCACTTTAAAGGGGTTCTATGGGAAGTAAGAAAATGAAAATACTTAAATATTACTTTATCATAAATATATTCCCAAATGCATTTAATTAGTTATAATGGCTCATTTTGTCTGGGGAGCAATCATTAAGAAAAATAAAATGGTCAGTTCCCTATTAGTACACACAAAACCTTATCACAAAGCAGGACCAGCTACTTTTGATCCTGAATATAGCTGATAGGAACTTTAGCTCAATCTCTGTAGGAACGGAGTTCATGAGGAGACATGAAGTACAGAGAAGATGGACAGGACAAACTGTAGTAATGGAGACTGCAAGTGCTGCTGCTCATTAGCCCCATCCTCACCTTCTCTCTGTACTTCATGTCTTCTCATGAACTCCATTCCTACAGAGATTCAGATGGAGATCTTATCAGCTATATTCAGAATAATAATCCCTGACAAGAAGGAGAAGAGGATGATGCAGCTCTTTAGCTTAGTGTTCTGAAGTAACTTGTCCTGCTGTGTGATTAGGACAGGTTGTGTGTACTAATAGGACAGCAGCCATTTTATTTCCCCTGATGATTGCTACTCAGAGAAAATAAGCCATTATAACTAATAAAAGATATTTGGGAATATACTTATAATAAAGTAATATTTAAGTCTTGTCATTTTCTTAATTCCCAGAAAAACCCTTTAAAACTTTGCGATGAGCTCGATGGACACTTTGATACCCATTAATTTCGACTGATGCCCTGTAATGTGTCTTATTTTCTGTGCTAAAGAGATGGAGGGAAAAGTTTTCTTCCTCCACAACCAATTATACACATTTTTAGCAGTAAGCTCCCACAAAACCACACGAGGTGGGCCTACAATAAACATAAGTATTATCTAAACTGTAAAGCCCCCTTAAACCTTCAAAACATTTTTACAGTTAAATAGATCAAAATAAATGATTCAATAATTCATAATACACTTTTTATTAAAATATTGTTTTAATGGAAAAGATAAAGATTAAAAAAATACAAATATTATTATTCCAAATATTAAGAGATTGTACATTTTTACACCATTTACATGATAAAAAATTCTTGCCACAGAAATACCAATAAAGTAAAAAAAATATTCAACAGTCTAAACAGAAAAGAATTAGCAAAATGTTAACACTGCAAAATATTGGTACCTTTGGTACAAACATATAAAATCCACAAGAATATAATGATGCCTTTTGTCACTACTGTTTAATTAATCTGTTCCTACTGTACAAATATGTAAATATGTGACACAAAAGGCAACCAGAAGCAAAATATGGTTTTACAAGCATTCCGATTCCCAACCAAATAAGCATACAATATAAGAAGTTATGTATGCTCACATTTGAATTAAATGTAGACAACCATAGGTTATGTCCAGGTTTAATAATTGTGACCAATGTCCTCAGTTGTATTTTCGTGGAATTGGCATGAATACTTTGATGATTTGTATTATGTATTGACAAGATTTTGATGATGGCAGTAAAACAAGGTGTAGAACACATGGTGCTGCCCAATATATGTAATTGCGGATTCATCTCATAATGTATTATTGTGGCATATTATTTTTCCTTATAGAGCTAACATTTTTTTTACATTTTTTCTATAAAGTACATTTTTACATTTATTATTACTACACAGATGATATCTACCTATAGCTGACACTCTCTTGCATAGCAGGAGAAGTCAAATTAAATATTTAGCTATGCTGGCTATATACATAATACTGTCAAAAAGTTAATGACTGAACTAAATTTAGTTTTAATATAAAATAGTTTAACAATATTCAATGTATGTTTTAAGTGTTATTATAGTTTAACTCTGCTACTGTGTATTCTATATGAATAAATGTTGACAGTTTACATATGAAAGTTTATTTGTATACTAAATTCCAGTGGTCTTAGTGTTATGCTCTTGGGCAATATTGTATGTTTATTTTACAATGGTTTTATGCTTTGTTCTATAAATATGTTCTTGTGGAAAAGCAGCAAACAGTATATACTGTAAGAAAAGCAATACATATGATAGTTGATTTTCTTTGAGAAACATTATATGTACAGTATTGGTATCTTACAGCAAGACTCCATACCACCATACACTATGTCACACAGTAATTATTGTAATTGTTAAAGGCTTTTTCATGAATTACTATACTGTTTGTATTTTGCTATGGTTTATAAAATATATTTCTTGATTTATATTTGTAGCTGAAACCCTCTGAAGAAATGCATCTTTAAAAAATAAGCTAACTGGAAAAACTGCCACTAGAGGGAGTTTTAGGGATTATCATGTTTATTATTTCATAGTTTCTTTGTAAAAAACATATACAGTAAGCTCCAATGTTCCCTCTAGTGGTGGCTGCAGGCAGCCAGAATGTTATGTTTAAAATCTAATGGGAGAATTTATCACACCCTGCACTCCATAATTCTGCTTGAAAAATTACCACTTCTTGGCCTTACTCCAGTTTGAAAAAGTGAGTTGGAAAGTGGATAGGATTAGCTATATTAATGTATCACTTCAATTATTTTGAAAGTTGCAAAACAAACATCACATTAAAAATCACACTAATATGGTGTGGCTTAAAAACTTGGAGTAACATTTCTAGACAAAAGTGTTAGGTTTACAGATGCACAAAATTTAAGAAACACAATATAAATTTGGCACAAAGTACACAAGTACAGACTGAAGAAAAACAGACTTCAAACATTACCTTGTGATAAATAAACAAGAATAAACGCTGTTTTTTCTCATTTGAAATGCATTGTCTATAGTGAGAACTGGGTTAACTTTAAAGCAAATGTAAAAGAAATTATAGTGTTATTCATTTTATTAAAAATCTCCAAATAATTGTCCAGTTTTAACAATTTAAATCCTTTATCCATTTTAAATCACATCATACTTCCATTGCTTTAACCTTTACTCATCATTAAAGGACCATATACAGGAGCACAGTAGGGAGTATATATGGCACCGGACAGAATTTATGTTAACTACAGAGCTGCAGGGGAAGCATATACTGCCATGCAATCTCCTTCACACAGCACCCCCAGTAGCATGAGGTTTAAGGTTTGAAAACCAATAGAATGGCTCTGATTAAAACATTAACACATGGTAAGATACTGTTACTTATCTTTATTGTTTTTCTGTTTCCTTCTTTTGGTCTTATACATGTTCCAATTTTTGAGACAGCCGTTAGACTATCAGATTTTATAAATTAATTTGTGCTTAGGTTTACTGTAGGTAGCATACAGTATGACATCACTGATTGATATGTTATTTCAGCATTAATAAAGAGAGCAAGAGTAACTGTAGCCTAAAATTAAAGTTATTAGATTAGTAGTTTTTCTGAGGTCTCAATATACTAGTTATATTAAAGGAGTTTTCCAGTGGTATAAAAAAAAACAAAATACTGCCAACTTACATATTTCAATACATTTCCATAGAGCACTAGTGACCGCAGTGGTGCCGAAAAATCATTGCTACAACTACAGAAATTATTGGCTGCAGAGGTCATTGGTCAACATGCCATGTCATCACTCGAAGCTGATTACCAGCCGGGGACTACAGAAATGTCAGTAAAGGAATGGTTGGATTGGAAACTCCCTGTAATATTGTGCAATATTAATATGATTACACTTCTTAATATGGACTCCATTGTAAACTCAGTATAGCATTGCACATACATTTTCTGCAGTACTAAACAAAAGGAGTGTGCATGATAACCCAATAGTTTACAGTGTTTGACACGAGTTTTATATAATCCTGAATTGCCCAGTGGTAATCAAAATCAGAAGGACCTGTTTAGAAATCTTGAAGAAATTTCACTAGTTATCAACTTACTTTCCCAGCCTTAATTTAAGTTGTCATGACATTTTTGAGAAAAAAAATCATTCATTTATTCATATTCAGTTGCTAAATTTGTGAATTATCATAAACCACCATACTAAAAGCCACAATTGGGGTGGACCATTGATCGACGGACCGCTCAGTATAAGTATTACTGAGGATAGGTCATTAATAAAAATATCCCGGAAAACCCCTTTTATATATATATAAATATATATATATATATATATATATATATATATATATATATATATATATATATATTTATTTATATACAGAGAGAGAGAGAAAAAGAGAGAGTCAAAAGTTCTTTCATGAATATAACCGAATGTCATTTTTGATGTTTTTCTCTTTCTTATTGAACATTAGTCCTAAAATACAATTAATAGAGATAGCTATGAGCAGTGCAGGTTTGTCAGGTCAATGCCATCTATTATAACTGCCACTCAGTAATAAAGGTTGGGAGCAGGCTCTAACAGAAGACTCCAATTAGATATTGAGGATAACAGAATTGTGCCATGTAGATAAGTGTAATTTTGAGAGTGGGTAGACCGCCTGGAGTTTCACTTTGAGTTGCATAAAACAATCTGCTACTGTAAGTGATATCTTGTGTCTGCTACTGGAGTAAAAATAATCAAAGGGATGTCACCTATTGTTACATATTAGGCCAGCCAATAAAACTATCCATCAGAGCAGTATGAAAGTATGTGTAACTATATTAGTTCCTACTGTCCATATAAAAAGTTGTTCAAGTATACTCAGGAAATTTTTCACCACTTCAATCAAACATCTCAGCCTTAAGAGAACATGACAATAAATTAATCGTAAAGAACAACAAGCACAACTTGATTATCAAGTAAAGCTTAGAGAATCATAATTATTCTTATCATAATCTACGGAGATTTGTAAGTTAAGAGAATCTTGTGTATCCATTTTGCATAGTAAGCAACTCTGACAAAAATGACTGGTCTGTTTTGGGAAGCACAACCACGTCCTGGTATAATTACGCCTTGTACCATATCTGTCTTGTTTTCTGCACAGACAAGAGGACCACCATAGTCACGCTAGAGAAAGACAAAACATAAGATATTCAAATGAATATAACAAGCTTTGAAGTAATACATTTTTTATGTGTTATTTCTAATATTTACTAAAATACTTCATAAAGAGCCATTCTTTCAATATTTAAAGCATCCCTGTACTTTGAAAAAACTTTTGATATGTCATAGTGACATATCAAAGGTTTGGACAAGTGAGAGTCCAAATGCTCACCCCCAACCAATTTCTAGAACAAAGAGAGAGAAGCACATACACATAGAGGGCTACCTCTCCTCTCTGTTGGAGGTGTTGTCAAGATGGACCCATAGACTTTCTATTGGGCCCATCTCCTAAGTTGCACAAATGTATCCACCCTAAATTTACTTCTACATTGCTTAAGGAATCCAATTTCTTGTAAAACCAATTTAATATAATATGACAACATTCTAGCCTAATCCTTGACAGGCTGCAATTCATAACATGACCAAAGGGTGGCCACACATAGGCACATTTAGGATAGACATAAGTGAAAGCTGGTTATTTCACGACACCCACATAAATCAGGACATCCCAAGAAGAAAGCTAAAGAAGGACACGTGTAAGGTCTCTACACAATCAGCTTGGGCCAGAAGAATATAAACAATAGGTTGTCCAAATCAGACAATCCTTAGGCCTTGGCTTCCCTGATTTAAAAGACTACTATAAAGCCACGGTTGTGGACCAACTCACAACTTTTATTTCCATATGTTAAAGGCACAGCTGCATTTTCTCATTTGAGACCTTTTTATGAAAATGTCTTTCAAGGTTCCTGGAAACTTGATTTTCCTGAACACTGATGGCCCTAGATATTTTTTCTCACAGTCTATGAAAAGTTATATGCATATCCCTAGCTGTCATTTGTTTTTTCACTTTCTATGTCAATGTGTTTATGAGCTAATGTTATTTTTATCTAAAAAAAAAAGACAGAATAAGATTCTGATACTGTTCGTAATTATATTAATGTTAGAACTTGTTCCATGGATTTCCATCTGCTGCTAGTATCACCCATCCTGGTTTGCTTCTACTCTTCCAGCATTTTTCAGCTTCAAATAAAGTATGGAGTTCTTTTAATTCTTTAAGCTTAGCATTCTTTATTTTCCCTCACTTATCATTCTGCTTTCCAGTTTTTGATTTATAGAAATGTGGCTTTTAACATGATTATACAGACAAAGCATTACAATGATACAAGAATAAAAACATCTGCTTGTCTGAACATCAAGGATGATCAAATACAGTGCACTTGATTATTCTGAATTAATCTTGCTCATTGCCTTACCTCACAGGGTGCAATGTTGGCAGTTTCATTAATAGCACAAATTTCAGATTCATTGACTGTAATCCTTCCCTTGTGATATTCGTTACATTTTTCATTTCCTACAATAATCATTTTCCCATGATGAAGCTGGCCGTCATAATTGTTTGCTAGAAAATAACAACTTTATTAACAATTATCCATACAATATGCACAATACACCAATTACTTCTGTAATTTTTATGCTTACACTTAAGTAATCTGAAGGTTAGAAAAACATTTCTTTTTCATAATCTCTCACTGAAACAGCCTGGATCTGTTGAAGGGTGGGTTCGCACTTGCGTTATGCCATTCCGGTATAAGTTCTGTTTATAACCGAATATAACTGAATGGCCAGACGGAATGCAAAATGGAAGCCTTTAAGAGTCATTCCGTTTTGCTCCATCCTAATAGAAGTCTATGGGCAAGCATAACGGATCTGTCTGGTTTCCGTTATGCAGAATGGAAAAAAAAAAGTCCTGTCGACAGGAAAATCACAATACAATAGGAAGTGTCTTGTACTAACTTTCTCTATGTAATACATAGAGAATTTGCAGAAGTGAGACAACTCCCTTTAATAAATGTATATCAGTATATGGTTTATTCTGCTGTTTATAGCACATGTGTGCAAGTTAAAGCGGTTGTCCTGGCTCTAGACATTGATGACCTATCTTTCCTATCCTTAGAATAGGTAATGTCAGACATCCTGTACACTCACCAATAACTTATTCTCAACAGCTGCCAGCACCGGAAATAACACAGTGGACAGGGTCAGAAGTAGACTGTTCCATTGACTGTGTAATGACCGTGCTAGGTTACTGCAGCTAGGCTCCCATTGTTTGGTGCACAATAAAATATATAAGCCATGCCCTTTGTCTTGAAGCCACAATCCTTCTCAATAAGCCTTACCCCTCAAACAAATTGTGGAAATTGAAAGTGTGTAAAACACTTAATAAACATGCAAAGCGCTTTTGGTTCTAATTATGTCATATTTCTAGAGATGAGCGAGCACTAAAATGCTCGGGTGCTCGTTATTCGAGTCAAACTTTTCCCGATGCTCGGGTGCTCGTTTCGAGTAACGAACCCCATTGAAGTCAATGGGAGACTCGAGCATTTTTTGCAGGGGACCAAGGCTCTGCCTAGGGAAGGCTGGGTGAAAACCTGGAAACCTCAGAAAATGATGGAAACACCACGGAAATGGACAGGAAACAGCAGGGGCAGCATGCATGGATGCCTCTGAGGCTGCCTAATCCCACAATTACCCCAAATTTTCAGGCAACAGCCTGGTGGTTACCCTCATGGCAATTGTGCTCACCCAGACCAAGAAAGGCGAGCCACATACCCATCACATGTTAGGGAAGCACCCAACTAGGTGCAACGAAGGTCCATCACCGCCTGCAGGTGACACCACTGCTCATGCTGGCACTGCAGCTAAAATCAAGTTTAGTATCTGTTCTTATCAGTTGCTGTGGCTGTTGGATGTATAGTGGTGAGCATAGCTGCTTCCCAAGCATCTAAAAAATAAATCAGTACAATATCTAATACGTCCCCCTACCCGGGTAAATTGTTTGGAGAGAGGGCCTGTAGGTGGGGGGGAAGGAGGTTTCGCTGGAAGAGCCAGAGGAGTGCCCCCTGGGCTAGCGTGTGTGGTGGTGACAACAGCCGGAATGCATTTGGAAATACTCTAGCATCAGCCGGTGCAGTATCGATTCTTCTCAGTTTAATACCGTATACGTCCCCTATCTTGGGACCTTATATTTTATGGATTTTTCGACCACGGAAAATGGAAAAAGAGCTTGCTCTGGCCAGGGGAGTGTCTTTCCCACTGCAGCTAAGGGGAAGTGTCCATGCTCTGCCTATCACAGGTCAGGAGGGAAATAAAAGAAGAACCAAACAAAAATCTGTACAATATCTAAGACGTCCCCTATCCGGGTAAATTGTTTGTAGAGAGGGCCTGTAGGTGGGGGGCAGGCTGGGGGGAAGGAGGTTTCGCTGGAAGAGCCAGAGGAGTGCCCCCTGGGCTAGCGTGTGTGGTGGTGACAACAGCCGGGTGTAGTTAGAATGACGACGCAGGACCCCAACTTAAAAATTTAGCATCAACCGGTACAGTCGTAAATTATGAGATTGATCAAGTGTGGTATGTCTTCTATGTATACTACTCAGTTTAATACCGTATATGGCAGCTATCCGGAAAAATAGTTTGTAGAGAGAGAGAAAGATAGGACAAAGAAGTAAATTGTTTGGAGAGAGGGCCTGTAGGTGGGGTGGCAGGCTGGGGGGAAGGAGGTTTCGCTGGAAGAGCCAGAGGAGTGCCCCCTGGGCTAGCGTGTGTGGTGGTGATAACAGCCGGATGTAGTTAGAATGACGACGCAGGACCCCAACTTAAAAATTTAGCATCAACCGGTACAATTGTCAATTATGAGCTACATCAAGTGTGGCATGACTTTTAAATGGATATTGCATGTGGTCACGTACTCCCTGGAACCCCATAGTCACCCCTTCCCTGATGTGCTAGCCCAGAACATTCTCTGCCCTAATTCGCAAGAACTTTTGCTGTTTCCGTGTGCTGACAGTGGGGATTTACCAGTGTTGTCTGAGGAGGTGGTGGACAATGGCGAGACACAGGTGTCGGGGGGTGAGGTAGTTGTATGGGAAGCAAGTTACAGTGGGGACTCCTTGGGGGGGAATTTCTCAGGATGGGACAGATTCAACTTGGGTGGATCAGGCACAGGAACAGATGAATTTTTTGGGGGGTTTGTTTAACTTTTATTTAGCAAAAATAACCACAGAGATATTTATTCGTTATCTTCTCTGCGCAGTCTGGCTTAGGGGTTCGTCACTTTGATGGCGAGCTGTGCCGCTCTCTCCACAATGGTCTGTAGGTTCTTAGATGGAGACTTTGTCGGCGATTTCAGTACAGAAGGACTTGTTGCTCAACCACAGAACCTCGAACTCCTTGACATTGTGGACAAGGAATTTGCGGAACCCTGTGGGCAGCATGTGTTTGGTCTTCTACTTGCTACCGTATTCAATGTTGGGCAATATAGATTCGCAAGTAATATTATTTTTCACACCTATCCCAAAAATAAAAATGTATGCAGTTTGCGCAAATAAAACTGGAAACTGGAATTGGAGAGAGGGCCTGTAGGTGGACCTCCGGAAAAATGGTTTGGAGAGAGAGCCTGTAAGTGGAACTCCGGAAAAATTGTTTGAAGAGAGGGCCTGTAGGTGGACCTCCGGAAAAATTGTTTGGAGAGAGGGCCTGTAGGTGGAACTCCGGAAATATTGTTTGGAGAGAGGGCCTGTAGGTGGACCTCCGGAAAAATTGTTTGGAGAGAGGGCCTGTAGGTGGAACTCCGGAAGAATTGTTTGGACAGAGGGCCTGTAGGTGGACCTCCGGAAAAATTGTTTAGACAAAGGGCCTGTAGGTGGAACTCCGGAAAAATTGTTTGGACAGAGGGCCTGTAGGTGGAACTCCGGAAGAATTGTTTGGACAGAGGGCCTGTAGGTGGACCTCCAGAAAAATTGTTTGAAGAGAGGGCCTGTAGGTGGACCTCCGGAAAAATTGTTTGAAGAGAGGGCCTGTAGGTGGACCTCCGGAAAATTGTTTGAAGAGAGGGCCTGTAGGTGGACCTCCGGAAAAATTGTTTGAAGAGAGGGCCTGTAGGTGGACCTCCGGAAAAATTTTTTGGAGAGAGGGCCTGTAGGTGGACCTCTGGAAAAATTGTTTGAATAGAGGGCCTGTAGGGGGCCCTCCTGAAAAATTGTGCTAAAAGAGTGCCAGTTGGACCTCTAAAAAATGGCGTTTTTTGGGTCAGCGTTAGGCAAAGACGATATGTAGGAGGAGGAGGAGTAGGAGGAGGAGTAGGAGGAGGAGTAGAGAAGAGGAATCGGATACATAAGTTATTTAAATCTTTAGCTGCTTTCCCCCGGAGGAGATTTGAATTCCGGTGAAATCCAGGCTTTGTTCATTTTAATAAGCGTCAGCCTGTCAGCGCTGTCAGTTGACAGGCGTGTACGCTTATCGGTGATGACGCCACCAGCTGCACTGAATACCCGCTCTGACAGCACGCTAGCGGCAGGGCAGGCCAGCACCTCCAAAGCGTACAGCGCCAGTTCAGGCCACGTGTCCAGCTTTGAAACCCAGTAGTTGTATGGAGCAGAGTGATCGCTACGGACGTTGGTATGGTCAGCTAGGTACTCCCTCACCATCTTTCTGTACAGCTCCCCCCTACTCTGCCTAGACTGGGGACAGGTGACAGTGTCTTGCTGGGGTGACATAAAAGTGGCAAAGGCCTTGGAGAGCGTTCCCCTGCCAGTGCTGGTCAAGCTGCCTGCTTGCCTCCTCTCCCCCGCTACTTGGCCCACAGAACCATGCCCTGTTGATATCTATTCACTCTCATACTCCTTTCCTCTGCAGGGATGAGAGTGGAAAGGTTCTGCTTGTACCGTGGGTCCAGGAGAGTGAACACCCAGTAATTGGTGTTTGAAAAAATTCTTCTAACGCGAGGGTCACGGGATAGGTAGCCTAACATGAAGTCTGCGATGTGCGCCAGAGTCCCAACACGTAAGAATTCCCTCTCCTCACTGGCCTGACTCTCCA
Organism: Rhinella marina; assembly: GCA_900303285.1. Classification (NCBI taxonomy): domain Eukaryota; kingdom Metazoa; phylum Chordata; class Amphibia; order Anura; family Bufonidae; genus Rhinella; species Rhinella marina. The sequence continues at coordinate 19,737 of ONZH01010453.1, forward strand.
TTTCCTCCTCCTCCAAGTCCTCCTCTTCAGCCCATACACGCTCAAGAGTTAAGGACTGAGCACTGGTACCCTCTACTGTCTCGCCGACATTCTCCTCCTCTTCCTCCTCATCCTCATCCCCCTCCTCCGATACGTGCTGAGAAACAGAACGGAAGGTGCTCTGGCTATCAAGCGACGTATCTTCCTCCACCGTCTCTTGTGACAAGCGCAAAGCATCCGACTTGATGCTGAGCAGTGAGTTTTTCAACAGGCAAAGCAGCGGGATGGTGAGGCTGATAATGGCGGCATCGCCGCTGACCATCTGTGTTGACTCCTCAAAGTTGCTCAACACCTGGCAGATATCAGACATCCACGTCCACTCCTCATTGTAGACTTGAGGAATCTGAGAGACCTGACTACCAGTTCTGGTGGAAGATGACATCTGGCAGTCTACAATCGCTCTGCGCTGCTGGTAAACTCTGGATAACATGTTTAATGTGGAATTCCATCTCGTGGGCACGTCGCACAACAGTCGGTGAGCGGGCAGTTGTAGGCGGCGCTGCGCTGCCCTGAGAGTGGCAGCATCTGTGCTCGACTTGCGGAAATGCGCACAGATGCGGCGCACCTTGGTGAGCAAATCAGACAGATTGGGGTATGTCTTGAGGAACCGCTGAACTATTAGATTGAACACGTGGGCCAGGCATGGCACATGTGTCAGTCTGCCGAGTTGCAGAGCCGCCACCAGGTTACGCCCGTTGTCACACACAACCATGCCTGGCTTGAGGTTCAGCGGTGCCAGCCACACATCGGTCTGCGCCGTGATGCCCTGTAACAGCTCTTGGGCGGTGTGCCTTTTGTCACCTAAGCTCAGCAGTTTGAGCACCGCCTGCTGGCGCTTACCCACGGCACTGCTGCTGCGCCTAGAGCTACCGACTGAAGGCGCCGTGCCCACGGATGGTAATTCGGTGGAGGAGGAGGGGTCGGAGGAGGAGGAGGCATAGTACGTCTGAGAGACCGTGACCGAGGTAGGCCCCGCAATCCTCGGTGTGGGCAGTACATGAGCGGCCCCAGGGTCATTCTCGGTCCCAGCCTCCACCAAGTTAACCCAATGTGCCGTCAGTGAGATATAGTGTCCCTGCCCGGCAGCACTTGTCCACGTGTCCGTGGTTAGGTGGACCTTCTCAGAAACAGCGTTGGTCAGGGCACGGATGATGTTCTGTGACACGTGCTGGTGTAGGGCTGGGACGGCACATCGGGAAAAATAGTGGCGGCTGGGGACGGAATACCGAGGGGCAGCCACCGCCATGAGATTTCGAAAGGCCTCGGTCTCTACCAGCCTATAGGGCAGCATCTCCAGGCTCAGCAATTTGGAGATGTGGACGTTGAGGGCTTGGGCATGTGGGTGGGTGGAACTGTATTTCCTCTTGCGCTCCAGCGTCTGCTGTAAAGACAGCTGAACGCTGCGCTGGGACACGTTGGTGGACACTGTGGAGGATCGTGGAGGCGAAGGTGTGGTTTTCCGGCGGGAGGCGCTCGTGCCGGGGTCCTGGGCAGGGGGTTGACTAGCAGAGGCAGCGAGTGACGCGGGGGGTTGACTAGCAGAGGCAGCGAGTGACACAGGGGAAGGAGCAGTGGTGTGACCCGCAGGAGGTGGTGAACGGCCTTGGTTCCATTGAGTGGGGTGTTTAGCACTCATATGCCTGCGCATGCTGGTGGTGGTTAGGCTAGTAGTGGTGGCACCCCTGCTGATCCTGGTGTGGCACAGGTTGCACACCACAGTCCGTCGGTCATCCTCACTTTCTTTAAAGAACCTCCAGACTTGCGAACATCTAGGCCTCGCCACGGGAGCTTCACTACGTGAAACAGTTGCTGATGATGCACCAGCTCTGGCCCTGCTTCTCCCTCTGGCCACACCACTGCCTCTTACAACCTGTTCTGGTGCAGCACTCGCCTCCGCCTCAGAAGCACTGTCTTCACTCGGCATATCAACCCAGCTTGGGTCAGTCACCTCGTCATCCTCCGATTCCTCAGTCTGCTCCCTCCTCGGAATTCCTCCCCTAACAACAACTTCACCACTGTCTGACAACCGTGTCTCCTCATCGTCCGACACCTCTTTACAAACTTCTTCCACTAAGTCAACATTGTCATCATCATCATCACCCACAGACTGCGACAGTTGGAAAACTTGGGCATCGGGAACGAGGTCAGCAGCAACCTGAGAAGTGGTTTGTGACTCTGGGAAGGGTCCAGAAAACAGTTCCTGAGAGTATGCCGGATCGCATTCCAAATTTTCCTGGGAGGGGGCAGACTGGGGGGAAGGAGGTTGAGGTGGAGGAGCCATAGGAGTGCTCCCTTGGGTAACGTGGGTGGACTGCGTGGAAGACTGACTGGTGGACAAATTACTTGAAGCATTGTCCGCAATCCACGAGATCAGCTGTTCGCACTGTTGTGGTTTCAACAGTCCTCTACCACGTGTCCCTGTAAGTTGAGACATGAAGCTAGGGAGTGTAGCTCTGCGGAATTCCCCTGCTCCCTCATCAGCGGGTACTGTCTCACCCTGCCCAGGACCACGGCCTCTGCCCCCTGCAGTAATTGAATGCCCCCCACGCCCTCGCCCTCGACCCTTAGCCCTGGGGTTCAACATTTTTTGTATATAGGTGTATGATAAAAAAAAAAAAAAATTACACGGGCCTGGTGTACTGAAACCCACAAACTTGTTAAGTCCGGTAGAATTAAGTGACGTACAGAAAGTGTCACCTGGACAGATTATACGGATTGGAGCGAGTGTGCTGAACTGTGACACACAGAAAGGTTACACGCAGCTGAGTAAAATGGATTTGTATCACTGAACTAAAACAACTGAAAAAAATATATTTTTTTTTATTTTGTTTTTTTGGGAACGTGACGTGCAAGAACTATGGTAGAACTGACTGACACCCTGTTAACGGTGGCTATTTAGTCTGCGACCCAAACAAATGTCGCACAGAGAGTTTTTTGGATCAAGCTGTAGATGATATTGGTAGCAAATGACTTGGTTGTATTCTGTGACGTACAGAAAGTGTCACCTGGACAGATTATACGGATTGGAGCTAGTGTGCTGAACTGTGACACACAGAAAGGTTACACGCAGCTGAGTAAAATGGATTTGTATCACTGAGCTAAAACAACTGAAAAAATATTTTTTTTTTTATTTTGTTTTTTTGGGAACGTGACGTGCAAGAACTATGGTAGAACTGACTGACACCCTGTTAACGGTGGCTATTTAGTCTGCGACCCAGACAAATGTCGCACAGAGAGTTTTCTGGATCAAGCTGTAGATGATATTGGTAGCAAATGACTTGGTTGTATTCTGTGACGTACAGAAAGTGTCACCTGGACAGTATATACGGATGGGAGCTAGTGTACTGAACTGTGACACACAGAAAGGTTACACGCAGCTGAGTAAAATGGATTTGTATCACTGAGCTAAAACAACTGAAAAAATAATTTTTTTTTTAATTTTGTTTTTTTGGGAACGTGACGTGCAGGAACTATGGTAGAACTGACTGACACCCTGTTAACGGTGGCTATTTAGTCTGCGACCCAGACAAATGTCGCACAGAGAGTTTTCTGGATCAAGCTGTAGATGATATTGGTAGCAAATGACTTGGTTGTATTCTGTGACGTACAGAAAGTGTCACCTGGACAGTATATACGGATGGGAGCTAGTGTACTGAACTGTGACACACAGAAAGGTTACACGCAGCTGAGTAAAATGGATTTGTATCACTGAGCTAAAACAACTGAAAAAATAATTTTTTATATTTTTTTTTTTTATAATTTAGTTTTTTTGGGAACGTGACGTGCAGGAACTATGGTAGAACTGACTGACACCCTGTTAACGGTGGCTATTTAGTCTGCGACCCAGACAAATGTCGCACAGAGAGTTTTCTGGATCAAGCTGTAGATGATATTGGTAGCAAATGACTTGGTTGTATTCTGTGACGTACAGAAAGTGTCACCTGGACAGTATATACGGATGGGAGCTAGTGTGCTGAACTGTGACACACAGAAAGGTTACACGCAGCTGAGTAAAATGGATTTGTATCACTGAGCTAAAACAACTGAAAAAATATTTATTTTTTATATTTGTTTTTTATATTTTTTTTAAATTTTGTTTTTTTGGGAACGTGACGTGCAGGAACTATGGTAGAACTGACTGACACCCTGTTAACGGTGGCTATTTAGTCTGCGACCCAGACAAATGTCGCACAGAGAATTTTCTGGATCAAGCTGTAGATGATATTGGTAGCAAATGACTTGGTTGTATTCTGTGACGTACAGAAAGTGTCACCTGGACAGTATATATGGATTGGAGTGAGTGTGCTGAACTGTGACACACAGAATGGTTCCACACTGCTGTGTGCAATGGATTTGTATCACTGAGATAGAACAATAAAAAAAAAAAACAGGGTTAGATATGGCGATAGCTGCACTACTAGTGCCAGCCAGCCAGCCAAGCCAGGAGACAAAAAAAAATTTCTTCTAGCCCTTAGAAGGGCTGTTGGGTTCTTTGTGGGTGATTCCTGCCTAACAGAGAACTAAATGAAGGCCCTAACACTGTCCCTGAAAGGCAGCAGCTCTATCCCTAACGACATCCAGACGGCATCTGAGCCGAGCGCCGCGGCCAGTCACTAGTATATTCCAGGGTCACCTGATCAGGCCAGCCAACCCCTGCTATCAACATGTAAGGGCCCCACGTGATGCTGGGTGTACCGTAGAGTCTCCTGGCTTGTGATTGGCTGTGTTTATAGGCGCAAAAAAAGCACGATGCGGAAGTTGCCATTTCCTCGAGTATGGCGAGATACTCGTTCGAGCATCGAGCACTTACGAGTACCCTAATACTCGAACGAGCACCAAGCTCGGACGAGTATGCTCGCTCATCTCTACATATTTCTTCTGCATTTAAAAATGCCCCATCAACTTCAAGCAGTGACCATTCATTTGATGGATAATATACCCCAGCCAGATAATCAGTGTTAGTCACCTGTATTAAATGTAATATCTGATCAGCATGTATAGAGATATACCTGTAAATACTAGCACATTATTCTTGTGAAAAAGAATGTGATTGAGGTTTTTATGGTGCTGTCACAGTAGCAGCCACAACACAAATGAGCCTTGGCTGTAATGTGCCCAGGTCGGAGTGGGTCCATGACGCTTGATGATGAAAAAAAACAAAACCCTGCTGCTTGTTAATGGCCAGGCGTTTTTAGGAACACCCCATGACCAATAAAAGGGGTTGCCTGAGATAATTACAAATTTTGGACAAGCCCTAAAATGGTTTAAAAAAACATAAACAAAAACATATCAAACAAAAGTGAAGCATTTGACTCTCTATCTGGCAAACTAAGAGTATTAATAAAAGTTAAATACATAGAGGTATATATATATATATATATATATATATATATATATATATATATATATTTATATTACATACCAAAAGTTTGGACATACCTAATTCAGAGAGTTTTCTGTATTTTCATGACTATGAAAATTGTAGATTCACTGAAGGCATCAAAACTATGAATTAACACATGTGGAATTATATACTTAAAGGGGTTGTCCCACGAAAAATATTCTACAGTTTTCAAACCAGCACCTGGATCTGAATACTTTTGTAATTGCATGTCATTAAAAATTTTGTATAGCTACTGAGTTATTCAATAAAATGTATCTGTATAGAACCACTTAATTTCTTATTTCTTTGACCTATTCACTGAGCGGGCCGTACATGCTCAGTTTCAACTTTTAACTGCCTCCTGAGCTGTGATAGGGAGAACTGAGACACGCCTCCTGAGCTGCAGCAGAAAATACACTCCCCTTGAGCTGTCAGCTTGATATAAATCTAGAGCAATGAATGAGTAGATCTCTGGATCCATACGTGGTACAGGGCTGGCTCTAGCTTTGTTAGAAAGAGGTTGTCATGTGCTATATGATGTCTGATTTTCATTTTTTACATTATTCGTGGGATAACCCCTTTAACAAAAAAGTGTGAAACAACTGTAAATATGTCTTATATTCTAGGTTCTTCAAAGTAGCCACCTTTTGCTTTGATTACTGCTTTGCACCCTCTTGGCATTCTCTTGATGAGCTTCAAGAGGTAGTCACCTGAAATGATTTTCACTTCACAGGTGTGCCCTGTCAGGTTTAATAAGTGGGATTTCTTGCCTTATAAATGGGGTTGGGACCATGAGTTGTGTTGGGCAGAAATCAGGTGGATACACAGCTGATAGTCCTACTGAATAGACTGTTAGCATTTGTATTATGGCAAGAAAAAAGCAGCTAAGTAAAGAAAAACGAGTGGTCATCATTACTTTAAGAAATGAAGGTCAGTCAGTCTGAAAAATTGTGAAAACTTTGAAAGTGAAATCGCAGGTTAACAGCAGCTCAGATTAGAGACCAGGTCAATGCCACACAGAGTTCTAGCAGCAGACACATCTCTACAACAACTGTTAAGAGGAGATTGTGTGCAGCAGGCCTTCATGGTAAAAAACCTGCTAGGAAACCACTGCTAAGGACAGGCAACAAACAGAAGAGACTTGTTTGGGCTAAAGAACACAAGGAATGGACATTAGACCAGTGGAAATCTGTGCTTTGGTCTGATGAGTCCAAATTTGAGATCTTTGGTTCCAACCACCGTGTCTTTGTGCGACGCAGAAAAGGTGAACGGATGGACTCTACATGCCTGGTTCCCACCGTGAAGCATGGAGGAGGAGGTGTGATGATGTAGGGGTGCTTTGCTGGTGACACTGTTGGGGATTTATTCAAAATTGAAGGCATACTGAACCAGCATGGCTACCACAGCATCTTGCAGCGGCATGCTATTCCATCTGGTTTGTGTTGAGTTGGACCATCATTTATTTATCAACAGGAGAATGACCCCAAACAAACCTCCAGGCTGTCGAAGGGCTATTTGACCAAGAAGGAGAGTGATGGGGTGCTACACCAGATGACCTGGCCTCCACAGTCACCAGACCTGAAGCCAATCGAGATGGTTTGGGGTGAGCTGGACCGCAGAGTGAAGGCAAAAGGGCCAACAAGTGCTAAGCATCTCTGGGAACTCCTTCAAGACTGTTGGAATACCATTTCAGGTGACTACCTCTTGAAGCTCATCAAGAGAATGCCAAGAGTGTGCAAAGCAATAATCAAAGCAAAAAGTGGCTACTTTGAAGAACCTAGAATATAAGACATATTTTCAGTTGCTTCACACTTTTTTGTTAGGTATATAATTCCACATGTGTTAATTCATAGTTTTGATGCCTTCAGTGTGAATCTACAATTTTCATAGTTATGAAAATACAGAAAACTCTTTAAATGAGAAGGTGTGTCCAAACTTTTGGTCTGTACTGTATATATATATATATATATATATATATATATATATATATATTGCTGCACTGTGTAGTTCCTACTGTACTTTGTAAGAAAAACTACTCAGGAGGCAAATGCAGAGAATAACAGCTTTGGACCTTTCCACCCTCCTGTCGGTCACAGCATCTATGTGACCTTGCTGACACTGGCCCTGACTTTAAATATGTTTTATCTGCAACTAACATTCAAATAAATATAAAATAATATTCTACTAATTAACATTTAATATGGAATAAAACATATACTCATACAAATAAAAAAACATATTTAAAATATAAAAGTATCTTACTTCCTGTGTGTCCCCATCCATATACAGCACATACTGTTTTGTCTGGAATTGTACATCCATAATTTGGCAATTTGATTTGTGCAACATATTCATTAACCTCTGCTGATCTGTGGAAATAATAAAATAAAGTTGATTTCAAACATAAAACTACAAACCATATAAATAACATACAATCATCACATAATTGATGTTTGTGCATTCACGAATAGTTACATTTACCTACAAAGTGTTTAAAGGAGTATTCCCATCTGGGACATTGATGGTATATTGGAAGGATATGCCATCAATGTCAGATAGGTGTAGGTCCCAACCCTGAGACCCACTCCTATCTCCAGAACAAGACCTCCGAAATGAACAAAGGGCAGCCATGCATGTACGGCAACCCTCCATTCACCACTATGGGAGTTCCAAAAATAGCAGAGCACTGGGGTGGCTATTTCCAGCACTCCAATATGTGTGAATGGAGAGGTGGCCATGCGTGCATGGGGTGCTCTCCATTGACTGCCATTGGACTGCAGAAAGTATTCGAGCGTGCTCACTCAGCTATTTTCAGGACTCCCATAGTGATGAATGGAAAGCACGCCACATTTGTGCTATGTGCTCTCCTTCACTTCAGGGGCCCTGTTCTCTAGATAGGATCTAGATGGCTTATCCTAGTGATACCCAGATGGGCCAACCCTTTTCATCTATCAATCTAGGAGTAAAATGAAAGTTCAAATAAAGTGTGGCAATGGAGCTGCCAGAGGGCCATATGTGGGCCATTAAAATGTTGTATCTAGGTGAGAACAAGAGAAGCTGGGAAAATAGTGTTTTTCGTCTGTGTGTATCAGCCAGGCTGTTAATGAGAGGTAATTAGCAGCCAGCTGAGGAGCTCCGGTAAAGGTGGGCTAAGCTCCTTGATCAGGGCTCCAGGGAAGGAGCAGGTGGCGCCAAGGCCTGAGGGAACCAGGACCGTCTAACCCTGTGTGGGGTAAGCACTGAATGGTGTTTTGGGGACCTGGTAGACCCAGATCCCAATAGAGAGGGCAAAACAACTGTGTAATTAGCGGCCAGATGGCAGAGGATTTATGTTTATGGGTTATGTTTTGATGCCTGTAAAACTGACACTAAAGCTGGTTGTGGCCAGTCTGCACTCAAATCTGCAGTGTTGGAGTGGCTTCTTGAGGTGTGCCAACCGTCTAAGCTGAGAAGATGGCGATCCTGGAGCGCTAAGTGACCTCGAGTTGTCACAAAATCTTAATATGCAAACCACATACAATACCAGTTTCACACTGTAACATGAAGTGTTGATGGAATTTTATCATCAATAATTTAGTGTTTATTTCAGTGGGAGGTGTTACTATTTAAGATATTGAATTTATTTTAAAAAAATCTGTTAAAAGCCATATATGCTGCTTTAAGCAAATCTACATTTCAATCATTTAAATATTTTATTTGCCTTAAAAACTTCATTGTGGCTGGATTCACACATAGCCTTTAGATAAAGATATGTGCGTACATGTAGCCATTTTGTAAAAACACAAAAAATGTTTACCAGTAGTTGATATTTGAATAAGACTCCATAGTGTTTTTCACCCAAAATATATCATGCTCTAGTTGAGGCAATTTTTAGGGCACTATACAAGCACAGACCGTAATTTTAACAAAAACTGAAGCTGCATGTGTGGCCTGTCTTATCTGCTGTAATGGGGTTGTCCCAGAATGACGACATAACCTTTCTGCAGTATTGGTGACCAGTATCTGAACAATGGTGAACAACTATAGGGACCCTATAATTATGAGAGCTATGGTCCCTTTCACTTTAAATTCACCCTTCTGGTGTGAAATACAAGATATGGTAAATAAAATGGTGCCATTAAAAAATACAACTTGTCCCACTAAAACATACGCCCTAATATAGGCTATCTTAACAAAACTCAAAAAGTTTGCAGCTATTGGAGGGTAGAAAGGAAAAACAAAAAGAAATTGCCAGCTCCTTAAGGGGTTAAAAAGGTCCCTTCTGTGTGTCATTGACTGAATAATACATTTTCTATGGGTAACTCACATCCTTTGTAGATGATGTAGGTTATAAGCCTTAGAATATGAATCAATGCTGTTAAGGTACGAGGTGAGTCACTATACATTTAAGAACCTACAGCTTGCAGTGATCTCTTCTGAAGAACTCAGATTTTATGAAAAACACATGTTCTCTACACTTTGCTGTAGTATAGTTACATAGTTACATCTTCATTGTGATTTTAAGACTCTCTATATATTAATGAAGTTGAGAAATCTTATATGTGCTATAGATAGAAACAAATGAAAAATGCAGTTCCAGATTTGGTAGCAACCTTATAAACTCGAAAAGCAGAGTGTGGAAGTCGTGACAGGAGGCCATATTGAATGACTTTCCCAGAAACTCCAATTAACTTACCTGGAAAGTTTTAAAAGAACAAGATGTGATCCTTTAGGCCCATGGACTAGCTGTGAAATATTGAAAACTTGCTTATGTTTTTGTGTCCTGCTGTAGATATTGTGGATTCCAACCCATGCTTCATAATCTTTTAGGTCGACATCGCTATATAAAATAATTAAAAATACATCTGTAAGTGTGAGCTATAATAAAAATAAAATGCAAGTAATCTATGAAGTAAAACTACCAAGTATATAAAGGGAAATGGGAAGGGATGGCCTGTCCCTATAGTGCCCTATGTAACCCTCAACCCAGGGACGCCCCCAGATGGTAGAGGCTCCCTGTCCTCGTGCCCTATTAAAACCCTATTTCCCTCCCCTGACGCATACTTGGATTCTCAAATATACTAAGTGTATCCTATTATTCATGACATTATTGGTGTATCTATGGTTATTTTCTTTTTTTCTATTTTCGAATTTATTATCTTTTGAGCATTATTTGTAGCTCTAGGAAACTACATATTCACAGCAGGTGACTAAAGAACTGCTTGATGCTACCCATTATTCCATTCTTTGCATGCCAATGGATGTAGTGCTTGCATGAGTGTTACAACCCCTTCAAAAAGCTGATAAGCGAGGGTTCAGGTAGTCAAACCCCTATCAATCAGATACTGATTACCTATTTCTGAGGATAGGTCATAAGTGTAGCATGAAACGAGAATATCCCTTTCATTTGGTCACACAGTTTTTAAGGGGCACCTGTAACATTGAAGAGGGTGTCTTACATAGCTGCAGGCAGCATGTAATAGAGTAGGTGGAGCTGAGCAGGTTGATATATAGTTTTCTGGGGAAACATTGAGTAAAACTTGTAACTTATTCATGTAAATTCCTGCTCATTCTGGGCTTTGAAGTCAAGGTGGTGGTCCTATCAGTGATTGACAGCTACCTCTGTATACACAGTCATAGAGGGCAGGCTGTTAGGACCACCTCCTTGACGTCAAAGCCCAGAATGTACAGGAATTTAAATGAATAAATTACAAGTTATACTGAATCTTATCCCATAAAACGGTATCAATCTCCTCCTGCTCTATAATATCCTGCCTGAAGCTTACATTGCAGTTTTATGGTGACAGGTTCGCTTTAATAGTGAGCTGTTATATAATTCCCTGTCAAATATTGTTTGGGAAACATGCATCCAATAGATTATTTTGATATTTTTTCCCTAATGGACTTAAATGGGGTTGTGCAGCATAGATCATCAATATCTGATCTGCAGGATAGGTCACCAATATGTCCGACACCTGGTACCCCCCACCGATCAGCTGTTTGAAGAGGAAGATTTGCTCTATGCGAGCGCTGCTTCCTCTTCATTACACTACACATCTCCCAGATTAGATATTGATTACTTATCCTGAGGATAGGCATCAATACAAACAGGCTGCACAACTGTACTCACGGTGCCTCTTCTCTGCTGAGTAATATCATAATAGTTGGTGAACTGTTAGTATGAATTAAAAAAAAAGACTTTGTACATTTACCCAGAGAGGAAACACTGACTTGCTGTAAGAACCCATTTCTCATTTACAAGAGATCCTCCGCATTTATGTCCATTTCTGTAAAATAAAATAAAATACCAAGGTAAAATGTGAACCGTGAGAGCATGAGAGTTTTAAGAGTATATTTGACATTTTAAAATATGGGAGTGTTGCGAAGGTTATCATTTATGTGACATGTCATGGATGCTATCCAAGAATGTAAATGTTATATGATCACAAAAGCATTTTGTTTGGATTCACCTCTGGCTAACATGAGATTTGTTACTCTTACTCCAGTACTAGAATCTAAAAGGGCAGCAATTAAAGGAAAAGGGTTAGCTTTACACAGTTAATCCAAATCACACAGATGTTTAAAACTTCAGAGAGCCGGACTGGATAAATCCCAGACTAATTTACGGCTGATCTTTATTGCAAGAGAAAGACAGCAGGATAATATAAATGCTTGTTTGTTTTTCCTTGTTTCTTTTGCTTTTTTTTTGTTTCCTGTAGGTCTGTTTTTCGACAGGGGGATCAAACATCTGGTTAAACTAAGCAAATCTGATTCACTTATGCCCTGTTCTAATCTTTAATGGCTCGAAGCAAAGTAAGTATTAGTCAGTAAGCTCACGTGCCAATATTTTACAAATGTAGTTGCTGCCTACACAGATAGGCAACGTTAAAACAAGGACTGGTGTGTATTTGTTTTATAAGCTTAGAGGAGGGTGAAGGCTATAAAATCAGGAGAGGGGGAGGCAAGCCTACTATTTTACATGTCAGGACATGCTAGGAGTTATAATAACGTTGGCTTATTCTGTAAAGTGCATTGCATACTTGTATTACAAAAGGCAGCTACAAAGGATGTGCCTTATGTGAACAAAGAGACTTCATGCTGAGCACAATTATGTACATAGTATTAGGCATTCAACAATTGTGATAAGAATGGAATAAGGCACCCTAATGTTTGCACAAATACAAAGCTTGTTCTGTTTTATAAAGACACATTTTATATTGTGTCCATATATCCATTTCTATAATTCTTGTGAATATTATAACCTTCTGCTAAGTAGTAAGATAATATTTTTATCATAGAAAAATACACATAGACTAGAGACATACCATGTTACTTTATACATGTGTGATATAACGTTGCACTCAAGTTTATCAAGGCAATAATCCCTATTATGCAGGGGCCAAAACAAATATCCAGGAGGCCCCACAGCAAAAACTGGAGTAGAACCCTACTCCATCATGACCACATTCAACAGTGAATTCAAAACCTGAAAAGGATTACAGTTATTTTGGCCTCCCTAAATGTACAGGACAGGGATAATGCGGACAATGAGTTAATGCACACAGCGATGTCACAGTACAGGGATAATAAGGTTCGGACTGGACCACAGGGAAAAGGTGAATCTCCCAATGGGCACATAAGCAAACTGGTCCCCTTGTCTCTAATCCCTTGCACAAGTGGCACATGAGACAGTAGACTGACTGCACCACATATAGATAGGCAGTGTGCAGCATCTCAACAAAAAAAAACTGTATAGATTTATTAGCAAACGACTCATTTTTTTATTATAGAGGCATCAGGTGGCTGAGAGGACTTCTAGGAATAGAAGCCAACGGCCAGCATTCTCTTTTCCCTACGACCTTCTCGAAGTCGCTGCAGGGACCCATATAATCAATCATCTTGTAACGTCTTGCTGCTGCTGCTGTGGGAGGTAATATTCCCCCATGTAGCTGAACAGTGGGCCCCCAGAATTTAACTGGTTGGCCCTAGGCATCCCAGTCTGACACATGGGAGTAGTGCTAAGCGAATCGTGCTTTGGATCATAGATCCCAAGTCAATTTGTTCACTTAATTTTAATGCTGTCCAGAGACCTGTCTCCGAGAAGCATTAAAATGTATTGCCTTGGAGGCAAAATTCATTTCACCCGAAGTCACGCAAGATTTCACTTAATTAATTCGGTATTCACTTCTGCGTCAATAAAAACATTTTAAAATAGTATTCCAAAGTCGGGTTTGGTACCAAGGTTTGGTACCAGTACCAAACCAGACTTCATATTGCTAATTTTAAATGTTTTTAAAGATGCAGAAATGAATACTAAATTCATTGACCAAACTCTTTCACGACTTTGGGTGAAACAAATTTTGCCTCCACAGAAGTAATACATTTTAATGCTATACGGAAACCGGTCTCCGGACAGTATTAAAACGAAGTGTCTGAACAAATTGACTGGATCTATAATCTGAACCTCGATTTGCTCAAAACTAATAGGGACAATTCAATATCATGATAGCATAGTACAGCAATAAAGTACACACAAAGGTCTCCAAGTTTTTATGGAGCTCCTTAGTAAATGCTAAAATGAGATCACATAAAATTTTCCATATTCTCATTAGAGAATCTATAGGCATCACTAACCACACTTTAATTTTATTTGTTTGGCCCATTAGTAGCTGAACCATTGGTAATATTAGCATTCATATCTGTGCTCAAATATAATTATGCATACATGCTATTTAAGCATAACTATAGCCTACATAACATGCCGAAAGGTGTAAAGCTAAAATGACATATTATGACAAAAGTATGATCTTTAGAATGACTGCATCGAATTACAATAAAATTCCTACATTCCAACAGTGCTATATGATATTTATTGTAGCATTCTTTATGACATTTTCTACTAAGAAGTTGGAAGGTAGCCTAAAACTTTAAAGGGTTTGCAACTCTGATTTATTGTGTGCTGAGTTGAATAGCATTTATTTTGAGGCAGATTGGTTGCCATGGGTACATTGCTAATAACTACATCATATTATGTGGGATCGTCAGGGAGCAAGTCTCTAGTAACTTGCTTTTCTCACATTACTCATGATGGAGGATGATGATTTACCTATGTCTTAGACTGACCATCCATCCATTCTTGCCTTGTGCTGGACTTCCATTTACAACTCTCGTTGTCTTGGTAGACGCACATGATCCTGGATCTAAAACCAGAAATTAATTACAAAGTACATTTTTATTTGTCATCTACTTGTTGCAAGTCCTATGAATTTATTACAAATATATGTTCAAAGTCGTGTTACATGTGCTGTTTAACCCCTTCAACCCCGGGACTGTTTTCACCTTCCTGCCCAGGCCATTTTTTGCTAATCTGACATGTGTCACTTTATGTGGTAATAACTTTGGAACAATTTTACTTATCCAAGCCATTCTGAGATTGTTTTCTCGTCACATATTGTGCTTCTCGACAGTAGTAAATTTGTGGCAAAATATTTCATTTTTATTTATAAAAAAAAACAGATTTAGAAAAAATTTGGAAAAATTTGCAAATTTCCAAATTTTAATTTCTCTACTTTCAAAATACATAGTAAAAACTCCAAAATAGTTATTATTTTACATTCCTCATATGTCTACTTTATGTTGGCATCATTTTATAAATGTCATTTTACTTTTTTAGGATGTGAGAAAGCTTAGAAGTTTAGAAGCCATTTTTCAAATTTTCAACAAAATTTCCAAAACCATTTTTTAAGCACCAATTCAGAATTTAATCTTGTTTTTGTGCTGCCATTCTCAGAGAGCCATATTTTTTTTATTTTTTTGGCGATTGTCTTAAGTAAGGTCTCATTTTTTGTGGGACAAGATGACGGTTTTATTGGTACCATTTTGGGTTAAATGCGCCTTTTTGATCGCCTGCTATTACACTTATTGTGAGGCAAGAGGGAAAAAAATGGCTGTTTTGGCATATATATATATTTTTTTACAGCATTCACCTGGGCTGCCACCTCATGTAATATTTTTATAGAGCAGGTTGTTACGGACGCGGCGATACCCAATATGTCAAACATTTTTATTTTTGGTAAGTTTTATACATTAGATGCATTTTTGAACAAAATAAAATATTTGTTATATTTTTATATTTTATTTTTCGGGCAGTTGTCTTAGGTAGGGTCTCATTTTTTGCGGGACAAGATGATGGTTTGATTGGTACCATTTTGGGAAACATACGCTTTTTTGATCGCCTGCTATTACACTTTTTGTAACGGAAGGTGACCAAAAAAATGGTTTTTTGGCACTGTTTTTTTTTTTTTTTACTGCGTTCACCTGGCAGGGTGGATCATGTGATATTTTTATAGAGCCGATCGATACGAACGCGGCGATACCTAACATGTCTACTTTTTTTTTTTTTTACTGTTTTTTTTACCATTTTTTAAAACTTTTTTTGGGGGAAAATGGCTGACTTCCAGCTCAATGCCTGTGAGATCCAGGGGGCTGGAACTCACAAGCTTCCGTAGATGTCAGCCGGATGCCTATGGAAGGCATCTGGCTGCCATCCAAGCCATCGGGTCCCCGTCACAGCAGCGCGGGGACCCGATGGCATCCCTGCATATGTGGATGCAAGTGGGCACAGCCGGACCCCCGCCTCTGATCGGGCGGGTGCATCTCCTGTACCCGCCCGATTAGAGCGCCGTAGTACTACTGCGCTGGGCGGCTAGTTCCTTCCTGCAGCGCCGTACATATATGGCGCTGGTCGGGAAGGGGTTAAAGGGGTTTTGCAGCCTGTTTGTATTGATAACCTATCCTCAGGACAGGTCATCAATAAAAACCAACACCTCCACCGATCAGCTGTTTAAAGTGGAGGCGGCACTCCATGCCAGAGTGAGTACTTGTAATTATACTACACCACCGCTAAGGGAGAACAACATATAATATAATGAAGAGGAAGCAACGCTTGCATGGTGCACCTCCTCCTCTTCTAACAGCTGATCAGCGGGAATGCCAGGTATCCGACCCCCCCACCAATCAGATATTAGGATACGTCATTAGTATAAACAGGCTGCACAACCCCTTTAATATTTGCAACAATTTGAACTAGTTATAGACTCTCTAGAATATTCATGTTTTGTTTGCAAACCTGTTTTAATAACATTAAATAAATGTTAATTGCCTCATACTCACTGTCTATATTTGCCAATGTACTGGTTGTGTCTCCTTCACCTGGAAAATAAATGCATTTAGTTAATGTTGTTGCTAGGCCCATATTTTACATTAGGCACTAGAGGTCCAGTGCCTAGCGAGGCAGATTGCAAAGACTAGCCATGGGTGCTGACACCGAATAAGGGTGCAGTGTTGTCAGTGGTACATTTGTGGATCCAGATAACAAAATATATTGATGCTCCTACAATTACAAATATCTTCCAATAGTTAAGAAGACTTTGTGTTTGGTTATTTTAATATTTGTATAAGACTTTTATTACTATGATTCAGCTTTAGGTTTTGAGCCTTAAAGTGGCCTTCGAAGACTAAAGGCGGCCAAACACATTCAATAGTTGTCAGCCAAATTATAGTTCAGCCGTGTATGTGTATTCAATGGGGAGAGTTAGAAAGCTGCTGCCAGATACTTCTGGCACCATTTTATCTCCCAGCAGAACAAAAAGAACAAGTGAAAAAATTTACTTTGCCCGATCTTTCTCTCCCCAAACCATTTAGTTACATCCACTGTGTAGTTTTTGGTACACTTAAATGGTAGCTGAGCTGCAGTACCCTGGCTTGGTCAGTACATAGTGGAAAGAGCTTTTCTGCTTTCAGCTCTGTCTATTATATAGTTTTCAGGGCAGTTGGCTGTCATAAACAGCTGATCTGTGGGGCTTTGGAAAATATATTCCAAAAAAGACATAGGCATTACTTCTTGTGTGGAGCAGTGTAGAATATTTGAGCAATTGGTGAAGGCCACAGTGGCAAGACCCCTGTCATTTGGATATTGGTAGCATATTCTACAGATATGCTCAAGTCTTTTTGATGGTAAAACCTGAGTAATGAAAATTGTAATTTTATATAGGAGTATGATGCTTGACAGGGTGCTGACTCCATGGTTAGCATGGTTGTCTTGAAGCACTGGAGGCATGGTTTGTTATGTGTTTGTTCCCTTGTGTATCCATGGTTTCCCCTTGTTTTCTTCCAAGCCCCTATAAGATGCTAATAGTTAACTGGCTTCCTATGGCTAACAACGGAGCAGAGTGGGAGGAGTAGTCTGAGCAGAAGAAGCAGTAATAGATGATGGCAAGGACACTATACTACATATGGCTGCGGCAAGGGAGACTCTTGTTGCACTAGCTGGCAGCCACTTCAATTTTCACAAAGGATCTGGTGATACTGTGTCACGTGCTGCAAATAGAGCCATGGTTCCTATGTTTGTGTTTGAATGGCCACAGAGTATTTTAATTCTGGAGATCTTGCATATGGCAATGCATTTGAATTCTGGCAATGTGGAGAACAACTGTCAGACGGAAGATACTCACACAGAGGCAGGCAGCTGAGCTGGTATATTTTGAGCCTGCGTCCACAGTATCAGCGGCATTACTAGTTCCCAAGCTGACCTTAACAGAAGCAGATATGACCCTGCCAGTTTTTGACCACCCTCTTTCACTGATGTCACCTCATCCTCAGCACACTGATCCTGCTCCCAACTCCAGTCCATCACACAATCATCATCAGAGTTGTCACCCTTCCCAAAAATTTTATCAGATTGTGATATGTCATTGTGGGCTCCTTGGCCCCTCCCAATTCCTTGGAGGCTACGACTACCACCACCAACACAGCGATGCATAGAATCCCTCACCTACATCTTGAGTATCTTCCATACCACATGGATTTGTTTGGCTCTTCTTAAGAAAAAAGAAAATTCCCCACTAGGTAGGGGCAGTGAAAACGGAAATTATGCAACTTGAGTTTCTTTTTAGGAAAAAAAAAGACAATTGCTCCAGAATGTATGCTATTGGGGTGCTGGCAATAAGAATATGAACTGTAGAAACACAAGGTTTTTAATTTTACAAAAGCAAAAGCTGCCTGGTTGAGTTTGTGGCAGGCTTTATCAGCCATGAAACAAACTCAATAGTCCCTCACTCTCTATACTACACTTTCCTTGATAAAACCCTAAAATCTACCTAATTATATCTCTCTGTTCTCTCCCTGTAAATTGTCCCTAATATAGCTTGATTACTGGCTTGTACATATATTTGCTGTGCAATCGATTTATGGCAGACACAACCACAACACAAGCTCCCAGGTCTAAAGTTGATCTATTGTGTTCTCAGCAAAGGGACCTGTCTAAATTCTACTCCTAACTGGCTAATTAGACTGTCAGCATCTAAGCCAATCAGGGCAACCACCTCCCAGGGTCATGTGATGCTCCATCTTTTTTTCTTCCTATCATTTTCCTTGCCAATTATCAGTATTTGTCTGAAATCAGTAATGAATCCTAGTTTAGAATTGATTTGGTTATCTATAGTTCTAATCTCTGTACAGTGCTGCAGAATGTCAGTAGATGAGCAAGCATCAATAAATAAATAAACAGTAAAAGCAAAAATTAGAATTTTCTGTGTTTATTGCACCAAATTCTTAAACTTTGAGCATTGTTCTCCTCACACCCTATTTCTGGACTGGAATTAATTATCACATTCCATCAAACTCTGCCCCTACATTAAAGATGTCAAAAAGATCTAAAAGTTGGCTTGTAATGTCTACCAAACCCTCTTAGAACATTTTAATACTGCTTGAAATCCAACTATATTTTGTTTTCACTTAGCTAGACTTAAATGTACAGCTTAAAATGAAATACTGACAATGGCAATCTCTTGTGACTTCTCAAAATGATTATCTACATTTGCTAATCTAAATCTTTCATTTTTCTTTTTAAATTATTGTTAATTGTGAGAGTTCATGATGGCCAGAATAGAGTAGCATGTACTACTCTTTCCATTAAAACATGGGGAAAAAACAGAGGGGGTCATTTATTAAGCTGAAATATGCCTATTTTAGGCGTATGTCAGGCGCAGAGCTAGTCTAAATAAGTAGGCATGGCGTGGACAGGGAAGGGAGCAGGCCGGCAGGCCCGTCCCATTGATCATTTTCTATGCCTGTTTTAGGTGTAGAAAATGGTCTAAATGTAAGACTGCAAGGAAGTTGTCTTCCATTCAGAAGCCGGCGCCTCTATATAACTCTGGCAGATCCACCACCAGCTATAGGGGTTATGAAGACCAGCATCTAAAATAAATAAATAAATTAATAAATGTGCCTCAGAATGCTTATGGCTTTAGTGTGACTTGATGGGATTTTATTCATCTTGGCTATTGTCTATCAAAAGAGGTTGTCTGCTTTGGACAAAGGGGGTCATTTATTATACTGAAATATACCTATATTATATACCTAATTTCAGGTGCAGATGGTGGTGCAACAGTTAGTTGTGCTGCTATCTGTGACTTCTCCCCGCTCACGCCAGGTCTAAAAAAGGGGGTGTAGGGTGGATGGGGAAGGGAACTGTTTTAGGTGTAGAAAATGGTCTTAATGATAGACAGCTTAATGTTACATTTAGAACTGGTGCTAGATACACCAAAGTTATAGAGAGGCATGCTATGGGGCTTTATTAAGACCGGGCTCTAAAACAGTGGTCTTAATAAATTTGCCCCAAAG
This sequence comes from Rhinella marina, assembly GCA_900303285.1. Classification (NCBI taxonomy): domain Eukaryota; kingdom Metazoa; phylum Chordata; class Amphibia; order Anura; family Bufonidae; genus Rhinella; species Rhinella marina. The sequence goes on from ONZH01010453.1 coordinate 39,820, forward strand.
TTTTTTTTAATTAGATGGTCTGTAATTAAAAGCTTATCACAGGGTATTCCTCTGCTGATAATCCCAGTAGTCCCAGATATAATATGTGGGAAAACCCAGAGGCTGGTGTCCCAGTCTCCTGCAGCACCACCACAAGGGAAATTAAGCATTGTCCAATGCCCTTTATGTGCTGGGTCCTCCAGAATGAAAGGCACTCTTTTTAGCCATTCTCCAATATAGGTAGGAATTATGGCTTAATCTGTGCCAAAAAATTGGACTGCATAGTCCGGACCCCATTTATTCTGTACTACTGTACATATACCTTTTGCACCTTAATCGACAAAAGGGCATGGCTAAGTAAATGAATAAATGGAAGATAGATGTAGTGGGAACGAGGCAAGGTTGAACATGAGCATGGACTAAAACATTGCTAGACTAACGAGAGAATTTATCAAGCCCTGCACTATAGAATTCTGTCTTTTAAAAATCACAAAATAGGGCCTGGTGATCCATGTCGGCCAGCCAAAATCTAAGTTAAGAGGAGGATCATATCTAGCGCATGCACTTCCCAGGCATCCTCCTGCATGTTTGCCACTAGTAACTTGCAGTTAAGTGTTCTGTCATAGGCCCTTCCCATGTATATCATCAGAGAATACATGATCTCTGATGCAGTGACTGCATTTTTACCCTATTGGCCATTTCTGCTGTACATCATCTTAGTTTGTTCTTCAGTGGACATTGATTGCTGGCACCACTACTAACCCCACCCTTTACCACAACTCTTAATGCTCTGTGAAATGCATGTAGAAATGTCGGAGCCTGCCATCTGTCACTGTCAACTTATCAATGTACAAAGCCTGCTAAATTTGATGCAAATAACAGCAATACAGACTGAAGCTAAATTGACTTAAAAAATTTCACTGATTATGCGTTCTTAAGTCTTGCATACATCAGGAGAGATTTAAAGTATACCTAAATGTTCAAGTAACATTTTTTTAAAGTTTTATAAATGCCCTAAAAATAATTTTTCTATTATACTTTATTTATTTTGTAATTTTACTACCAAAAGAGGCTGCCATAAGTGCTATTCACTACAGCACATAGAGTATTCATACACTGCAGCCATGTATGAGGTATACAGATACTGATTTGTATTATATACTCTGCAGTGAGCAATGTCCTGATGGGAATGCATCTCCCTGCTCCAGCCCATACCTTCTGAGGAAATTTCTGCCTTAGAATATCCATGCAGCGTACCCTGCACTGCGATGTTCCATGCAGAGGTTCCTGCGGAATGCAGTGAGGGCAGGCAATAAATATGTTGTTCATTTCAATCATTCTGCATGCTAGGTACATAACATGTAGATATAGATTAACATAACATGTTGTAAATATAATGTTGTCCTGATCCCACTTGACAATATTTCAGAAAAGTTAATCTCTAGCTAAACAAGGTGTGTACAATACTTACATCTAGAAATCTGACAATAATCCCAGGGTATTAGAGGATTGTCAGTATAGCACCAGGGTCCATGAGCATCATTGTCTGGATTTCTGCAGTAATTTTTTTCAAGTATGGAAATATCTGGCTCCCGAAATGTATGTCTACAATATAAAAAAAATTACCTATTTAGTGAAAAATAAGTCAATTTCAACAATCAGTTAAATGAAATATATTTGATTCTACAAATTCTTATAAGACATAGCATGAGAAGGATGAATTGCTAAAATCCATAAACAGATCTGCTAGATCTGTATTTCTATGACAATGTATATATAACACAAAAAAGAATTAGACAATTTTATGTTACTTAAATTTAAATTTTCTGGACTTAAATTTTTGATACTGAGACAGAAAACTTTAACATGTGAATACCTTCGTACGTCAAACATATTTTTCTCCCACATGGCACAAGGAAGCCTGAATCGAGTACTAGATACTGTCCCTCTGTAGGTAATGCCATTGCCATAGTAGCACTCTGAAATACCAAATATATATTAAAGTTAAGAAAATTATAAAAAAAAAACAGAGGCTGACACAATATCCCACCAAAGGCAAACAGCAAAGGCTCCGCGTAGCAGCTGCTCCAGTGGTTTTTACTTTACACAAAAGAAAGGGAAAAAAAAGCTTTACAACTAAAACCAAACAAGTCTTTGACTGGAAAAGACCAAAAGGCTGAATAAATACACAAATGGATTAACGTTCTTTTTATTAAAATGAAAAAAAAATCCATCTGGAAAAGTAAAAAAAAAATTCAAAATTCAGCAGCGGTGGCCATGCTTGCACACTATAGGAAAAAGTGCCAGCCAATGCATTCTCCCATCTCGGCCAACAAAGAGACTGTTATATTGTCATATTATATTGTGCGATCATGGCCACTGCTGCTGGATTGCAGGGTGGTTGTAACCCCTGGGTATGAACAGTGTATAATGTGATGGCAAATGAATCAAAACAGCAAAGAAGACAATAAGAACAATCGCAATAACAAACGTCAGTTTCTATTTTTTAATGTAAAATGATCATGTGTTTTATTGAAATCATTTGTGTTCATCACCTTTAGGCTCCATTCACACGTCCTGTTTTTCTTTCCTGATTTGATCCTGATCTGGATCCATTCATTTCAATGGGTCCTGAAAAAATCAGGATCGAATCAGGAAAGAAAAACAGGACGTGTGAATGGAGCCTTAGGCTAATAACCAACCTTAGGTTATATTTATAGACTAGAGATTTGAATAGGGTTGTTTCTGCAGTATATGCACAGATTTCTGCAAGCCCCATTCAGAAGTTACTATCACAAGCTGTCATGTGTGAACATAACATTTTTTAGGGCATATGGATCTAGTAACGGAAGACTTTATCTGAGAACTCCACTTTGTGGCCTAGAGAGCAGCTACCAAGCAGTGGCTCTTGCCCATTTAGGTATTAAATGCATGCCCATTGGTTCAAATTAGGGATGAGCGAACTTTTGAAAAGTTCGGTTCGGTTCGCTTCGGCGAACTTTCTTGAAGTTCGGATTCGTACGAACCGAACCTAAAACGAACCTTATACGAACGAATATACACATATTTGAGAATCTACACTAATACGTACGCTAATGCGAACATTCCCGCACAAATAACGAACATACAGTCTAGCGTTGTCAAAGGTACGCTACTTAACTGAATATGTACGCATTTGATGTGCCGTTTTTATTTTAACCAGATTCGTCTTAAAAGTTCTTAAACGAATCTGGTTCGTTACGGTTCTGTTCGCTCGTCCGAACGAACGTTCGGACGAACGAAAATAATAAGTTATTATTTTCGTTCGTCCGAACGTTCGTTCGGACGAGCGAACAGAACCGTAACGAACCAGATTATTAATAACCCATCTCGGCCATTCTCCTCCCAAAAGGGTGGTTTGACACGAGGGTCACACCAGGATACAAGGGATTGCAGGAGTAATAAATAATCCCTTGTATCCTGGTCTATTCTGTGGAAAAAGTAAACTTTATTTACGAACCTGATTCATACGAACTTGACGAAAGTTCGGTTCGGGGACGAACCGAACGTTCGGTAAAGTTCGTAACGAATCTGGTTCGTTACGGTTCGGTTCGCTCATCCCTAGTTCAAATCATATTATATCTCTCATGAGACAACTTTTTTTATTTCGATGCTAGCTCCCTGCTCTAGGTTTTTGCAAAAGCTACAAAAATATATTGTTTAACTGCTATTGCCTAATGCTCTATTTACTATAGGTCTGGGTTAGTATAATCTAAAAGTACTTTTTAATAATTCAGAGAGAAAGAGAGAGAGCGGTAGAGAGAGAGAGAGAGAGAGAGAGAGAGAGAGCGAGAGAGAGGAAATCTGTCTCATACTAGGATCCAAGCTCTCTCTGAGTAACTGCCCTTTAACAGAGCTCAGCAAAGCAAATTTGCTTGGCTGCCTGAGAGGCCATTGGTGCATGAGAAGTATTGTAAGTCAGTCAATGTTCCTCTTTGTTTCTGTTAAAAAATATCTGAAAATTAACACATCTTAAATCTACTAGCATCAGACAGGCTTATGAAAGCTAATTTGAAGACATTTCCCAGAAACCCAGAGGGGCATTGCTTGGCTTACAATACTCTGCACATGTACTACACATAATAGACACTGTCTTTAATAAGAAAGAGTACCCCCAGACAAAAGATATGTATTGCCCAGAAAAGTATAGTAGTATACTAGTACTATACTAGTCTCTCTTCTCTGTATCCTGAAAGGAATTACAAAAAGTTTGTTAGAATCAGAACTTTTTGGGAAATTTGGAATAAATACTGAACTGGAAAAATCAATTTGCTTATCCTTAGTATACTGTATATATATTTACCGCAAGTCCAGGAGGAGCAATGGAGGGGAGTAGTAGTGGCTCTGTTTGTTACAGGCAATCACAGAGGCAAGCCTTACCCTGATGCTCCCTAGTTAGCTACAGTGTTAGGTAGGCACACCCTGATGTTAGGGCTCCTGTCTGAAGGTAGTTGGGGTGCCCATGGTATAGTGCAGGTGCACGGCGGGAGGTGTAGTGTGCAATGGCTGACGTATGCCGGAGTAAGTAACCAGGCCAGATATAGAAGATAAACGTCTCTATTAAAGTGCAGAATGGGAGTTGTAGTACATCTAACAATATCAAAACACGGCTCCAACAAAAAGTAATGTATGAATTTGAGTAAGGATGGGAATTATAGTTCTCTTTCCGCTCTATCTTCCTAGAGTCTCCCTCTGCAGAAAATATGGCTGGTTATATTACTCTTGCAATTGCCAACTGTGAGATACAAGATTAAAGGGGTTGCATCACTAATAAATTGTATCCCGCCCAAGATATCTTGCTGTTATATCACTTTTCCCATATACAACCATTTATCAAAACTGCATTATTCTAAAGTTATTAGCCTACTATTGCTCCCTGTGGCAAATTAGTTTTGATTTTCAGTTGCTGTTGGTTGAATCCTGCATTGGAGCTTAGTAACACAGGATATACCTGCTCACAGCAGTTCTTTTGCTTCCCTCTAATAACTTCTCTATGTGCAGTGTCAGTGAAAATGTCAGTTATGAATGAATGGATAGGCAGACCGACAGACAGATAGATAATAGACAGACAGATAGATCAACATAATGATGAATTTTGCTTTAACAAATTCTGCCTAAATTCTGTCTGTTATCAATCAGCTCTGTCCCTTTTATAGCTGTAAAGTCTATAACAGCAAAATGCCTTTTCACTGACTCCAATATTCAGCCATGCAGGTTTTGGCTTTTCATGGTTCTTTCCTTTCTCTCTCTCTCTCTCTGTACATATAAAATATCATTAAAGGGGTTGTTCCACGAAAAATATTCTACAGTTTTCAAACCAGCACCTGGAATTGAATATTTTTGTAATTGCATTTAATTAAAAATTTAGCATAGCCACTGAGTTATTCAATAAAATCTATCTTTATAGCACCTCCTGCAGTTTGCTTTTTCCTTATTTCTTTGTCCTGCTCACTGAGATGGCCTTCAACTGCCTCCTAAGCTGGGATAGGGAGAGCTGAGACACGCCCCCTGAGCTGTGATAGGGAGAGCTGAGACACGCCCCTTTAGCTGCTGCAGAAGACTCCCATTGAGCTGCCAGCTTAAATCTAGCAGAGTAATGAATGGGGAGATCTCTGGATCCATGTGAGGTACAGGTCTGGTTCTGGCTTTCTTAGAAAATGATTGTCATGAACTTTATGATCTCTGACTATATGATCTCTATACCGCAAGAACAGTTTACAACTACCCTGGTCTGGGGTACTGCATGTACTTTTGACTTATGTGTCTTATTAGCTGTTAGTAGAACAAGTAATCAATCCCTCCTTTTAGGTGATCTACTGTTATCCCGTCTATCCATCAATCCTAAACTCATTTGCTTGTGATAAATGTATCCTCATGTTCCATTGATCAACCTTTCCTCACCTCTTCTCCTTTTCCCTCTCCTACAATGGCCTTCATTGTCTATGTTGACTTGTCTCTCATCATAGAAATATTCACACTGGCTTCAAAAATGCTCCTGCTAGGTCTAGGAAATAACATTTCTCTGGAGCTGAATATTTTAGTTTCAATGACCATGCAAGTTGTAGCTCAAAACAGTAATTCATCTCTGATTTTGGCATTTATATAAATATGAACACACTCGGGTACAATACAATTTTTAGGTTTATCTATGTAACTCAGGGACTATGTATACCCCTCTGGACACATCATAAATAAACATACAATATGACATGACATAAACATACAATATGAAAGGCATAAAAAAACATGCACATAACTAAATCGATGAATAAAGTAATATGTTGCCCATTAGACAGAAAATGCCACCTTCAAACTGAAATATTGCAAAATAATGAAATATCTTTCTCTCTCTACTATATATATATATATAGGGGGTGTTTATATATATATATAGGGGTGTTTCCCTTGTCTCTCATGTGTTAACTGTAGATATTTGATCAAGACTCAAAATTTTACATCACCTACCAGTGAGAGGACCTTCCAGATCAGATTCTTTCTGACGTGTAATTCGGCCTTTGTTGTTTATGTGGTGGTTTGTCCATGCAATTTGTGGTATGTGGGTGAGACCACCCTAGAAGTTAAGACCCGCATGAACCAACACCGTTACTCTATCAGAAAGAAGCGTAGAGATCTGCCGGTCCCTAGACATTTTTCTGAAGCAGGGCATAAGGAACAGGATTTCAAATTCTTTATTATTGACCACATCCCACCCCTTAAGAGAGGTGGGGATAGAGAGAGCTTACTCAAACGTCGTGAACTTGAGTGGATTTTCAGATTGGGAACTTTGAAACCTAGAGGTCTCAATGTTGATTTCAATTTGGGGGTGTGTTTGTGAATTATTGGCGGCCTGTGACTCATGTGGAATTTCGTGACTCATCAGTCTGAAATGTGGGATTTGAGAATCAGTGTTTTGATACTTACCTGATATTTTCTTTTATTTTTAGATATCTTGACCATTCTACATCCTGTTGAAGAGCATCTGTGTGGGGTACCCGGGCGACTATTTCTTAATTTTTTTCAATAATTTTTCTTACAATTATTTAACTTTATGTGTTCATGTGTGCGCTGTATACGTACGGGGTGTATGGCCAGTTGTTTATAGACATTACATCAGCAGAGCCCTTGATTCAAGTAATGATTATTTACATAGACACATTGACATATATGACTGATGGTGGAATATTGGTTTGGTGAGATGGATTGGAGGAGGTGCACCCTTGGAGGAAGCAGTGTGACACAGGTTGTGCCTCCCTGGCGCACCGGGGGTGCCATGGGAGCTTCTTTGCTGCTCTATGCGGCGATGTGGCCCTCATGATAGTTATACCGATCTGGTTATCTGGGTATTGGCAATATGTGTCGATATCGTTGCCAGTCTTCTCCACCCGTCAAACCAACGATTTACATACCTGGGAGGCTAGTGATACGGTTCCGTTTAGCGGGTGGGGTATAATATAATTGATTTATATCACAACAACATACCAATGTTGATCATTTTATGTTTTATACACACATATGTATGTATGATATATATAATCTTTTGGGGTCTGCTTTTAATGCTGGATCTATTCTTTATGGCCTTATCACCCTAGCACTGTGACAGACAGGTGGGGCGGAGTCTTCTCTTGCTGGTTCAGGGAAGGACTTCTGCCCCCAGTCTATGACA
>ONZH01010453.1:52500-128285 GCA_900303285.1 Rhinella marina
GCCAAGAGTGTGCAAAGAAGTAATCAAAGCAAAAGGTGGCTACTTTGAAGAACCTACAATAGAATATAAGACATATTTTCAGTTGTTTCACACTTTTGTTAAGTATATAACTTCACATGTGTTAATTCATAGTTTTGATGCCTTCAGTGTGAAACTACAATTTTCATAGTCATGAAAATACAGAAAACTCTTTGAATGAGGTATGTCCAAACTTCTGGTGGTCTGTACTGTATATATATATATATATATATATATATATATATATATATATATAAATATATATTTATATATATACACACATATATAGTAACCTGACTGTCAACAAAAAATCTGCTGTTGGTCAGATGTACCAAATCACCAGGGACAACTTGGGCACTGCGGTAGAGTTGATTAGAATTTCTTTACATTTTATTTTTGATAGTGATTAGTGTTGAGCGAATCGAAGTATCTGAAGCAGGATTCAGTCCGAAGTTTAGGAAAAATGAGATATGATTCATAATACAGTGCAGTCAGCCAATCTGCAGATGTAAATTTAATGTCGACAGTCGGGAAAGGGTTAACTTCCAAGCCTTCATAATAAGATTGGGCTACCAAGTGGGAAGGATATGATTGGCCAGAGTGGTGTAGATTTTCCTGATTTATAGCAATTCGGGACAAATTAGTTTGGAACAAATTAAATTTCTTGACAAACTTGGGCAAATTTTTCAAAACTTCGCTCATCTATAATAATGATGTTAAAATGGTTGTTGTTATTAAGATTTGGTTCATTTTTTAGATAAGGCTATGTTCACACTTACATTTACATCTTCCGATATTGAGATCCGTCATATGATCTCAATACTGGAGAAAAATGCTTCCGTTTTGTCGCCATTCATTGTCAATAGGGACAAAATGTAACTGAACAAAACGTAGTGCTCCAAAATGCATTCCGTTCTGTTTAGTTGTGTTCCCATACCAGAGAGCAAACCACAGCAAGCTGTGGTTTTCTTTCCATCATGGGATGCGGAGCAAGACGGATCCGTCATGACCCCCAATGCAAGTCAATGGGGACAGATCCGTTTAACTCTGACACAGTAGAAAATGGATCCGTGACCCAATTGACTTTCAATGGAGTTCATGATGAATCCATCTTGGTTATGTTAAAGATAATACAACTGGATCCGTACATAACGAATGCAGATGGTTGTATTATCAGTAACGGAAGTGTTTTTGCTGAACCTTGCCTGATCCAGCAAAAATGCTAATGTAAAAGTAGCCTTAATCAGTGAGTGTACTTTGCTTTTAACTCCAGCAGTATGTAAAGGATATTTTCAGCTCCTTCAATAAAAGCATATAATTTGAGCATGCTAAACCTATTGATCACTGGGTGTCAAACTTCTGGGATCCCCATTCATAACAAGAACAAGGGGACCACAGTGATTCGTACTACAACACCCTCTTTAGAATTTTTGCATCAATTGGAACCTGTGTGCGTCACAAAGTCAGCCCCACACATCAGTTACAGCACATCCTAGTTTATATAGAGCTCTCAAGACCTACCTTGTGCCCCAGTTCTTTAAAACCAATTGGAGAAAAACAAGTATACTTGTGTTTTCAGAGTAATAAATTACTTCACATAGTGTAATGTATCACACTCACACATGCAGATCTCATGCTTGTCATATTTACTGTGACCTCTCTCACACTCATCAAACTTAAGCCTCTCGCTATAAGACTACATAACTACTGGGATCTTAGATGCAGTAGATGCAGAAAAAAACAAAAAACTTTATAATACAGTACAGTACAGTTTTTTTCCAGTATAACCCTTGCTTGATATAAAACAAAGGTAGATTGCATAAAATATCAAAGAGCTATATAGAAAAAAAAACACTTCCACATTATATCTTAAAACTATAGTCTCACATTTGAATCTAACAATGTTGATTGACATAATCATTTTTCAGAGCTCATTTGGAAAATGAAAGGTGGAATCTGATTGGTTTCCTTTACACCAGTTTATGTATTGTATAGTGTACTATACTCCCATGAACTGTGCCTGCTGATGCATATTATATACAGTAGTGTACCATACCCTCATGGAATGTGCCTGATGAAGTTTATTATATAGATTGCTATAACCTACATGATCTGTGCCTGCTGTTGTGTACTATATAATGTACCTCTCCCCCATGACCTGTGCTTTTTTGCTACATATTATATAATGTATCATACCCTCCATGACCTGTGCCTGCTGCTGCATATTATATAATGTGCCATATATCCTGTAACTGCTGTAGTGCATTATATTGCATTATATTGGTGTCATACCCTCATGATCTATGATTGCTGCATATATATATATATATATATATATATATATATATATATAGTGTGTGTGTCACACACACCCCCATGAACTGACTTTGACTGCAGCACTTTGCTTCATAGTGTTCCATACCACCTCACAAAAATTATGCCTGTCACTGGGTATTATACAGTATAGTTTTCCATACCTCATAATCTGTGTCTGCTTATTATATAATGTGCCATACACCCCAAACTTCTCCCTGAACTGTGTCTGCCTATTATGTAGTGTGACATAATCCAGCATTTTTTACATTAATCATGGGGTAACCCCAATAAGTAATTGTGTTTAACCTAGTAAACTGCTATAATGGCTAGATAGGCGAAAAGATACTGATTCCTTTTTAGGACACTTTTGGAATCAGTCTATTTTCACATATCCAGCCATTAGAGTGGTTTACAGAGGTTTTCCATTGTGATAGATTTCCCCTTAAAGCTGTTACATTAAATAACATACTCAGAATGATAATGGAAACATTCTGTTACCTTGATGATTAGAGACTTCACATTTTGGTATTTGGGAACAGTGACCAATACGAACATTTGGATCAGTTGTGAAACACCAAGGGTATTCTGAACCATCCGGATTTCGGCAGTAATTCTCACTCAGATCCCTAAAACAGTTGTAATGTAGAGAAATACGTTATTTTCCTGAGCAACGTATAATTACATTGAACCAATAAATGCATTTTTAGTAACTCAAGAACATAAATAACATATTCAACAATGGGCAACATTGTGTTCTTTGATATGTACAATAACTTTTCATTTGAGGAAACATTTCAGAATATATAATACATAAGGTAAGTCATGTGACTATATAAATTTATATTCTGTCCACAACTGGGGTGAATGTATGTGGTTAAAATATTATATAGTTCTTTGGACAAGGAATCAATTCACTAATGTAATCAGAGCTAATGAGCCCTTTAATATTCTCATGTTGGAAAATCTTAATTATGTTTCTGTCTTACAAGGACATGTTTTTAAGTGTGTCAAACAAGCAAAATTTACACATCAAAGATTAAAAAGTCTTCTTGCTTTAAAGAATCGGAGCAAATCTATATAAAACATCTACTAATGCAAAGCCATAAAACATACCATATTCTATGAAGTAATAATGTGATAAGAGATTGGGTGATTACATTTTTTTTATAATATTTGTATCTCAAAACCTATAAATTCCATTAAAGTCAATAAGGCTGAGCTGTGATACCAAGCGCACCCAATGTACAATCTATGGCACATTGCTTGTTGAGCTGAGGGAAGGTTGAGCTGCTACTAAGAGCACCAGAGCCTTCTCAAACAGCTGATCAGCGGGGATGCCAGGTGTCCAACTCTCACCAATCAGATACTAATGATCTACCCAAAAGATAGGTCAGCAATGAAAAAAATATCAGAAAACCCCTTTAAGCATAGACAAACATTTTTAGCTATAAATGATTTTAGGTGTATTCCTGTGTTGTTGTCCTTTTCTTGATACATATACACGTCTCTTTGTGTTGCTATGGGGTCAAGCCTCTTGACCTTTGTCTTTCACTCTATATGAAGTGTGACTCATTTAGGAAGACAATTCTGTGTTTTATTTCTAGAAAAAATCTTTCACACGTCTTCATGAACACACATTTATCTCTTGTGACTCAAAAACACATAATTATTGAAAAGGTAAGATAAAGTGAGATGTAGTGAGATGAACATGTAGCTTGCTTCAAACAACTTAACAATCCACTATCTATACATACTAAAGTAATACATATTTCACTTTGTGAGGGATATGCATGGTAACAAATTCTGCTAATAATTTAAGAGTAAGCCACTCTTCCCCATGTTTGCATTATCTAGCTCCTCATTCAGGAGTTTAGAGTCCAATAAATAAATCCAACTACACTTCATCAGCAGACATTGTGCATTCAACTGCTTCCTCTATCACTCTATCATAGCTTTTAATATGATCTATCAGCTGAACGTTGAAGTAAATGGGTGATCTTCTGTGCTCCAATTACTTGCCCGAATATTGTAAGGTTTCAGTACCATTAATTAGCTTGTTGTGTACTCAAAGCGCCCTTCCATCACTAATGTGTATTATGTATAACATTTATGGAGTAGCAATGTAGCCTCTAGCATCACTCTTTTTCCAGGTATTATCTTTCCACAGTTTGTATTCCTAGAATTTTAGATAGCATGTTTTCCCATGCTTCCTCATCTTAATGTATATATATAATGATGTTGTGAACACCCCAAGGGGCTGAAATAAGTTATTTGCAGTTAGATCGATCACGATCAAGATCGAGATAGATCGAGATATTAGTTAGATGGATATGATAGATGATAGAGATAGTTAGTGATAGATAGATAAATAAATACATATTAGATAGATGGATACCATAGACAGTCAGAGATAGATAGATAGATAGATAGATAGATAGATAGATAGATAGATAGATAGATTACACATTTTCTCCTGGTTTTCTTTTGATTCTATTTTTCCAGAGTTCTATCCAAGCACATACTGAATTATCATGATAGTTTGCTTCTCATTAAAATGCCAAAGCATCTGTAAGTTTACTAGTGGTAGGAAAATAGGCTATGAAATCCACTGGGGCAAAAATGATATGCATGAGTAAAATTCTTCTTGAAGTGATGAGGTGTTTTTTTTTGGCGCAACATAAGAATAATACAATGTGAGAAATATGCTTCACATTGTTCCACTTCTGGCAGAGGTTTAACTTAAACTTTTTCTCGTAGGCTTATAGAACAGTATAATTTCCATGATATGATTCCCATTCAAATTCAAATGTACCAGTGGTTCCATCACCCATTCAAAGAAAATTCTACATAGTATATAAACTATGTGCCTATATGGATAAATAGATGAGATGATGATTTTTTTTAATTTTTTTTTTTTTTAGCCCAGCTGTATACACCTTTAGGTGAGATAAATGCATAAAGCAAAGTAATGCTAAACTTTAAACCAATATTTGTAAGAAATGTTTTATCTATATTTGCGAAAATGTGGATTGTCCTATTATCTAATCAAATGTTACCTACAAACAAAAAAAAAAATCACTGAAAATAATATCATACATTTCACCCTGGCTCTTACAGTCCTTGCCAGCTAAGTGGCCAGTACTTTTTCCTATAGTGTAAAAACCCAACAACCACTGCAGAATTGCAGCAGTGGTCATAAACTCTGGAAACTAGTAGAGTATATTATGATTGAAAAATTAATCAAGCTATCAAATTTGTTTATTTCCTTTTAATTGTGTGCAATGTACTTAGTTAGTGATAGCAACTGGCCACATTCCTAAAGCAGCTCTACATGTGTACTGCACACTTTAAGGAGGGGCTAGGAGGGGCCATGAACCTAGAAAACATCTAGCTATATAACAAAGACATAATTTCCTGAAACATATTATGGGGGTAGCCATCTTGCCTGAGCTGTTCTTAACAACATTTAGTAAGCATAAAGAAAATTGCTTTACAACAGTTACATCTTATAGACTGTGAGCCCTCACTGGCAGTGCCCTCTCTCCTTCTGTACCAGTGTGTAACTTGTCTTGTTCATGCTTAGTACAATTGTCTGTATTATGTATGTATACTAGAAATGAGCGAGCATGCTCGTCCAAGCTTGGTGCTCGTTCGAGTATTAGGGTACTCGTAAGTGCTCGCTGCTCGGACGAGTATCTCGCCATGCTCGAGGAAATGGCATCTCCCGCATTTTGAATTTTTGGCGCCTATAACTCAGCCAATCACAAGCCAGGAGACTCTACGGTACACCCAGCATCACGTGGGGCCCTTACATGTCGATAGCAGGGGTTGGCTGGCCAGATCAGGTGACCCTGGAATATACTAGTGATGTCTGGCGGTGCTCGGCTCAGAAGCTGTCTGGATGTCGTTAGGGACAGATCTGCTGCATTTCAGGGAGAGTGTTGGGGCCTGGATTTAGTTCTTTGTTAGGCAGAAGTGATCTCAAAAGAACCCAACAGCCCTTCTAAGGGCTACAAGACACTTTTTTTTGTCTCCTGGCTGGGCTGGCTGGCACTAGTAGTGCAGCTATCGCCATATGTAACAATTTTTTTTTTGTTGTTTTATCTCAGTGATACAAATCCATTTCATACAGCTGTGTGGAACCATTCTGTGTGTCACAGTTCAGCTGTCCAGTCACCACAAACCACAATCCGTATTTTCTGTTCAGGTGACCAATACTGTACGTCACCTAATCCAATACGGTCATTTGCTCTCACTGATACAGCTACATTAGAAAAATCTGAGTGCGACATTTTTCTGGGTTGAAGTGAAAATAGCCAGAGTCAGTAGGAGCTGAGTTTGCTCTTTGATATATTCTGCACGTTATGTTCAAAAAAACAAAACAAAAAAAAACTTAGTTTTTTTGTTGTTTTATCTCAGTGATACAAATCCATTTCATATAGCTGTGTGGAACCATTCTGTGTGTCACAGTTCAGCTGTCCAGTCACCACAAACCACAATCCGTATTTTCTGTCCAAGTGACCCATACTGTACGTCACGAAATCCAATACGGTCATTTGCTCTCACTGATACAGCTACATTAGAAAAATCTGAGTGCGACATTTTTTTGGGTTGAAGTGAAAATAGCCACAGTCAGCAGGGGCTGAGTTTGCTCTCTGATATATTCTGCACGTTACGTTAAAAAAAACAAAACAAAAAAAAAATTGTTTTTTTGTTGTTTTATCTCAGTGATACAAATCTATTTCATGCAGCTGTGTGGAACCATTCTGTGTGTCACAGTTCAGCTGTCCAGTCACCACAAACCACAATCCGTATTTTCTGTCCAGGTGACCCATTCTGTACGTCACGTAATTAAAAAAGGTCTTTTACTCTCACTGATACAGCTACATTAGAAAAATCTGAGTGCGACATTTTTCTGGGTTGAAGTGAAAATAGCCACAGTCAGCAGGGGCTGAGTTTGCTCTCTGATATATTCTGCACGTTACGTAAAAAAAAAAAAAAAAAAAAAAAATGTGTTTTTTTGTTGTTTTATCTCAGTGATACAAATCCATTTGATGCAGCTGTGTGGAACCATTCTGTGTGTCACAGTTCAGCTGTCCAGTCACCACAAACCACAATCCGTATTTTCTGTCCAGGTGACCCATTCTGTACGTCACGTAATTAAAAAAGGTCTTTTACTCTCACTGATACAGCTATATTAGAAAAATCTGAGTGCGACATTTTTCTGGGTTGAAGTGAAAATAGCCACAGTCAGCAGGGGCTGAGTTTGCTCTCTGATATATTCTGCACGTTACGTTCAAAAAAACAAAACAAAAAAAAAATAGTTTTTTTGTTGTTTTATCTCAGTGATACAAATCCATTTGATGCAGCTGTGTGGAACCATTCAGTGTGTCACAGTTCAGCTGTCCAGTCACCACAAAACACAATCCGTATTTTCTGTCCAGGTGACCTATTCTGTACGTCACGTAATTAAAAAAGGTCTTTTGCTCTCACTGATACAGCTACATTACAAAAATCTGAGTGCGACATTTGTCTGGGTTGCACTTAAGCAGACCAAGTCTGCGTAATCTAATAGTTTCAGTGTAATTGCTCCATACTGCACGGTACCTAATAAAATAAGTAATTTTGCTCTAACTTATCTACCTATATACAAACCACAATCCATATTTTCTGTCCAGGTGACCCATACTGTACGTCACGTAATTAAAAAAGGTATTTTGCTCTCACTGATACAGCTACATTAGAAAAATCTGAGTGCGACATTTTTCTGGGTTACACTTAAGCAGACCAAGTCTGCCTAATCTAATAGTTTCAGTGTAATTGCTCCATACTGCACGGTACGTAATAAAATACGTAATTTTGCTCTAACTTATCCACCTATATATTAACTTGTTCAGATTGAACAAGTTTGTGGGTTTTAGTACAGCAGGCCCATTTTTTTTTTTGGTATATATAATACACATATATACAGAAAATGTTGAAACCCAGGGCTAAGCGTCGAGGACGAGGGCGTGGGCATTCAATTACTGCAGGGGGCAGAGGCCGTGGTCCTGGGCAGGGTGAGACAGTACCTGCTGATGAGGGAGCAGGGGAATTCCGCAGAGCAACACTCCCTAGCTTCATGTCTCAACTTACAGGGACACGTGGTAGAGGACTGTTGAAACCACAACAGTGCGAACAGCTGATCTCATGGATTGCGGACAATGCTTCAAGTAATTTGTCCACCAGTCAGTCTTCCACGCAGTCCACCCACGTTACCCAAGGGAGCACTCCTCTGGCTCCTCCACCTCAACCTCCTTCCCCCAGTCTGCCCCCTCCCAGGAAAATTTGGAATGCGATCCGGCATACTCTGAGGAACTGTTTTCTGGACCCTTCCCAGAGTCACAAACCACTTCTCAGGTTGCTGCTGACCTCTTTCTCGATGCCCAAGTTTTCCAACTGTCGCAGTCTGAGGGTGATGGCATTGTTGACTTAGTGGAAGAAGTGTGTAAAGAGGTGTCGGACGATGAGGAGACATGGTTGTCAGACAGTGGTGAAGTTGTTGTCAGGGCAAGAAGTCCGAGGGGGGTGCAGACTGGGGAATCGGAGGATGATGAGGTGACTGACCCGAGCTAGGTTGTTAAGCCGAGTGAAGACAGTGCTTCTGAGGCGGAGGTGAGTGCTGCACCAGAACAGGTTGGAAGAGGCAGTGGTGTGGCCAGAGGGAGAAGTAGGGCCAGAGCTGGTGCATCAGCAGCAACTGTTTCACATAGTGAAGCTCCCGTGGCGAGGCCTAGATGTTCGCAAGTCTGGAGGTTCTTTAAAGAAAGTGAGGATGACCGACGGACTGTGGTGTGCAACCTGTGCCACACCAGGATCAGCAGGGGTGCCACCACTACTAGCCTAACCACCACCAGCATGCGCAGGCATATGAGTGCTAAACACCCCACTCAATAGAACCAAGGCCGTTCACCACCTCCTGCGGGTCCCACCACTGCTCCTTCCCCTGTGTCACTCGCTGCCTCTAATAGTCAACCCCCTGCCCAGGACCCCGGCACGAGCGCCTCCCACCGGAAAACCATACAATCGCCTACACGATCCTCCACATCGTCCACCAATGTGTCCCTGCGCAGCGTTCAGCTCTCTTTACAGCAGATGCTGGAGCGCAAGAGGAAATACAGTTCCACCCACCCACATGCCCAAGCCCTCAACGTCCACATCTCTAAATTGCTGAGCCTGGAGATGCTGCCCTATAGGCTGGTAGAGACCGAGGCCTTTCGCAACCTCATGGCGGTGGCTGCCCCTCGGTATTCGTTCCCCAGTCGCCACTATTTTTCCCGATGTGCCGTCCCATCCCTACACCAGCACGTGTCACAGAACATCATCCGTGCCCTGACCAACGCTGTTTCTGAGAAGGTCCACCTAACCACGGACACGTGGACAAGTGCTTCCGGGCAGGGACACTATATATCACTGATGGCATATTGGGTTAACTTGGTGGAGGCTGGGACCGAGTCTGACCCTGGGGCCGCTCATGTACTGCCCACACTGAGGATTGCGGGGCCTACCTCGGTCACGGTCTCTCAGGCGTACTATGCCTCCTCCTCCAACGCCTCCTCCTCCTCCACCTCCTCCTCCACCTCCTCCTTCGAATTACCATCCATGGGCATGGCACCTTCAGTCGGTAGCTCTAGGCGCAGCAGCAGTGCCGTGGCTAAGCGCCAGCAGGCGGTGCTCAAACTGCTGAGCTTAGGTGACAAAAGGCACGCCGCCCAAGAACTATTACAGGGCATCATGGCGCAGACCGATCTGTGGCTGGCACCGCTGAACCTCAAGCCAGGCATGGTTGTGTGTGACAACGGGCGTAACCTGGTGGCGGCTCTGCAACTCGGCAGACTGACACATGTGCCATGCCTGGCCCACGTGTTCAATTTCATAGTTCAGCGGTTCCTCAAGACATACCCCAATCTGTCTGATTTGCTCACCAAGGTGCGCCGCATCTGTGCGCATTTCGCAAGTCGACCACAGATGCTGCCACTCTCAGGGCAGCACAGCGCCGCCTACAACTGCTCGCTCACCGACTGTTGTGCGACGTGCCCACAAGATGGAATTCCACATTAAACATGTTATCCAGAGTTTACCAGCAGCGCAGAGCGATTGTAGACTGCCAGATGTCAACTTCCACCAGAACTGGTAGTCAGGTCAGTCAGATTCCTCAAGTCTACAATGAGGAGTGGACATGGATGTCTGATATCTGCCAGGTGTTGAGCAACTTTCAAGAGTCAACACAGATGGTCAGCGGCGATGCCGCTATTATCAGCCTCGCCATCCCGCTGATTTGCCTGTTGAAAAACTCATTGCTCAGCATGAAGTCGGAAGCTTTGCACCTGTCACAAGAGACGGTGGAGAAAGATACGTCGCTTGATAGCCAGAGCACCCTCCGGTCTGTTTCTCAGCGCGTATCGGAGGAGGGGGATGAGGATTAGGAGGAAGAGGAGGAGAATGTCGGCGAGACATAAGAGGGTACCAATGCTCAGTCCTTCTTAACTCTTGAGCGTGTATGGGCTGAAGAGGAGGAGGAGAAGGAAATGGAGAGTCAGGCCAGTGAGGAGAGGGAATTCTTGCGTGTTGGGACTCTGGCGCACATGGCAGACTTCATGTTAGGCTGCCTATCCCGTGACCCTCGCATTAGAAGCATTTTTTCAAACACCGATTACTAGGTGTTCACTCTCCTGGACCCACGGTACAAGCAGAACCTTTCCACTCTCATCCCTGCAGAGGAAAGGAGTATGAGAGTGAATCAATATCAACAAGCCCTGGTGCACAAGCTGAAACAATCCTTCCCATCTGACGCCTCTAGCGGCAGAGGGCGTGGTTCTGTGGGCCAAGTAGCAGGGGAGAGGAGGCGAGCAGGCAGCTTGTTTAGCACTGGCAGGGGAACGCTCTCCAAGGCCTTTGCCAGTTTTATGTCACCCCAGCAAGACACTGTCACCTGTCCCCAGTCTAGGCAGAGTAGGGGTGAGCTTTACAGAAAGATGGTGAGGGAGTACATAGCTGACCATACCAACGTCCTGCGTGATCACTCTGCTCCATACAACTACTGGGTTTCAAAGCTGGACACGTGGCCTGAATTGGCGCTGTACGCCTTGGAGGTGCTGGCCTGCCCTGCCGCTAGCGTGTTGTCAGAGCGGGTATTCAGTGCAGCTGGTGGCGTCATCACCGATAAGTGTACACGCCTGTCAACTGACAGCGCTGACAGGCTGACGCTAATTAAAATGAACAAAGCCTGGATTTCACCGGAATTCAAATCTCCTCCGTGGGAAA
Source organism: Rhinella marina (assembly GCA_900303285.1). NCBI lineage: Eukaryota > Metazoa > Chordata > Amphibia > Anura > Bufonidae > Rhinella > Rhinella marina. Next base: position 64,138 of record ONZH01010453.1, read on the forward strand.
GCAGATAAAGATTTACATTACTTATGTATCTGATTCCTCTTCTCTACTCCTCCTACTCCTCCTCCTCCTTGTCGTCTTTGCCTAACGCTGACCCAAAACGCAATTTTTTAGAGGGCCAACTGGCACTCTTTTACGACAATTTTTCCAGAGGGCCCCCTACAGGCCCTCTCTCCAAACAATTTTTCCGGAGGGCCACCTACAGGCCCTCTCTCTAAAAAATTTTCCGGAGGGCCACCTACAGTCCCTCACTCTAAGCAATTTTTCTGGAGGGCCCCCTACAGGCCCTCTCTCCAAACAATTTTTCCGGAGGGCCACCTACAGGCCCTCTCTCCAGACAATTTTTCCAGAAGGCCACCTACAGTCCCTCTCTCTAAACAATTTTTCCGGAGGGCATCCTACAGGCCCTCTCTCCAAACAATTTTTCTGCAGTGTCAACTACAGACACTCTAAAACAATGTTTCAGGGGCGTCAAACAGACGGTCCAAAACATTTTTTCAGGAGGTGCAAGTACTGACATTTAAAAAAAGAAATTTTTGCTGAGGGTCGACTTTATGTACTCTGAAAATAAAAAAAAATTTTGGATGCTCAACAAAAGCCATTTCACTGCATTCTCAGTCGGACAAAGTCATTGGTGGTGTAACCGCAATGCTGTGTCAGGCTAAATTTTTGGGTGCTTCACCAGCTACCACATACTAACTCAGTCACTCTGTTGTCACCGCCGCCATACAGGGCCACGAAAAATGTTTATGTGGTTTGCCTGCTCCCGCAGTGTCACTCGCACACTCTGTTGTCAGCATCATAGTGATTTGCACTATAACAGCCCAAGTTTGCACATTCCCCTTTTTATCTCCAAGTGATCTATACTGCACGTCACTTAAAAAAATACATTATTTTGCTCTCAGTGATACAAATCCATTTCATAAAATCCTTTCTTTCTCTTTAACTGATCTATACTGAATGTCACTTTTAAAAATACGTCTTTTTCCTCTCTTTCTCTCTCTCCAAACTATTTTTCTGGATAGGTGCCGTATACGGTATTAAACTGAGAAGAATGCATACAACACATGCCCCACTTGACAAATTTCAGACTTGACAACCGTACTGGTTGATGCTAAATTTTTAAGTTGGGGTCCTGCGTCGTCATTCGAACTCCATCCGGCTGTTGTCACCACCACACACGCTAGCCAAAGGGGAACTCCTCTGGCTCTTCCAGCTCAACCTCCTTCCCCCCAGCCTGTCCCCCACCTACAGGCTCTCTCTCCAAACAATTTACCCGGATAGGGGACGTATTAGATTTTGAACTGATAAGATTTTTTTTGGTTCTACTTTTAATAAGCTCCTGACCTGTGATAGGCAGAGCATGGACACGTCCCCTTAGCTGCAGTAGAAAAGACACTCCCCTGGCCAGAGCAAGCTCTTTTTCCTTTTCCGTGTTCGAAAAATCCATGAAATATATGGTCCCAAGATAGGGGACGTATACGATTTTAAACTGAGAAGAATTGATACCACACATGCCCCACTAGTTCAAGCTCAATGTTGACAGCCGTACCAGTTGATGCCAAATTTTTAAGTGGGGGTTCCACCACTACTAGCCTAACCACCACCAGCATGCGCAGGTTTACGAGTGCTAAAGACTATGGAACCAAGACCGTCCATTCCCCTCATGCGGGTCCCACCACTGCTCCTTCCCCTGTGTCACTCACTGCCTCTGCGAGTCAAACCCCAGCCCAGGACCTCAGTACGAGCGCCTCCCGCCGGAAAACCACCCCTTCGCCTCCATGATCCTCCACACTGTCCACTAATGTGTCCCTGCGCAACGTTCAGCTGTCATTACAGCAGACGTTGGAGCGCAAGCAGAAAAAAGTTCAGCCCACCTACATGCACAAGCCCTCAACGTCCACATACAGGGCCATGCTAAATTTTTTATGTGCTCTACCTGCTACCGTCATGTAGCTCGGTCACTCTGACCGAGTCTGACCCTGGTGCCGCTCATGTACTGCCCACTTGGAGGATTGCGGGGCCTACCTTGGTCACGGTTTCTCAGACTTAGTATGCCTCTTCTTTCAACCCCTCCTCCTCCTCCTTCGAATTACCATCCGCGCTTCACCTCCTGCTACCTCAGTCTAACTCGGTCACTCTGTTGTCACCGCCATGCTGCGTCAGGCTAAATTTTTGGGTGGTTCACCTGCTACCTCATCTAACTTGGTCACTTGTTGGTGTCACCGCCATGCTGTGTTAGGCTTATGCCTGCATCGTGTGGCTGGGGATAGGAGAGCAGTGCCAGCATGGGCATGGGTGATGGACCTTCGTTGCACCTAGTTGGGTGCTTCCCTAACATGTGATGGGCATGTGCCTCGCCTTTCTTGGTCTGGGTGAGCACAATTGCCATGAGGGTAACCACCAGGCTGTTGCAGGAGAATTTGGGGTAATGGTGGGATTAGGCAGCCTCAGAGGCATCCATGCATGCTGCCCCTGCTGTTTCCTGTCCATTTCCGTGGTGTTTCCATCATTTTCTGAGGTTTCCAGGTTTTTACCCAGCCTTCCCTAGGCAGAGCCTTGGTCCCCTGCAAAAATGCTCGAGTCTCCCATTGACTTCAATGGGGTCCGTTACTCGAAACGAGCACCCGAGCATCGGGAAAAGTTTGTCTCGAATAACGAGCACCCAAGCATTTTAGTGCTCGCTCATCTCTAATGTATACCCCTTTGCATATGTACAGCACCATTGAATGTATAGCACTTTAATAATAATAATAAATAATAATGGGTCATAGACACAATGGACTGGGGACCTCATTGTCTTCTATGGGAGAGTTTTCTAGGCATGCTCTGTGCCCTGTGTAGATGTTATTGTACAAGGAAAGAATAGATAAGATTTGACAATCACCTATTGTGAATGTTGGATCCTGTCTTATCATTATAGGCAGTTTTAGATTAACATTTATTAGGCCTAGGGGCCAATGCAAAAACAGCAGGAATTTATGGTTTTTGTTTAAATATAGATATTGGCATGGAAAATCAAAAGTAACATCATGGTGTATTATCCAACTGGTATAATTGGTTAAAAGGTTAATACTGAAGAAGATATCAATGAGTGAAGAGATACAGTATTAAAACATGTACGCTTTGGCTTTACACCACAAAGTTACTGTGCATGCATAATGCACACTGAAGACCTTTAGGAGAGGCTAGAAGGGGACAGGAAGCTAGAAAACACCTACCGTAACTATGGAATAAAGAAATAAGCTCCAATGAAGACATCATCGCTACCTGTCTTTGTATCATATGTGTCAGCTAGATGCAATGCTGGGAACTGGTCAAAGGGAAGCTCACTCATTGGTTCATGGGTAAGGTGACTGCTACTTACTTGATATATATCTTTTATATATTTTATCATAGTTTAGTAAACCTTTTATGAACCTAAGCCATGTCAAGCCTATGTATTCCCAGATCTCAGAATTCATAGTAATATAGTAGATAAGCTTTCCACTTCATGTGGTTTACTCTACAGCACAATCAACAAACCTAAATATCAATGAGCCCTTCTGTTTTAGATTTCCACTGATAAAATTACCATATCTGATTAGTTTAAACCATGGTTTTGGTTCCACATGCAATATTGCACAATGTTATGCAATATATCTTACACAGACAAACCTCATTAAGCATCATAATTTAAGCATGTTAATAATAGCATTGTGTCTTTACTCAAAGGGCACTTCATATTTTTGTAATCCAACAATTATATTATATTAGAATAATTCCACAGACTAAACTAATGATTGTCCTACTGTATGCAGCTTGGTGTCGAAAACAGAAGTTGACTGGCTTGCCAAAAACTTAATATGTGGGAGGCATATTAAACATTATGCAGTACTGAATAAACATTGCCTGTTCATTCACATGTGATATAAAGTCAAGTTTGACTGTGTTATTTATCTCTTTATTTTTTTTGCTTTGAAACTATTGGAAATTATTTTTATGAAACTGGTGCAATAGAGCACCTGAGCTGAATGGCTACACTTCACTGAGCTTTGTGTTGATTCATACTGTGGATCCAGCTTATGTTAGCCTCAGGGGTGGACTGGGAACTTAAAGAGGCCCTGCAAATAATACTAAAAATGGCCCCGTTTTGTAGTCGTGTCCAAATTGATGGAAGGCAGGGCCAGCAATACCATATAGTGGCACATTATATCTCCCCAAGAGAGCCAAATACCACAGTCCATCACAAAATACTGCCAGCAGCACAAAATACATCCCCAAAAACTTCCACTGGCCGGCCGTGAGGAGGGCTCAGTCAGCCCCCTGGGCATTGGCTGACCAGGGAATTTCCTTGTAAGGTCTATGGCCAATCTGCCATTGGTTAGCCTGGTGATAAAGATCATCAAGATGATGGTGCGGTGGAGGTTCAGGAGAACTGTGATAGAAGAAACAACCTCTGCTTTTGTGGAATCCCAGAATCAATCACTTCTGAAGATATCCCTACTGCTATTCTTAAGCTCACCATGTCTTTGTTAGGTGCTGAGAAAGCTGCACGCCATGTTCTGAGACAACACCATAAAGATACCAACCCCTCAAGGGACATTATATGCTTATTTTTTAAAACTTTCAGGATAAGAAATATATCAAGATTTCTCACCTGTCACACTGCAGAAAAGACAGGCACTCACAGATCTCATCTGCAGTAAGAAGATTCCTTCCCATTAGACTATCTTTTTTTGCTTGTCTTTCATGTTTTCAGGCCGTCACCTTCTGATAACTTCATGTTCTGATCTCCTTAATGTCTATGCTCACATGTACATATCTCCTTTGGATATTGGAAATTGGAAGCTAAAATATAGCTGTGCTCCCAGACCTTCCCAGATCCATCATATGGGAAAAGGCAACGACTCCCAAGCAACAGAGGCACAAGCGATGTAGTGGAAGCTTAACCCCAAAGAGGTTCTCCTGGTCGAATCCTTAGTCACTTTGGGACTTGTTGCTTGCATCCTTGGTGACTATTCCGTTATTCCTTCCACACACAAGTAGACAGGTTCCCCTTCTTAGTGGTCTGCAGCTAAACAATTGGAATGCTTCTCTGTTCCCTCTATTTCTTCCTCTCCTTTCCTTTTCTTCCTTCCCTCTTCCTTACTTCTTCTTTTCCCCTTTCCCTGTTTCCCTTGTCTCCCTTTATTAACTTAGCTTCAGTGTTTTGCCTATGTAATGGGTCATTTGGGCCTAATTTCATTCCAGATCCAATACGATCTATGGTACTCTACATGTTATTGTACTATTAGCCCCTTTAGGTGGAATAATATTACTATGTTTTGCTGACTGTTTGTACTGTCATCACTGTCCCTTTTCAGGGTTCAATATTTAGCTTTATTATGTTTTAGTCTTTTGCTTAGACTTATACATGAAGGACGGAGGTGCCATCTAGGTTGTCATGATATCCCAAAAGGGTCAAACTGCTTTGTGCACTGTAGACAGCAGCCTTTTGTTACTTATCATAGAGAGGACTGATCCCTTTTTGCCCAAGTTTTGCTACACTTTTCCCTTCTCTTTTCTTTAACATTATGTCTAATTTACATGTGGTTTCTTACAATGTCAAAGGTGTAAGGTTGTTTTCCAAATTTTCTCCCAATTGAAGAAGGAGCAATGCATGGTAATTTTCCTTCCAGAAACACACTTTAAGTCTAACAGATATCCCAATCTGACCTTTTCTTATTATCCTGCATGGTATCACTGTGGTGCAGATGGTCCTACCTGGAGGGGGGTGAGTATTGGCTTTCAAAAAGGCTTCCTTTATTGCTATAGAACACATATTTAGGGCCCAGAGGGTCGCTACATAATCTTAAAGGGCACAATAGGTCCCTCCATGTACTCATTTGTCAATGTTTATGTGCCCAACTCTGACCAAGTGGATGGGCTGCTGCTTAATTCCAAACTACAAGAGATGGGATTGATTGATATGTGGCGATGTCTTAATCTTTCATTAATTGATTTATTCTACTTTGCAGCTTGTAACTCCTACAACAGGATAGATATTTTCATTTCTAAAGAACATATGCCCTTTTGCTCTCAGATTGTCATATGACTTTATCCCATCACTCCCCGATGTTCTTTCAAAATCGCTACCAAATCCGATAAGACTCCAACATGGAGACTGAATGAATGAAAAATAACATACTATACATTTCCAACCTTCTTAAAGAATACTTCTTACTCAAAAACACTACAGATATCTCCTCCCAAGTGTTATGGGACGCCCACAAAGCATTTATCCGAGGACATTTCATTGGCCTGGGAATTAAGAGGAAATCCACAGCCCAATTGACCTAGTTATTTACTCAGATTCACACTTTGGAGATGACACACAAACAATCTTTAGCTGTGCAACATCTCTCTGCCCTCAAATCTCTCAGAACAGAGCTGAAGAAATTACTAAATGCTTCCTTAGTTAAATATTACTTGTCATCCCAACAGAAGTTCTTTGTCCACGGCAACAAGGCCTCTAAGTTCTTGATCAATAGAGTTAAAAACCTTAGACACTCTAATTATGTTCCCTTTGTAACCAATTTTCAAGGTAAAGAATTATATCCTGCATATGCTATAGCTGACTAATTTAGACTCTTTTATGAATCTCTATATAAACTAAACCTGGACATACCGGACTGCTCTGACAGAGACCAAATCATTCACAATTTGCTTGATAGATTAAATCTGCTGTCTCTGTCCCCACTGCAAAGATACCTTTTCTAAGCCCTATACGATGTTTGAATTACAATCTGCTATCAAGCTCACTCCCAGAGGAAAATGCCCTGGACCATATGGAATTTCCCTTACCTATCACTCAACCTTTCAGAATATACTTCTTCCACACCTCCTACCTATTTGTTACTCTGCCTTACATAATGTAGGCCTGTCAGCAAACATGACCCATGCCCAAATCTCTATTATCCTTAAGGAGGGCAAAGACCCATCCTCTTGTGCTAATTATCACCCCATCTCTTTGCTAAACATAAATTTCAAGCTTCTGGCAAAGGTATTAGCAGTTCGTCTGCAAGTGTTCCTTCTGGGGCTAATACATCCTGATCAAGTGGGTCTTGTTAAAGGTAGGGAGGGTAAAGATAACACCGCTAAGATGCCTCCCATAGAACCATCCCCCTGGTCCTTCTTGGCACTGATGCCGAGGAGGCATTTGATAGAATTGATTGGATATTCATTCAGAAAGTAATGTGAAAGTTTCAGTTTACTGCCCCATTTATTGTCACCTTTGCTATGTATTTCCATTTCTCTGCTACAATGGCTGTTAACAATACTTTTTATTCCCCATTTCACATTAAGGATGGTACTAGACAGGGATGCACCCTTTCCCATCTAATATTTTACCTGGTACTGAAGACCCTTTTACAAGCTTTGAGACAAGAATCATCTATTAGGGGAATTCGTATTGATAGACAAGAACACAAATTGGCTGCTTTTGCCGATGACCTCCTGGAAATTATACTGAAGAAGCTTGTGAAAAGAATTCACAGATTTAGATTTTTGTGGACCTCGTACTGTAAATACTAGTATATGTAAATGACATTAAAATGAGCTGTCAGAGTTTAGAAAATGACCTTCTTTATCTGTAAAACCACATAAAACCTGTGGACAGTGATTTTGGAAGTGCACTGACATTTTGCTCTAATCCAGGAAAACCTACTCAAATAATCTTTATATTTGTATTTAGTATCATCTGATGTTTATTTGGACTTGGGATGTGTTCAGTTTAAGGTAAATGGGTCTAGAGTTAAAGCAATGATGGGGTGATAATGGATATATTTTTTTGAATTGTTGATTTCTCCTATAAATGGGACTGATAGATTTGCCCTATTTACATGGGGAATACAGTCTCCAGAGGCATTCCATAGCTGCTCAGCCTCACTGTAGAGATGGTCTGGGTCTGCTAAGACCTAGCTGCTTGTGCAGTTACCCAGTGCTCATTGAGCGCAGTGTATACATCAATGGAAAACACAGATATGGTAAGAGTCCCTACCTTCTCTATGGGGTGCAAAGCTGTCACTGACCGTGTGCTCCCATATCCTGCAGCTACACGATCAGCATGCAGTAGCTAACTCTTCAGGGACATTCAGGAACATCCTTGCAGAGATCAGTGTGGACTGCCCAGACATTCATAGTCCGGAAGCGGTTAAGAACATTGACCAACAGGTGTAGTAAGAGGGACAATGCTGCTTCTGGTGGGGGTGGAGTGGTAGAGGGAAAATGCTGCTGACAGTAGGGGTGATATGAGAAAAGAAAGCAGTGCTACTGCCATTAGTGCTGTGGTGTCTGGCACTTATGGGGAGGCAATTTATGCTACAATGTGGCACTGCTAGGGATGTATGGTGTGCTGCACTGCTATTTTGTGCTGATGGGGAAGCATGTGATGGTGCACTGTGGTATTTGGTGCTGCTAGTGGGTTCTATGTGTGATGCAGGATGGTATTTGCTTAGCACTGCTGGGGAAATATGGCTGCTGGTATATCTGTTTGCTGGTAATGCTCTGGAATCACCATAGATTGGCTGGTAAGGCCAATTTAAAAATTAAAAGAAAATCATTGAAGAATGTTTTATTTATTCCCTCTGTCAGTAAAGGATGGAATCCTAAAAAAGGACTCTAAATTTCAGTAAGAAGACTTGTGCAATACTTCTAAAACATTTTAAAATCTTGTTTTTGTAAAAATGATTTTACTTACTTGCATTTGTAGTTTTCTGGAGTAAAATTATGCTGATGCGGAAACTGGGAGTCCCACCGCTGACACACAATTCCATTGTATGTTGTTCTTACAGTTCCCCGATAGCCTTCTCCTTGACTCTTTACACAATCTGTTGTAATGTTAGTGGGGTCGATGATACTGTGTGCTGAAATGTAACAGCATTAGTAAAGGTTTTATTTCAATTGTTTACATTAAAACGCTCCTCATTATAGTTACTTAGGGAAAAATGCTTATTTTCTCACTCTGCAATACAATGAGAATCCATATAGCAAGATTATATGTAATCTGAGATCCCAGAGGTGACCAAATCTCTGAAAAGGGCTTCTTTCCTTGGTCACAATCAGACCTCATATCTTTCTTACAATCCAAAATAAAGCCACAATACCATTTTGACTAATGGAAGCTGTTCCCATATCTAGGACTTAAACATCTGGTATACAAGCTACAGTATATTCATTGACTGGATATCGTGACGAGTGCCATATTTTCCTGGAAAACTTAAGCAGCATAGTCCAATAAATGTCTTATTATAGAACATTCAAAATCTTCTTGAAAAGATTATTTATCATGATGTTTTCAGAAAATATCAAGTTTACTGTATCGACTCGTCTATACATTGATTTTAATTGACTAGTCAGAATTTTGTAAACATGTGTCTTGCAGATGACATGTCGTTATTGCTAATAATATGATATTAGATGTTATTTAATATATTATTTTTAAGTGCTGCTTATTGAAGTACTGTAATTATATTGATCTTAGGTGTTCAGATTCACACCTTGCAGTATAACTTATGTGGCAGACATTCCTACATATGCAGATTTAATGAAAATCATTATATCTCAAAATTTAACAAAAAGGCTTAAAGGAATTTTCCTGTTTTGACTTTTCTTAAAAAGGCACCTGGAATAAGCTGATAATAGGGTATCCTGTTGCTGTAACCATTACAAGCATAGAACCTAATGGACCCTACTGCCTTATAATAGGGTCTGTCGGATCCCATCATTTTACTGGAAAACATAATGCTGCATGCTAAGCTGTTTTTTCCAGCAAATATGATGAAATCTGTGACAGAGGCTTTGGAGATCTGAACGTAGCCTCATACCTGTGAGAGATACTGATCTTTCAGTTACTTTTTGACATTACACTATAAAATTCTGTTCATATTTCAGTGTTGACAGTAGAGGGCGCTTCACTTCTTTGTGTAAATGTCCATCCTCAGGATGGTTTCTACTGTATTTGTCGTGATGATAAAAAACAGTAAGAGTCTACCTAGACCTAGAATTAAGAGCTATGTATGGGGCAATGTGTATTTTTAGGTATTTGCTTGTTTATGCTTCTTTTTGTACCTTTTAATATAAAAACACCTTGAGATTTATGAATTCCAGGCAAGAATTTTTAATAAACTATATATTCACAGAGTCATTTAACATAAATCTGTGGAACATAGGTATGTAACCTCAGGAGACACATATTTTGCATTGCTAATTATTATTGATATACTTGATTTTCAGGAGTGTCTCTGTCTCAATAGTCAAGTAAAGCTTTAAAGTCATTTTTTTTAAAATAAACATGTTTAGAACTGAAGATTTACAGGTAAAGTTAAACTAAGCTTATTTCGATATATTGGCAGCCTGGTATGCTAATAAAGATAAAGTACGCCACACAGTAGGACATATTTGGTTACTACTCACCACAGGGTTTAATTGCGCAAAACTCCCATGGGGTGTCAGGGTCAAGCGTGTAACACCATGGTCTCGCCTTGCCATCAGGGTTGCGGCAGTAATTATCATTCAGACCCTTGTTAGGATATCTGGAAAGGCAGTTAAAAAAAAAGAAAGAACACTTATATGTCATCCAAGCAGACGGACAGACCCAGATCACCTTTCTTTCTTAAAGCACCCAATTAGGTGTGGGTTTCACAAACACAGCATGGTATTTCAACTCATTAGGCAAGTTGATGATAACAGGAAGAAAGCCCATCCTTTCAACTGGTAATGAGATTTGTGATGTTCTGCTTGTTACTTGGGCTTTAGGGGGATTAAAGTCATTATTTATTTTAACTCGTTCCTTTTATTATCTTTCTTCTTGTTCAAATCATAGCACTCATGCATTAAAATATTGGAATCAAAGGTCAATGTCATATGAAGCAACACATTAAACATTGTAATATTGTTCAAGATAACCCTGTTTCATGATCAATATCCAATTTAAACATAAAGAAAATATGAATTACAGTAGATTTATATGTAGCACTTGTTAAGTAATTAGTTGTGGGTTCTGATATTATTGCTTATAGTTTGACAGTTGTATTGCAAGATGGCTTTAGAAGATATAAGTTATTAATATGATGCTAGGAAATTATATAAAACATAATAACTATTACTCACCTATTAAATCCTCCTCTGCTTCAATGCTCGTCTAGTCCCCACAGCCTTTATTTTCCTGCAGCAGTGATGTGCTGTTGATCCACATGACTACTAGAGCCAATCACTGTCCTTAGTGGTCTTGTGCCATACATGCAAGTCTCTGGTGAGACCAGGGATGGCTGTAAAAGTCACTATTCTTATTGTCCATTAAAGAGATCTCCAAGATTTTGATATTGATGGCCAATCCTCATGATAGGTTATCAATATCAGATCTGCGGAGGTATGAAGAGACCATTATGCTCCATGAGTACTTAGACCTCTTCCTAGGCCACTTAACATCACATTTATCAGTCATATGGCCTAGGCGCTGCTCAATACCATTTAAATGAATGGGGCTGAACTGCAAGGCCAAGCACAGACACTATCTAATGGCACTTCTGTTTAGTAAGTAAGGACAGCACTTATTGGAGCTTCAGTGAGCACAGCAGCTTCCTCAAACAGCTGAATGGTGGGGGTGCCAATAGAGGATAGGCCATCAATATGAAGATCTGAGAGAACCCCTTAAACCAGTGTGAATATAACATAGTAACTTAGTTTATAAGGCCGAAAAAAGACATCTGTCCATCCAGTTCGGCCGGTTATCCTACAAGTTGTGGATAATTTTATGGCAAATTATGGGAAGCAGTGTAAATGCAGAAGTTGGGTATGAAACACAAAAGTTGAAAATTTCTTTCTTATTCTTTATTAACCACATGATTATATATATTTTTTTCTTTTAAAGCAAGTCTGCACTAGACAGGGGCTGGGGAGAGCAGTACAAACACATTTAGTAGAGCTTTTTATTGTCAGGAGTAGTATGAATATGAACTTTTATTCTGTCAGATTATGCTCCTTATGGGCAATGCAGGCAGAGCTTCATGCTAAAGTGCTCTCTTTATGGAGCGGCTTCAAAGCCCCTCTTTTCTGTTTGAGTGGCAGAATTAGCATCCAACCAGGAAAATACTAGAGCTGTTACTTAGCGCAGAGGGGAGGGGCAGTAAAGCAGCTCAGTACATATTGCAGAGACCACTTCACAGTGCACTTCATACTCCAGGTGAACTCTTCAAACTCTCTCTTTCTTCTTTCAAACATTGTCATAACCCCATTATTTAAAAAAAAAAAATTATTCCTCCTTCCTGTGCAACTAACTACAGACCTGTCTCTAATCTCTTCTTCATCTATAAACTCCTGGAGCATCTGATCTACTCTCACCTTAGCTATCTCTTCACTTACTCTCTATTTGATCCAATAGAATCTACTAGTACGGCACTGGGCGGGAAGGGGTTAATACTGGGAAAAAAGCAAAAATCTTGAAATAAATTATTTTTTTTCATCATCATATTCTAAGCTCTCTAACTTCTTTGTAATTATGCTTACATAACTGTGTGACGGCTCATTTTATTGCAGGACGATCTGTAATTTTCAGTGATACCATTTTGACATGTGTGTGATTTTTTGATCACTTTTGGGAAGTTGTGACAAAAAATGGTGAATTAGACATTTTTTATTATTTTTATTATTTTTGTATTATTATTATTTTAATATGGTTAGATTTTAATAGTATTGGCCTTTCACACGCTACAATACTTATGATGTGTTTTTTTTAATTGGTTCGGTATTTTGAATTTATTTTGGGTAAAGGAGGTGATTTGAACTTTTATTTTTTTCTTTTATATTTTTAAAATGTTTTACTTTTTTTTAAGTCAACATTGGTGACTATAACTGCCCGGTTTTGACAGAAAGAAAAAAAGAAAGAAAGAAAGAAAGGAAGGAAGGAAGGAAGGAAGAAAGAAAGAAAGAAAGAAAGAAAGAAAGAAAGAAAGAAAGAAAGAAAGAAAGAAAGAAAGAAAGAAAGAAAGAAAGAAAGAAAGAAAGAAAGAAAGAAAGAAAGAAAGAAAGAAAGAAAGAAAGAAAGAAGGAAAGATCATTTTATCTAATTTATCTAGGTTAGCAGTGGTGCCTTGCAGTGCTGGACTCCTAGGTTTGAATCCAACCAAGGACAACATCTGCATGGAGTTTGTATGTTTTCCCAGTCTGTATGGTTTTCCTCTCACACGCCAAAGACATACTGTACTGATAGGGAACTTAGATTGCGAGCCCCATTGGGGACAGTGTGATGCTAATGTCTGTAAATTGCTGTGGAAAATGTCAGAGGTATATAAGTGAGTAAAATAAATTAAATGCATATGCATGGATTTTGACATTGTTTACTGGCACCCTTTTTCTCTATTTTTTCTTTAATTAATGTGCTGCTGTTCTGCATTAGATAAATAGAAAGACAGATAGAGATGAGAAAGAAGATAGATAGATTCAGCTTACCTCTCTGAACCTTTTTCAAGCCAAGGATTAAAAAAATGTTCAGGAAGGTGAACTGAAATGGTATTTGCAGTGGTGCACCTAGCCTTTCTGCTGCTTGAGGCGAAAATTGAAAAGCATCCCCTTCCCCCAATGCTAAACTCTCAACCTAACCTCTTCCCTCCTAACATTACATACAACACAAACATACAAGATAATACAACCCCACACACCTCTTACATCCAGTGACGTCCTGTTTGATATACACATTCTGTTTCCTCATCTTCTCCATTCGGACCATACCACCATGATGATTTCTTTCAGCCATCTCTTGTCTTTGCACAGTTTCACAAACAGCTATCTTGGTTTCCTAATTTTCCATTATTTTCCCACCTTCTCAACACAACTTCCTACCCAATATTATGCCCACTGTGCTCCCCAATACTATACTGCAGAAACAGTCCACCTGAAAATACTTATTGACATGCAATGCCATAAAAAATATCTGTGCCCAGCAAATAATGGCCCCAATATAATGTCCCCAAAAATAATTGTGCTTAGCTAATACTGTGCTAGGTTGTCCCCCGAAATAATAGTGCTCCCCAAAGTCCCACCAATAATAATAATTCTCTGCTAGAGTGCACTTAGTAGTAATTGTGCCACTACAATGCCCCAACAGTACTAATGTCCCCACTGTTCCCCAGAAGTAATTATGCTTCCTTAATGCTCATAAAAGTAATCATGATCCTTATAGTTCCACATAGTCCCCCCATCGTAATAAAGCTCACCATAAAGCCCCCAGTAGTAATAAGTCTCCTTATTATATGTGCCAATACAAAAAATGCCCCCTTATGATATGAGCCAGTTCCTCCTCTTAGTGGCCCCTGTAGAGCCAGCGTCCCCATATTACCCCATGTATGCAAATGCCCTCTACTGTGTTCCAGTACTAAAAATAGCCCCTCTTAGTGCTCCCAGTTGAGCTAATGTCCCCATAGTGCCCCTACGTATAATGGGTACCAGTATAAAATATCCCTTTATAGTGCCACCAGTAGATGCCCCATGGTGCTCCTCTCCCCCTTCCCCATAGTGTCTCTATAATGTGTGCCATTATAAAATGCTCCTATTTAGTGCCCCAAGTAGATGCTCCTATAGTTCTCCTTCCGTTCCCCATTGTGCCCCCAATAATGCATGCCAGTATAAAATGCTCCTATACAGTTTCGCCCAGTAGATGTTCCCATAGCTCCTCCCCCTTCTCCATAGTGCCCCCATAATGTGTAACAGTATAAAAAAGTACCCCCAGTAGATGCCCCCATAGTTCTCTTCTCCCCTCTTCCACATAGTGGCCCAAGAGCATGGGGCTAAAAGAAAAAAAAACTCAAATACTTACCTCCATGGGGGTGTCAACGATATGGTGGAGGCCTCTTCCAGCTTGTGCCTGCACTGTACACTCCCTGGCTCAGGCGGAGAGATGATGATGCCATTGCACCGTCTGAGCCGGCCTATGATAGGCTACAGGCACTAGCCCTGAAGTCAATCAGAGGGAACAGGGAAGGGAGATGCTGCTCCCATGCCCCACCTCAGCATCCAACTGTGTCACCATCCTGAGGACAGCAACACAGTGAATCTAAAGAGATGGGCGCTTCCACTATGGAAGCGCTCATTTCCCTTGGCCCTGCCTCCGCCCCCTCCTGTCTTGAGGGTTGTGCCAGCTGAGGCAATCGCCACACCTTTCCTAATGGGCGATGAGGCCCTGGCTGTTTTCAACATATGGGTGAAAAAAAGCAGGTGTTTTTACTATTTCTGGAATGTTGCCATTTTTTGTACACATTCAATTTGGATATCTAGCCATTTCCTACAGATGTGCCCCTGACTGCCAACTGCCAGAATCTTTCTATGAGAGATAGATAGATAGATAGATAGATAGATAGATAGATAGATAGATAGATTTTTATAAGATAGATAGATAGATAGATAGATAGATAGATAGACTGCTTGAGGAATGAAATTCCTTTACAATTAAATCCAGCTGAAGTTGAAAAGCTATCTTATTTTTCCTTAACTCATAAATACCCAAAGTGACTTATGAGATCCATAAAGCAGTGCATCTTCTGAAGAACTTAGCCATGCTTACAATGTGGAGAGTTCACCATTTCTTTGGTTGCTATTTGTCATGTGTAATTCAAAAGTATTTTCTGCTGTCTATTTTCCAGGAAGGAATCTGAACAAAAGCAGAGCATAGAAAATTTCATATATGTAATAGTTGCATAGCTGATTCTTGTTTAATGCATTACCATTAGAGATGAGCGAGAATACTCGTCCGAGCTTGGTGCTCGTTCGAGTATTAGGGTACTCGTAAGTGCTCGCTGCTCGGACGAGTATCTCGCCATGCTCGAGGAAATGGCAACTTCCGAATCGTGCTTTTTTGGCGCCTATAAACACAGCCAATCACAAGCCAGGAGACTCTACGGTACACCCAGCATCACGTGGGGCCCTTACATGTCGATAGCAGGGGTTGGCTGGCCTGATCAGGTGACCCTGGAATATACTAGTGACTGGCCGCGGTGCTCGGCTCAGATGCCGTCTGGATGTCGTTAGGGATAGAGCTGCTGCGTTTCAAGTAGACTGTTAGGGCCTGCATTTAGTTCTCTGTTAGGCAGGAATCACCCACAAAGAACCCAACAGCCCTTCTAAGGGCTAGAAGACATTTTTTTTTGTCTCCTGGCTTGGCTGGCTGGCTGGCACTAGTAGTGCAGCTATCGCCATATATAACCCCCTTTTTTATGTTATATCTCAGTGATACAAATCCATTGCACACAGCAGTGTGGAACCATTCTGTGTGTCACAGTTCAGTACACTCACTATTTTATGTCCAGGTGACACTTTCTGTACGTCACAGAATACAACCAAGTTTTTGCTGCCTGTCACGTGTATAGCTTGATCCGAAAAATCTCTGTGTGACATTTGTCTGGGTCGCAGTCTAAATAGCTACCATCACTAGGGTGTCAGTTAGCTCTACGATAGTTTCTGCACGTCACGTTCCAAAAAAAACAAAAATCCAAAACAAAATATACAAAAAAAATTAGTTTTTTTGTTGTTTTAGCTCAGTGATACAAATCCATTTCACACAGCTGCGTGTAACCTTTCTGTGTGTCACAGTTCAGCACACTCACTCCAATCCGTATATTCTGTCCAGGTGACAATTTCTGTACATCACCGAATACAACCAAGTCATTTGCTGCCTGTCACGTATATAGCTTGATCCTAAAATTCTCTGTGCGACATTTGTCTGGGTCGCAGTCTAAATAGCCACCGATAGTAGGGGGTCAGTCAGCTCTATGATAGTTTCTGCATGTCAAGTTCCAAAAAAAACAAAAGTAAAAAAAAAAATATAGAAAACAAAACTATAGAAAAAATATTAGTTGTATTTGTTGTTTTAGCTCAGTGATACAAATCCATTTCACACAGCTGCGTGTAACCTTTCTGTGTGTCACAGTTCAGCACACTCACTCCAATCCATATATTCTGTCCAGGTGACACTTTCTGTACGTCACTTAATTAAACCAGACTGAACAAGTTTGTGGGTTTCAGTACACCAGGCCCGTTGATTTATTTATTTTTTTATATCATACACTTATATACAGAAAATGTTGAACCCCAGGGCTAAGGGTCGAGAACGAGGGCGTGGGCGTGGGCATTCAATTACTGCAGGGGGCATAGGCCGTGGTCCTGGGCAGGGTGAGACAGTACCTGCTGATGAGGGAGCTGTGGAACGCCGCAGAGCTACACTCCCTAGCTTCATGTCTCAACTTACAGGGACACGTGGTAGAGGACTGTTGAAACCACAACAGTGCGAACAGCTGATCTCGTGGATTGCGGACAATGCTTCAAGTAATTTGTCCACCAGTCAGTCTTCCACGCAGTCCACCCACGTTACCCAAGAGAGCACTCCTCTGGCTCCTCCACCTCAACCTCCTATCCCCCAGTCTGCCCCCTCCCAGGAAAATTTGGAATGCGATCCGGCATACTCTCAGGAACTGTTTTCTGGACCCTTCCCAGAGTCACAAACCACTTCTCAGGTTGCTGCTGACCTCGATCCCGATGCCCAAGTTTTCCAACTGTTGCAGTCTGTGGGTGATGATGATGATGATGATGATGACAATTTTGAGTTAGTGGAAGAAATTTGTAAAGAGGTGTCAGACGATGAGGAGACACGGTTGTTAGACAGTGGTGAAGTTGTTGTTAGGGGAGGAATTCCGAGGGCGGAGCAGACTGAGGAATCGGAGGATGACAAGGTGACTGACCCAAGCTGGGTTGATATGCCGAGTGAAGACAGTGCTTCTGAGGCGGAGGCGAGTGCTGCACCAGAACAGGTTGGAAGAGGCAGTGGTGTGGCCAGAGGCAGAAGCAGGCCAGAGCTGGTGCATCATCAGCAACTGTTTCACGTAGTGTAGCTCCCGTGGCGAGGCCTAGATGTTCGCAAGTCTGGAGGTTCTTTAAAGAAAGTGAGGATGACCGACGGACTGTGGTGTGCAAACTGTGCCACACCAGGATCAGCAGGGGTGCCACCATTACTAGCCTAACAACCACCAGCATGCGCAGGAATATGAGTGCTAAACACCCCACTCAATGGAACCAAGGCCGTTCACCACCTCCTGCGGGTCACACCACTGCTCCTTCCCCTGTGTCACTCGCTGCCTCTGCTAGTCAACCCCCTGCATCACTGGCTGCCTCTGCTAGTCAACCCCCTGCCCAGGACCCCGGCACGAGCGCCTCCCGCCGGAAAACCACACCTTCGCCTCCACGATCCTCCACAGTGTCCACCAATGTGTCCCAGCGCAGCGTTCAGCTGTCTTTACAGCAGACGCTGGAGTGCAAGAGGAAATACAGTTCCACCCACCCACATGCCCAAGCCCTCAACGTCCACATCTCCAAATTGCTGAGCCTGGAGATGCTGCCCTATAGGCTGGTAGAGACCGAGGCCTTTCGAAATCTCATGGCGGTGGCTGCCCCTCGGTATTCGGTCCCCAGCTGCCACTATTTTTCCCGATGTGCCATCCCAGCCCTACACCAGCACGTGTCACAGAACATCATCCGTGCCCTGACCAACGCTGTTTCTGAGAAGGTCCACCTAACCACGGACACGTGGACAAGTGCTGCCGGGCATGGACACTATATCTCACTGACGGAACATTGGGTTAACTTGGTGAAGGCTGGGACTGAGAATGACCCTGGGGCCGATCATGTACTGCCCACACCGAGGATTGCGGGGCCTACCTCGGTCACGGTCTCTCAGACGTACTATGCCTCCTCCTCCGACCCCTCCTCCACCGAATTACCATCCGTGGGCACGGCGCCTTCAGTCGGTAGCTCTAGGTGCAGCAGCAGTGCCGTGGGTAAGCGCCAGCAGGTGGTGCTCAAACTGCTGAGCTTAGGTGACAAAAGGCACACCGCCCAAGAGCTGTTACAGGGCATCACGGCGCAGACCGATGTGTGGCTGGCACCGCTGAACCTCAAGCCAGGCATGGTTGTGTGTGACAACGGGCGGAACCTGGTGGCGGCTCTGCAACTTGGCAGACTGACACATGTGCCATGCTTGGCCAGCGTGTTCAATCTCATAGTTCAGCGGTTCCTCAAGACATACCCCAATCTGTCTGATTTGCTCACCAAGGTGCGCCGCATCTGTGCACATTTCCGCAAGTCGACCACAGATGCTGCCACTCTCAGGGCAGTGCAGTGCCGCCTACAACTGCCCGCTCACCGACTATTGTGCGACGTGCCCACGATATGTAATTCCACATTAAACATGTTATCCAGAGTTTACCAGCAGCGCAGAGCGATTGTAGACTGCCAGATGTCAACTTCCACCAGAACTGGTAGTCAGGTCACTCAGATTCTTCAAGTCTACAATGAGGAGTGAACGTGAATGTCTGATATCTGCCAGGTGTTGAGCAACTTTGAGGAGTCAACACAGATGGTCAGCGGCGATGCCGCCATTATCAGCCTCACCATCCCGCTGCTTTGCCTGTTGAAAAACTCACTGCTCAGCATCAAGTCGGATGCTTTGCGCTTGTCACAAGAGACGGTGGAGGAAGATACGTCGCTTGATAGCCAGACCACCCTCCGGTCTGTTTCTCAGCGCGTATCGGAGGAGGGGGATGAGGAGGAAGAGGAGGAGAATGTCGGCGAGACAGTAGAGGGTACCAGTGCTCAGTCCTTAACTCTTGAGCGTGTACTGGCTGAAGAGGAGGACTTGGAGGAGGAGGAAATGGAGAGTCAGGCCAGTGAGGAGAGGGAATTCTTGCGTGTTGGGACTCTGGCGCACATGGCAGACTTCATGTTAGGCTGCCTATCCCGTGACCCTCGCGTTAGAAGAATTTTTTCAAACACCGATTACTAGGTGTTCACTCTCCTGGACCCACGTTACAAGCAGAACCTTTTCACTCTCATCCCTGCAGAGGAAAGGAGTATGAGAGTGAATAGATATCAACAGGCCCTGGTGCAAAAGCTGAAACAATTCTTCCCATCTGACAACCGATAGCGGCAGAGGGCATGGTTCTGTGGGCCAAGTAGCGGGGGAGAGGAGGCGAGCAGGCAGCTTGTCCAGCACTGGCAGGGGAACGCTCTCCAAGGCCTTTGCCAGTTTTATGTCACCCCAGCAAGACACTGTCACCTGTCCCCAGTCTAGGCAGAGTAGGGGGGAGCTGTACAGAAAGATGGTGAGGGAGTACCTAGCTGACCATACCAACGTCTGTAGCGATCACTCTGCTCCATACAACTACTGGGTTTCAAAGCTGGACACGTGGCCTGAACTGGCGCTGTACGCCTTGGAGGTGCTGGCCTACCCTGCCGCTAGCGTGCTGTCAGAGCGGGTATTCAGTGCAGCTGGTGGCGTCATCACCGATAAGCGTACACGCCTGTCAACTGACAGCGCTGACAGGCTGACGCTTATTAAAATGAACAAAGCCTGGATTTCACCGGAATTCAAATCTCCTCCGGGGAAAAGCAGCTAAAATTTAACATTACTTATGTATCCGATTCCTCTTCTCTACTCCTCCTACTCCTCCTCCTCCTCCATATCGTCTTTGCCTAACGCTGACCAAAAAAACACCATTTTACAGAGGTCCAAATGGCACTCTTTTACCACAATTTTTTAGGAGGGCCCCCTACAGGCCCTCTCTTCAAACAATTTTTTCGGAGGTCCACCTACAGGCCCTCTCTCCAAACAATTTTTCCGGAGGTCCACCTACAGGCCCTCTCTCCAAACAATTTTTCCGGAGGTCCACCTACAGGCCCTCTCTCCAAACAATTTTTCCGGAGGTCCACCTACAGGCCCTCTCTCCAGTTCCAGTTTCCAGTTTTATTTGCGCAAACTGCGTAAATTTTATTTTTGGGATAGGTGTGAAATATAATATTACCTGCGTATCTATATTGCCCAACATTGGATTTGGTAGCAACTAGAAGACCAAACACATGCTGCCCACAGGGTTCTGCAAATTCCTGGTCCACAATGTCAAGTAGCTCGAGGTTCTGTTGATGAGCAACAAGTCCTTCTGTTCAGAAATCGCCCACAACGTCTCCATCTAAGAACCTAAAGACCATTGTAGAGAGAGCGCGGCACAGCTCGCCATCAAAGTGACGAACCCCAACGCCAGACTGTGCAGCGAAGAGAACAAATAAATATCTCTGTGGTTATTTGTGCTAAATAAAAGTTAAATAAACACAAAAAAAAATGATCTGTTCCTGTGCCTGATCCACCCAAGTTGAAGCTGTCCCATCATGAGAAAGTCCAGCCAAGGAGTCCCCACTGTAACTTGCTTCCCATACAACTACCTCACCCCCCGACACTTGTGTCTCGCCATTGTCCACCACCTCCTCAGACAATCGATACCGTACTGGTTGATGCTACAGTTTTTCCAAATCCATTCCGGCTGTTGTCACCACCACACACGCTAGCCCAGGGGGTACTCCTCTGGCTCTTCCAGCGAAACCTCCTTCCCCCCACCTACAGGCCCTCTCTCCAAACAATTTACCCGGGTAGGGGACGAATTAGATATTGTACTGATTTTTTTGTGGTTCTTCTTTTAATTGCCTCCTGTGATAGACGGGAATCAAACCCGGGTCAACTGCTTGGGAAGCAGCTATGCTCACCACTTTACCACCAACAGCCACAGCAACTGATAAGAACAGATACTAAACTTGATGTCAGCTGCAGTGCCAGCATGAGCAGTGGTGTCACCTGCAGGCGGTGATGGACCTTCGTTGCACCTAGTTGGGTGCTACCCTAATATGTGATGGGTATTTGCCTCGCCTTTCTTGGTCTGGGTGAGCACAATTGCCATGAGGGTAACCACCAGGCTGTTGCCTGAGAATTTGGGGTAATGGTGGGATTAGGCAGCCTCGGAGACATCCATGCATGCTGCCCCTGCTGTTTCCTGTCCATTTCCGTGGTGTTTCCATCATTTTCTGAGGTTTCCAGGTTTTCAGGCAAACTTCCCTGTGCAGAGCTTTGGTCCCCTGCAAAAATGCTCGAGTCTCCCATTGACTTCAATGGGGTTCGTTATTCGAAACGAGCACCCGAGCATCGGGAAAAGTTCGACTCGAATAACGAGCACCCGAGCATTTTAGTGCTCGCTCATCTCTAATTACCATGTAATAGGTCTGACAATTCATGATAATCGTGGTAGGCAAATGTATTTGTTAGATCACATGATCAAAAACATACAAACTCCATGCAGATGTTCTTGGTCATATTCGAACCTAGGACCTCAGTGCTGCAAGGCACCAGTGCTAACCACTGAGCCACCATGCTTACCATATATATCCATTCCACACTGGATCCTGCCTTCTTCCAGTGAAGGAACCCCCTAGAGTCAAATATTTATCAACGATCCTATTAACTGTATCACGTAACCTATGGGAAATTAAGCCCTTTAAGTGTATGGATACAGAACATGTACGGTGATTTTGAATTTCATTATAATTACAAAAATATAATTATTATGCAGAAAACAACCTACTAAGTATTCTCAATGTGAGCTCCAATGGGCAAAGCGACCAATGTGAGTGATGATAAACTCCATACTGCTTGTAGATTGTAAGCCCTCATCTACTGTGTCCTTCTCCCACCCCTTGTAGATGGTAAGCCCTCATGGGCAGGGCCTTCTCTCCTTGTTTACCAGTTTGTAACTTGTCCTGTTCATGCTTATTGCAATTGTATGTATGTATGTATGTATGTATGTATACCCCTTTTCAAATGTACAGCGCCTTGGAATGAATGACACTTTAATAAATAATAATAATAATAATACAACAATGGGGAGTATGCTGCAGCAATATAAATGAATAAAAAATAATATACAAAATAATATTAATTGTTACAATCATTGCTATCTAAAGGTTCATTGCGTGACACTGGACCATTGCTATCATACCTGTATTTGTATGAAGGTTATACCATACATCAACAGTAAAAATAGAATATCAACAATCAAAACCAGGACAAAATTAAATTAGAGCAGTTGCTAATAGTAAAGTACACGGCTGCCCCTTATTCCGAGATGGACGAGGATTAGAGAGAGCTGAAATATGGTTGCTCTCAACATCTAGTCTCTTTTCTAAATGCGCAAGGCTACACAATAATCTAGAGATACAGAAGAACAAATCCTAGTTGCAAGTTTACACTGCACAAGGTGATGACTTCCAGATGAGTTTTAGACTGTAAGGTTTATAATTAGTGTCAGACAGAAGCTTGAAGGTACAAAAAGGAAGCCTAGCTATAGGAGGTAGCTAATGGATCTGGTATTTCACAACCATTTATGTTTAAAGAAGTCAAGACCTCTACTTAGAAGATGTTTCCTGGTGTTAGCCATGTTGAAAGTCCTACTGAACTCAAGTCCAGCAGTGAATGCTTTGGACATGTCACTAGTCTTCATTAACCTCATGAAATAACATGATTTATTTGTAAATGCTGAATTGAATCCCCAGCACATTATTTAGCCCTGCATAAGGTGAATAAACAGCAAATGCTTTTGTATCTGTAACTCTGAGTCCTACTGAAGGTCATGACAGTCTAGTAAACCCGCAGCTGCAGACTTTAAGTTAGAAAATTAATGTTTTGCAGTATGTAATTTCTTTATAAAAACAAGCCTGTTATTACAAGGTGGATCCACAGGCTTAGGCTTCTTGCTATTCTACAGCATAATTTTTAATGATTTCAAAAGCTATAAAAATCCATGCAGCTGTAGGTTTACTGAAATGTGTATGTAGCACAGCCCCCAAAAGGCACAGATGTGTTATACAACGTTGATAGCCCTAAAAATTATGAATTGTGGTAAATCTAAGGGAGGACTGTAAACAATCTAAGGGAGGACTGTAAACAATGAATGTAACACTGCACTGAAAATCTGAGCTATATAAGTAGTAGAGATGAGAAAATCTTTTGTTAGAATCAAAATTTGAACCCAAATTTTTAGAAAAATTCTGATTTGTCAGAATTAGAACTTCAGAAACAATATGAGTGAATGATGGTTCTGGAAACATACAGAGAGGGAGGCTTTCCAGGCATTGAAAGAACTTTGGATTCAGGTAGAATTGGTTTTGTAAAATAGTCTAATTTCTTGGTCGATGTAGATGA
The DNA here is from genome assembly GCA_900303285.1 of Rhinella marina. Taxonomy (NCBI): domain Eukaryota; kingdom Metazoa; phylum Chordata; class Amphibia; order Anura; family Bufonidae; genus Rhinella; species Rhinella marina. The sequence goes on from ONZH01010453.1 coordinate 88,211, forward strand.
ATCAACAGATATTAATTTTTGGAAATTTGCTCATCTCTAGCATGCACCTACGAATAGCACAGACTAAGGCCCCATTCACACGACCATATGAATGGGGCCGTATGTATTCCGCAAAATTGCGTAATACATGCAGCCCCAATTCACCTCTATGGGAGCGCACAGCCGCGGCACGGAGACAGCTCCGTGCCGTGGCTCCGCATAAAAAGATAGAACATGTCCTATACTTGTCCGTACGCACGGACAAGTATAGGCATTTTCAATGGGGCCGCACGGCTTGTGTTCCGAGCGCTGCGGAACACACGCCGGGCGGTCCCCGTATATTTGCGGGTCCGCAATAATGCAGACCCGCAAATATACGGTCGTCTGAATGAGGCCTCGGGGCAGCACTTTTTCTGAATTCCAATCATACTGTACATTTCACATTTATTTCAGCCATTTCATTCATTCTAACACTGTGTAGTTTTGTATGTATTTTATGTAAAAGATATGCTAAATCTATCCGTACAGTATTAGAATGTATTGGCTCCAATGAGCCGAAGATATTACTTTGCGAAGTGGCGCAAAACTTTGTGTAATAACTTTGGGAATTAATTATTACCCAAGTTCAGTACCAAGATTTTTTAAAGTAATATTTAATTCCTGAAGTTATTACACATAGTCTTGCGCAAATTTGTAAAGTAATAACTTTAGAGCTAAGTTTTTATCAAATCACTTTGGATGTACCATGCGAAGTCGATTCGCTCATCCCTAGTCTTCACCTTCGCTCTGTGTTTCCAATCTGCTCTATATGCCTATGTCACGGCTGCAACCAATAAATGCCTACCAGCTTCACGGTACTAGAGATTGGGGGGGTGTTAAGTAGTACAGTGCCTTGCGAAAGTATTCGGCCCCCTGGAACTTTTCAACCTTTTGCCACATTTCAGGCTTAAAACAAAAAGATATAACATTTTAAATTTTTGGTGAAGAATCAACAACAAGTGGGTCACAATTGTGAAGTGGAACGAAATTTATTGGATCATTTAAACTTTTTTGTAATAATTAAACTGAAAAGTGGGGCATTCAAAATTATTCGGCCCATTTACTTTCAGTTCAGAAAACTCACTCCAGAAGTTCATTGAGGATCTCTGAATGATCCAATGTTGTCCTAAATGACTGATGAAGATAAATAGAATCCACCTATGTGTAATCAAGTCTCCGTATAAATGCACCTGTTATGTGATAGTCTCAGGGTTCTGTTTAAAGCACAGAGAGCATGATGAAGACCAAGGAACACACCAGGCAGGTCCGTGATACTGTTGTGGAGAAGTTTAAAGCCGGATTTGGATACCAAAAGATTTCCCAAGCTTTAAACATCCCAAGGAGCACTGTGCAAGCGATCATATTGAAATGGAAGGAGTATCAGACCACTGCAAATCTACCAAGACCCGGCCGTCCCTCTAAACTTTCATCTCAAACAAGGAGAAGACTGACCAGAGATGCAGCTAAGAGGCCCATGATCACTCTGGATGAACTGCAGAGATCTACAGCTGAGGTGGGAGAGTCTGTCCATAGGACAACAATCAGTCGAACACTTCACAAATCTGGCCTTTATGGAAGAGTGGCAAAAAGACAGCCATTTCTCAAAGATATCCATAAAAAGTCTTGTTTACAGTTTGCCACAAGTCACCTGGGATACACAACAAACATGTGGAAGAAGGTGCTCAGGTCAGATGAAACCAAAATCTAACTTTTTGGAAACAATGCAAAATGATATGTTTGGCGTAAAAGCAACACAGCTCATCACCCTGAACACACCATCCCCACTGTCAAACATGGTGGTGGCAGCATCATGGTTTGGGCCTGCTTTTAATCAGCAGGGACAAGGAAGATGGTTAAAATTGATGGACAAATGGATGGAGCCAAATACCGGACCATTCTGGATGAAAACCTGTTGGAGTCTGCAAAAGACCTGAGACTAGGACGGAGATTTATCTTCCAACAAGACAATGATACCAAACATAAAGCAAAATCTACAATGGAATGGTTCAAAAATAAACGTATCCAGGTCTTAGAATGGCCAAGTCAAAGTCCAGACCTGAATCCAATTGAGAATATGTGGAAAGAGCTGAAAACTGCTGTTCACAAACGCTCTCCATCCAACCTCAAAAAGCTCGAGCTGTTTTGCAAGGAAGAATGGGCAAAAATTTCAGTCTCTAGATGTGCAAAACTGATAGAGACATACCCCAAGCGACTTGAAGCTGTAATAGCAGCAAAAGGTGGCGCAACAAAGTATTAATGCAAGGGGGCCGAATAATTTTGCACGCCCCACTTTTCAGTTTTATTATTACAAAAAAAGTTTAAATGATCCAATAAATTTCGTTCCACTTCACAATTGTGACCCACTTGTTTATTCTTTACCAAAAATTTAAAATGTTATATCTTTTTGTTTGAAGCATAAAATGTGGCAAAAGGTTGAAAAGTTCCAGGGGGCAAAATACTTTCGCAAGGCACTGTATATTTATGATATTATATTGTTCTAAGACATTTTGGATTTTGTGATTTTGTGGAAATGTTGTAATAAGTCAGGCAACTCTTTCATATTTACTATACCATCATAGAGCATTTGTCTTTATTCCTACTAAATGTTTGCTCCACAATTATGTTATGAATAGATATACTATGATAAAAATTATCTTTGTATATTTGTGCTTTAATGCATATTTACAGGGACTGACTAGGCAGGCGATGATCAGGAATGAAACATTTGTTCCCAATAATTGCTTGCTCATCAGAGAAGGTGAAAAACACATTTATAAGCAGCAATCATCTCCTCTGTATGGGGAAAAGTGATCACTGCTGCAATCTCTCTTTGCCATGGACAATCATTGTTTCTGGGCAGCAGATCGCTGTTTACATATGACAATCTGTTGGCCGTAAACAATAATTTTGGGGTCCGCATCAACAATGATCTTACCTGATCATTGCTCGTTCATGCGTTGATCAGTGGTACATTTCCACAGGCCAATTACTGGGAATGAGTGCTTCTAGGTATGTTTGTTCCTGATAATCCTTCCATGTAATGGGACCTTTATTCACACTATGTATCAGTTTGCATCTTTCACCAGTTAAACAAGTCATGTCTGTTACAGTCTGCATGACATATATCTGTGTTCAGTTTAAAGCTACAACAGGTTCAGTTGCTGTAAGATGATCCATGTCTTGTGCGTAAGTGTTCACTGTTTAATATCAGATGTCAGGTTTATGCTTCGAAATCCAACTTGAGATTCTTTAGCTTTTAATCTGTTAGCAGATATAACTATATTGCTAAATTCTTTGTTGAAAGGGAGTCTGTAAATGAGAATTATGAGCGCTCATAGATTATAAAAATGTATCTGTCCCTTTGAATAATGATCAAATTTAAAAGGAAACCATGAAGCAGAAATGATTCATCTGGGAAATGCCTCACAATGCAGTCCCCTTGGCTGTTAACTGCACATGATTAAATATCCAGCCTTGTTTTACAGTACTGGTTTATTTTATTCTAACTAATGATCCTAGTTGCCCTTAGACACTTCTATATGTACTTGGTCATGCCCTTAAAGTTGGATTAAGGATAAAATGAATGAGGCAGTCTGCATATGTCTATATGTGTAAAATCACCAAAAGTTTGCATCTGGGTCCAATCAGACTTTCGTAAATGAAAGTTTTATGGTTCAAGAGAAAAGATGAAGAAATCTGTGTCATATATTTATTTCCACTGCATTGTATCATAAGCAACTTGTAGGAAAGGAGGAAAGGTAAGTCGAAAAGCAGAAATTACAAGATCATTTTTAATAAAATAAGTCCCTTTTTCAGTGGTGCTCGCAATCTACTTTGCTTAAAGGGGTTGGCCACTTTCTGGTTATTGTTAATTAATGTGTATGTAACATGATTATATGGCACTTACTAATACAGCCTTTGTTTAAATTCTGTGCCATTTTCTATACGTCATAAACCACTTCCACTTGTTTGCCCCATTTTGCTGATGGAGGGTCATGTGACCAGGCAAATCACCGCCATGTGATGTCTCCTCCGTTTAAATACACTGCTCCTGCCACCTGTACTTGCACTGTTAGGAGTTTGGTGCAGATGCAGTGTGTTTGAATGGAGCAGACATCACACAGAGATGATTTGCCTGGTGATATGACCCTCCATCAGTGGCCATCTTATGGACAGGACTTTTATGTGGACAGAGCAAAAGATATGATAAACAAGAGAGCATACCTTATGAAATATAGGCAATGGCATAGAATTTAAACAAAGGCTTTATTAATAAGTGTCATATAATAATCTTTTCTACATATTGGTAACAAATATCCTGAAAGTGACCAACCCCTTTAAACACGCAAAGAATTCAAACAAAGGAGCCACCATGCTGTCCAAAGGTTCTTTAAATTAAGAGTGTGAATACCAGAAAGCTAGCTCATTTGGTCACCATGGGATTTCTATGGGATACATGGAAAAGGAGTTCTCACGTTATATGAGCCCCATATCATTTATCCACAGACAATGTAAGCCTACAGTACACACTGTTCCCCTTTCCTGAAAATTACAGCAGAACCAGCCTAAAGGAGAATTTTCTATCCTGGGATTGGGGAGAAGTTAAAATGGGATCAACCGGCATCAATTTTTATTTTTAATTTAATTTTTATTTTTGCTATATGGTCCTTATCTATATACAACCTAGAATCTCATCTTCTATATTATTATCTTAATTACAAGCACCTCAATACAGAATCAGAATTACAGCTGAAACATAACTTACAAGCACAATAGACAAAGCCAAAGGATGCTATAGTTAGCAAGACATAGCAATGAGGAGAAGATTCAAAAGTGCAAAAAGTCTTCCTACACTGTAAGATAAAATATTAAACCCCATTCCCAATGCTGACTAAATGATCAAGGCAAAAAATCAGTCTTACACGTGATGTCCTGCTCTCTATCACCTGCTTCTCACAACTAAGTGTTATACCAATAAAGCGCTGCTGAGTTGGTGATTCTCCTGTAACTGGATTCCCAATTCCTTCTCTACTTCATGGGATTTGTTGGCATAAGGACCTAACCAATCAACAATAGATACCTCAAGAAAATCCACAAGGAATCCAACATATTGCAAAACTGTTGCTCCAAATGATTAAAAAGATTATATATATATATATATATATATATATATATATATATATATATATATATATATGCTTATTATATCCTGACAGGACAGAGTTACTGTTTTGACAGGACATAGTTACTGTTTTTAATTTTTGAGCATGTTTTACTATGTTGTTTGTGATTATAATAAATGTATCCTTTTACCAATGAGTGCTACAATTGTACACTATTTTGTATTGTATTGGAGCTTCAGATTACTCCTTCTTTACTACTGCACTTCAGGTGGTGGACAAGAGGAGTGCACAAGTGTAACAGATTTTGCCTTGTGTTCAGCAGCGTGATTCAATGTTCAGATGATATCAGAATTTGGGGAGCGCGTGGGGAGTGTTATAGGCCAGACAACACTCCTCTGGAATTTTGGGAAGATAATATGCTATTGAGCTCTTAACAAGTCTGCCTCTTATGCTACCAGAAGTTAGATATCCTATACCTGTAAGCCAATCATTGATCTCATAAAAGGTGTTAAGACATGACTTGGATAATAAGTAAGCCAGGACCTCATCTTCAAACAGCTGTTTCGAGGTTGTTGCCCCTCATCCATGCGGAGCAGAGAGTACTGGCTTAACTGGGTAAGGTAAGGATTCAGAGGATACAGAATAACAGTGCCAGCTTGAATTGATTAGATTAGCTACATCCTAGCAATATTACACTTATGTAGGTTAACAATTAGATCATGTTTTCTAGTAGATAGTAGGCCACAAAGTCAACCTTACCATCCATATTCTGTACATTCCTCACAGTAGGTCACTTATCAGAAAATAATTTTTTCTAGATAACTGAAAGCATATGTTCAATTCTCTATTTCAAGTTGAATATGTTGAAAATGTATTCAATTTCCATTTAAAAAATGTCATGTCATTGGAAAATCTGGTGCTGTTTGTACATTCCATGTATAGATTGTGATAAACATAAGAACCAATAACATATCAATCTTGCTGTCACTTCAAAGTAACAACTTTAATTTCGGTAATATTGAATACTTCCTCAACAGAATCTATGATGGTTTAAAGTAGATATTGAATTTAACATTGATGTGAAATTCAATCTGCCAGGTGCTATGATGGACACTTGATTGAAGAGAAAGTGACATTTGTGTTTGGTCAGAGTCATTTTAGATTATGCTGTTATGGAAGGGTGTAACTATGACTGGAAACTAGAATGTTGTTTACCAGAAGGACTCCCGTGTGTCAGTCTTTCAAGAAACTATCTTCTTATAAACAGCTAAGGAACTAGCCAGGAATAGGCATTGCCAAATATCACAATCATTTTAGAATTTCAATTGTGAGATGAAATTAAAAGTAACTAGTTTAGGGTGATCCTTTTCACACTGACCGCTAGAGCTCATGTAATAAAGCGATAGTTTTAACTTTCTGCAGCTTGTCAGCTTTGCTGTGTAGCCTTAGAAGTTATTAGCAGAGGACTGGAGAGTGGAGAATTTAATGATGGCTCTACAATACTGCTGGAAACCTAGATAAGATTATATGTATTTCCTATATTTCCTATTACTTCCTGTCACTTGCTTGTCTCTGTGGGAATAGACTATACTCTGTATCCTCAAGAATGTGTTAAAATTCAACCCAAATTTCAAAATTCAACCCAAATTTCAAAATTCAACCCAAAATTCAACCCAATTAAAAAAAAAAAAACATTCTGATTTGGTAGAATTTCAGAATTTCATATTCATTTGGGTAGAATTTTTCTAGCAAGAGAGAGGAACATTTTCCAGGCATTTAGAGCACTTTTAATTAGGGCAGAATCAATTCATACCTGATTCAAATTTGTTGATCGATACAAACAAATTGGACCAAAGCTAATTTTCTCTATTTTTGACTTTTCCCATCCTTTTACTACCATTTATTGCAGCTTCCATAAAGTAATACTCTGCTGTAAGGTCTATAGAAAGAATAAAGGAAGTATGTATGGCACCAATATGGCCGCTCCAAGAGATTTAAAAATAAGAAATGGCAATAATATTAGAAAAGTAACAAACATTATTTCAAATCATAGACCTAAATCTAATCAATGAAACTAAATCAAATATGAGACATTCCTTTAACCCCTTCGCACCCAGCGCCATACATGTACGGCGCTGGGGCGATGCGGGCACATGAAGCCCGCTCACGGGTGCGGCGGGCGTCATGGCCGGCAAGTCTCTGCTGTTTCTAACAGCAGAGACTTACCGCTACTTACCGCCATCGGCGGCGTCTTCCTGGGAGCCTAGATGCCGTGATCACACGTGATCACGGCATCTAGTTGCGTCTCAACCCGGAAGCATTCGCTTCCGGGTGGTGTACAGACACCCCGTGTGGCCAATCGGGGTGTCTGTACACCATATGAAAACTGTAATCCTCGCTGGTGAGGATTACAGTTTTCAAAGTGCAATTCTTATTCTGGCCACTAGATGGCAGGCCAGGATAAGAAATGAGCAATTCTTGGATTTCTGAGTCTATAAAATCCATGATTGCTCATAAAGAAAAAAAAAAAAGCCACAATATATCAGCCCATATTTGACCTTTCAAATAGTAAAAAAATTTTTTAAAAAAATGTTAAAAAATATATAAAAAAATAAAAAAGATATAAAAGTTCAAATCACCCCCCTTCCGTATAATTAAAAAATAAATACCTAAATAACAATAAATATAGACATCATGGGTATCACCGTGACCGAAAACGCCCGTACTTTTAAAATATAAAAAAAAAAATTCCAATACGGCGAATTGTGTGGCGGAAAAAAGCGTCCAAATGGCGATTTGCCGTTTTTTGTCACTTTTTTTTTCTAAAAAAAATTAAATAAAAAGTGATCAAAAAGTCATACACACCCCAGAATGGTATCAATAAAAACTTCAGATCGTCCCGCAAAAATTGAGCCCCCATACAGCTCTGTACACATAAATACCTAAAAGTTATAGGGGTCAAGATTTGACAAGGAAAAAAAAAAAAAAAAAAGGGCAACTTTCTAATTATTTTATCACTATGAAAACGCAGGAAAAACTATACATATTAGGTATTGCCGGATTCGTACTGACCAGTAGAATGAAAGTAGTGGATCAGTTTTAATGCACATCGAACGCTGTAAATAAGAAACCCGTAGAACTGTAGCGGAATAGCGTTTTCTTTGCAATTTCACCCAGTTTGGAATTTTTTTCCCGCTTCCCACTACACCATATGCAATATTAAATGGTGGCGTTGGAAAGTACAACTTGTCCGGCAAAAAATAAGCCCTCATACAGCTATGTGAACAGAAAAATAAAAGAGTTATGGCTGTTTGAAGGCAGGGAGCGCAAAACGAAAATGCATAACCGAAAAAACCTCTGGGCGCGAAAGGGTTAACAAGAAAAAAAAGCAACAGCTAACACACTGACACAAATACTTGTATAGACTACATTTAATAAACTATGCCCAGAGATATACCTGCCAATATGCAAAGTACTCGAACAAAGACATGGCTTTATACTGTAAGTCATCTCAAACATTATAAAGCTTTTTCCAAGGTATAAAAGTCTAAATAATATTATAAACTTATACAGTACAAGATGACATAGAGGGGCATGATGACATTGTACTTATTAGAAGAAATTAGAAGTTCCAATAGGCTTTACGCTGACATTGACACTTTAACCAAATTAAAGAGATGAATTAATGTGAAAGGTACATTACAGTATTTGACATAAAGTATTTTCATGCTTTTGAGCCTATAGACAGAAAGAGTGACAGACAGATACATCAAGATACATATTGATAGTTGGGACCTATATCATTTTCATTTGCCATATTACAATGTGGAAATGTCATCTGGCTCTGGACAGGTGCTAAGATGTGTTTATGTATACCTTTATGCTTTGGTGATGGGACAAAAACATTATCACATTGATACATTTCCACATCATTGTATTTTTGTCAGTCATCAGATAGAAGCATGTTTCCCCCAACAATGAATAGTTTCTCTGCAATCCTTACCGCTCTGGGCGAAACTTGTGCTTATGTGGCCTTTGCAAATCCCATCGCTGACATTCTTTTCCTGACTCTGTGTAATCCATTGGTCCTCTGTAGTGTTCACCATTACAGGTCACGCATTCCACTGAAATGATTATATGGTACATGAACAGTTTGCATAGGTAAAATCAATGCATTTTTATGAACGAACTGAAAAGCTAAAAGGAAAAATATTTACTAATATCCAGGAACAAAATATGTAAAAAGACCGCTTCAGACTAAGCTATTCATGTGTATGTTTGTGTATTTACAGGCTTAAAAACAATAAAACATAATCATTTATTACTGAATAAAGAATAAACCTATATACTTTAGAGGGGTCTTCTGACAATAACATGTGGCCCCATTTGGGACCTCCTCTGCTAAATAATATAGTTCACACTCTTATGGATCCAGCCTGTCTGTGCATTATTTGGTCGGCTGTTAATATGGATGGTAGCCAAGTAATATTACATTTTCCTTAAAGCAGTATCTGTGGGTTAGAGAAGATGGGCCTGCAGCAATCAGCTAATCCCTGGGATAGCTTATATTGAAAAAAGGGTGGCATTCATGAGACAAACTCTTAAAATACTAAAATGTGTTCCTTAAAATGAATTGGCCATTTTGACTACAGAAACATGTCAGCAGTCATATTTCTAGTTTATACTAGATAACATAAACGCTGCACTGTGATTGGTTGCCATTAGCAACAAGGAATTTTTCATTTTTTGATAAATAAGGTCTGGTGAACTTGAAAGCATTCCTTTGAAGCATCTTCCTCGAAGGAAATATTTAAAGAAAATCTGTCAGTGTTTGAAATGTTTTATACTGTAATGTAGCATTACACAAGGATGCTTTATAATTCTGGACTGACTTTCTTAGTGCCTTATAAATAAGATGTATCTTTGGGCTCTTTGCCATTTAAAGAGGATTTGTAACCAAAAAATGCAGTGTTATCTGCAGGCAGCATGTTATAGAGCAGGAGGAGCTGAGTATATTGAAGTATAGTTTTATGGAAAAGATTCAGTAAAACTTGAAATGTATACATTTAAATCTCTATATTGTGTTTTTCTTATCATCTATAGAGTCCTATGTGTCTCCGTGGCTACAAATCTCGAGTAGCAAAGTTTGGAAAATTTTGATTTGGTTGCTTTGCCAAATTTCGCAAATAAATTCCCTGTATTTAGTGGGCGGTGAATGTGCCACCCCTCATCATTGAAACCCTCACATGCCACATTCATTTGAAGCTGCAATTTAAGCCTCTCAAGGATAAATCGGGATAAAAAATAAATAAATAAATGAATACTAACCTTATCTATTTGCTCACATAGAGGCTGTCAAGGCCATCATGATTGAAGACACCATGCAAAATCTTGCATGGTGATGTGATGACATCATCACGTCATCACAATGGCGGTGTGATCATGTCATCACTGATGTCTATGGTGACGTCAAATGTCACACCACTCAAGATTTTGCGCAGTTTCTACAATTGACGGTCTGTGACGGCCACACACAAGTGGATGAGGTGAATAAGTATTATTTTTATCACCATTTCAAGAAAAATAGATTCATTACCACAAGGAGCGAGGAAATTCAGCTTCACTGCAAATCAAATATTTCCTGAAATTTGGATTGAAGTAAATTTGTTTGGCTTCAATTCGCTCAACCTTAGCTACAAACTATAAAATCCATGTAGTGTGATCCTGAAGTCATACTATCTTATCGCTGTCTCCTTTGCTTAGTTTAGCTAGAAGTAGAAGTCTATGGCTGTAGAATAAGACTATACTAGGTTGTTTGTAGTCTGTAACCAGGGACATATAGATCGACATATGGTAGAAGCTGTAGTAAACAAAAAAAGTAGACTATTTTATTTGATTATTTGAAAAATTAATTTTCTACTTTAGATTTATTGCAACAAACAAAATAAATTGTTTCCAAGGTATGCATGTTCAAGGACTAACGCTAGGTGTGTGCATATATCACATACACCTTTATTGAGGAGATTCAAGTGTACCCAGGAATGAAAGTCTACGTATATGTGACTATACAAACTGTAATCACAAAAACATTTAATGAAAAAAGATTGAATAATTAAATTGCAAAATATTTCTCTAGTCTTTATTTCAAACCCATGAAATATTCTGTAGTTGTAAATTTTCAGAATAAGTATAATAAAAATTTTGGCATGTGAACAACTCCATTTCATCTCAGTGGCACAATCTGTTTGGAACATTGTAAATTAATACCAGTATTTGCACGTGCATCTAAACAGTTTCACATACGTATCTCATGCTTACGACAAAGACCAGGTTGCTTTGAGACTATTCACAGGATGAGCTCCTATTGCAGTCTGCGAGTAAACCTTACGGTATGTGCATCAGTATTCACCCCTAGAAGCAATAATTCCTGTGGAGAATACTGACTGTGATATACCATGCATTGCTGCATGCCACTGTTGGGCACATGGAGTTTCAGCAGGGTCCAAAAGGATACAAATATCAATGTTTTTACACTGTAGAGCCTGGGCATGGTCATGTGCATGAAGTCTTTCAATACAGTGGCCTACTAGACTTTGAACTGTGGAGTAAAATCCATATGACAGTACAGTCTATTCTGTTTATCAACTCCTTAAGAGATTCTGTACAATCTTACCTGCTGAGCACGATGGTACATTACATACTTCATGACGAACTTTTGGGTTTTTAGTAAAACACCAAGGCCCTCCTTCTTCTCCTTTAGGATTTCGACAATAGTTTTCATTGAGGTCTTTGCTTTGGTAGCTCGAATGCAAAAAGCTAGTTTTAAAATGACATTATAGCACACGTTGTAGTAAGTGTTGTTATAATAGTTAGTATGAAAATTTAACATGCACTACTACAGTAAATATATTTTAGTATGCCCCTTTTTATGTAATGCTGTGCCCTACATGTGCCAATCATGCCAGTAGTAATGTTAGACATATTACTTCTCCCAAAATTAGCGATTTTAATTAGCAGCTGACACTGTAAACACCACTAATTACCAGCCTTCTAGTGACAGCTGAATGTGTATTATTAGATGAGATTCTTTTTCTGATAGGTAAACACTAATGATATACATAGGAAAGTAATTAGATACTAAGAGGTTTGTAAACAAACGAGCCATAAAACTAGCAAACATTCAGTATAAGAAATGCAATGCTTAGTTTACAGAAAATAGCAGTAGTAGCAGAGATATGATAGAAACAATTTATAAATGGTTAGTATGCGTATGTATATGAAAAACTAGAACAATTATACTATATGTCTAGAAATAACATTATGGAAAAATATTTGTATCTCTTTGTCATATAATTGTTTTATGACATCTGACAAAATAATTGACTTCACTCAGAATAATATACAGCATCAACAATCCTGGGTGCTCAGTCATCTTTTTTATATTATGAGCATCAATCATTCCCTTTAAAATTCTAGCTATAATATGGAATTTTGTATATATAGCCCAATTATCACAAGTAAAGTGAACTTTCATGTACAATCTGTCCCAATCATTTGTGTAATATACTTTATGATGGAAAGATGTTTCCTTGTCCTTGGAACCAGGGTGTAAAGAGGCTTGGCAAAGCTATAAATGAGCATGGCTGAGGAGAGTCTGTCTTCAGTCTTCAATTCCACTGAACACTGAAGAAATCTATGTGTAGCATACAGAGCCTACCTCTTATCACTACTTCAGCCCCTGACAATGTACACCTGCCCTAACTGTTACTACTCATCACCCTGCCTAACTGACGTGTTACACAAAGGTGCTCAGTAGAACTGAAGACTGAAGAAAGACTCTCCTTAGCAATGCTCAGTTTTTCTCATGTATTCTAGTACAAAAAGCATATTGTCCTAATAAAATATATTCCAAAAATGTATAATTTCCATGTCCCTTCACAATAGACACAATAAGCTGAAATGATATTTACACTTTTGCAATTAGTTGAGTAGAATTTAACCCACTGTCCTTTGCATAATCTTATACCTTAAGGAATTACAAATTGTACATTGTGACACATGTTCTCATTAGCTTTATCTGAAGTTCTATCTAAAATATCTCAGCTACAGAAAGAAGAAAACAGTCTCTCCAGTATCACCTATAGGTGTCTGCCCTACAGAGCTATGTTCAACCTATTAAATAGGTTTTTTGGGAGGTCTCAGAAGATCCAGCAACCCACCTTAAAGGGAATCTGTCACCAGGATAATTGCTATTGAAGTAAAGCCATAGCCTAACAGCACTTTAGTACCTTATTTCCAGATGTGCCTTTGTTTCAGCAATAGATGTTTTCTATCTTCTGAAAATCCAGTTTATTCGGTATGCAAATGAGCCAGTAAGGTGCCCAGAGGGGCGTGATTCTTGCAGGAAGGAGCCCAGGCACGCCTCCTGCTTATGCCCAAACCCTCCCTCAAGCCGGGAGCAGGGAAAAGGGGGACGGGGTTATGGCTTGAATGTGATGTAGGAGGCATGCCTGGGCTCCTTTCTGCAAGAATCACGCCCCTCCGGGCACCTTACTGGCTCATTTGCATATCAAATAAACTAGATTTTCAGAAGATAGAAAGCATCTATTGCTGTAAAAAAAAAAGGCACTTCTGGAAATAAGGTACTAAGTGCTATTAGGCTATGGCTTTATTTCAATAGCGTTTTTTCCAGTTGACAGATTTCCTTTAATTAATCATATCTCGTCTGCAAAAGAAAAGTTCCAATATACTTACTGTCTTGAAGTTGAGTAGATTGGCTGTTCTGGAACAACCACACAACGAAATTTCACAAAACACCCTTCTTAAGAAAATCATGCATCTACTGATTTAATATCCTTTACTAGGTTTTCAGTCTGGTCTATGGATGTCACATCATTTCTGCAGTCTTATGGGGTGGTGCTGTTGGCGGACCAGAACTATTTATATCCCTGGTGTGTGCGCAGATTAGCTGGATTCAGGTGTCTGTGCATGTGCCAGTGATATACTCCTGGCCTGGCAAACGAGGTGACATAGGCAGATATAGGAATTTTAGAAGAGAAGTGTCATGTGTCCAGGTTCTAAAGTGGCTGATCTAAACAAATTTGATACAGGCAAGATATGATTAAAGGGGTTTTCCAGGAATTAAGAAAATGAAAATACTTACATATTACTTCATTATAAATATATTACCAAATACCTTAGTTATAATAACAGTCATTTTGTCCGGGGAGCAATCATTAGAAAAAATAAAATGTCTGCCATTCTACTAGTACACAAAAAACCTGTCCTAATTACACAGGAGGACAAGTTAAAGAGCTGCGCCATCTTCCTCTTTTACTTGTCAGGGATTATGATCATGAATATAGCTGATATGATCTTTAGATGAATCTCTTTAGGAATGGAGCTCATGAGGTGGCATGAAGTACAGAGAGGAGGGAGGGATGTCGCTAATTAGCAGCAGCACTTGTATGCAGTCGCCATTACCACAGCCCTACATTACCACAATCTTTCCTGTCCTCTTTGTAATTCATGTCTCCTCATGAACTCCATTCCCACAGAGATTCAGTTAAGTTCTTATCATCTGCATTCAGGATCATAATCCCTTACATGCAGAAAGGAGGATGAGGCAGCTCTTTACCTCAGTGTTGTAAAGTAACTTGTCCTTCTGTGTGATTAGGACAGGTTTTGAGTGTGCTAAAAGGATGATGGCCATTTTATTTCTCTTAATGTTTGCTCCCTAGACAAAAAGAACCGTAATAGCTAATGAAAGGTATTTGGGAATATATTTATACTAAATTAATATTTAAGTATGTTCATTTTCTTAAAACCCGGAGAACACCTTTAAGTTGGGTTGCTAGATGTAGGTGGGTAACAGAAAACCCCTTTAAAGAGCTTAGAAATTAGGAACAACAAAAACTTCAAATCAGACCTGTCTATGAATGGTGCCATGGTATGTGAGCATGTTTATTTATACTTTGAATCAAGTATTTGCTTAGCTTCTGTTTTAGTTACCTATTGGTTATTTTTAACTTTAGCTCATTCTCGTATTATGGACAGATAAGGTTTTTAATTTTTTTCTCCTATATTCTCTCGGCCACATCTTCTTTATTCATATATTTATTAGTATAGCTACTTCACTATTTGAGACATTTGAGATTTTGTAGGCATCATGAGGTACATATAGATAATTATTTAAATTTGTTCAAAATAATGCAATTTCACTATAGTTGTTTTTTTATTACAAGAGGGCCTTTTGCAGGTATCATTGCTAAACTTGGGTTGCCACTTGGCTAGTCTTGTTGCCACAATACATTGTGTAAGCCTGTGGTTTTAGAGTAGAGAAGTTTTCAAAAATTTGATTCAGAAGCTTGAATTTTTTCAAGGGGTACATTGTACATTGATGTACCCCTAGATAAGGTATATCACTGTGAATTGCACCAACATGCATAGCTAGTCCTTTCTGGTAGTGAAAAAGTTACTGTGACAGGCAGGTGGACACCCCAATAACAGTAAAATTAGACAGCTTATTCATCCCTATTTGAGAATCAAGGGCTAATAGAATTGCTTATTTGTTAAACAAGGAGGATACTCAATTAGATAGCTCTGTGTCCTACACATGGATTGATGCAAACTGCGCTGTGTTCTATGAATCCATTCAGCTTCAGATTACAGTCCCTGCCCTGTCCCTGCAGCCTCCCTATGCTCTCCCTACAGTGTATAATAACTCTCCCAATTATCCTCCTACACCGTCCTTATGCTCTATTTACAGTATATAAAAACTCTCCCTACGTTCTCCCGACACTGTCCCTGAACTCTCCCTATCCAACATTCCACAATTAAAAGCTTTTAGCAACACAGTTCCTAGCATTTGTCACATTTCTCCCTATGCTTAGCTCACAGTGAAAGGGCAGAGGAACCGCGGGATGAGGCTTTTAAACATCAATGACATCACAGGGGCTGGCTAGATGCTGATTGGCTGACTGAATGGCATTATGGGTGATCTCACAATCTGGGGCATCTTACTTTCACTTTGTAAAATGTGTGGCTGCCATTATAGGAAAAATAAAACATTTGTTACCATGAAGTGCAATGAAATTTTGATTAGTTGCAAATTGAATTTTTCCTAAACTTCGATTACGATTCCACATTCTCTTCGGATGCTTAAATCGACTCAACACTAGTATACAGTAATACACATCCTCCCTATATACATTATATTGTAGGAAAAGGTTATGGGATGAACCACTGACATACAAAGTAGCCTACCAGATGTGACATTGTAAAGATGGTTTTCATTTTTCTGAAGCAAAGCTATTATGCATATATCCCAGGATGTATCCCACTGCCATCACTTCCTCCCAAGGAGAATCAGTACCCTAATATGCTACAGGTCTTTGAAATACCCAACAACATATCTTGAACTCAGCCTTGCTACATCTGTGTTCTACTGGGAAAAATATAATTGATGCCAAATTATAAAATTTGTCTCTATAAATATCACTTGTACACAACAATACGAATAAGGAGGAAACAAGTCATTAAGAGTAAAGGGGCTGACTCAGTTTACGGTCTTCAGTTCCCAAGATCGGAAATGACATAAAACAGAACATTATTACAACCTCTCTTTAAAAAAAAAAAAATCAGAAAAATGGCCCAAAATGACTACACAATGCATTCCTTGACATAAACATGGAAACCATGTTCCTAAAACAGATGTTGCAATGAAGTTGTTTTGTGAATTTAAGCCCACACATTAACAAGCAGCAAATGTTTAAGTGTTTAATTCTTTCTTGTTAGAATTGCTCCACATTGAAGTCGGTACTAATGACATCATAATATGTCTTATTGGAGATAATAAACAAAATAGCGTGCGGCTACTTCATTTGTCTGGTGACCTTTGGAAGCTCAGCCTGTGCAGCATGATGTGAATATAATAATATTCAAAGCAGCATGCACTAGCTCAATGTGGAGAAAATCTTAGCCTGGCATCATGCTGTATTTGCTAATGCACATTGAAAACTAATTGTCAGGTCAACGAGCTAGACCTTTATTAAAAATATCCATAGTCATTAATAATTCAGTAACAGATCTCTAATCTCTGATTGTAATAAGCTATAGAAATGATGCCACATACACACTAATGAACCTGGAGTGTGCGTGTCTTTGTATACATATATCATATATACAATATATAGATCTATATGCACAGATCAGCCATAACATTATATCCACTGATTAACATTTATGTGTGTTATCTTTTTGCAATGGTTTCTGCTAAGCAGTGGAATATTTTATATTAAGCTGAAAGGAAACTTTCTGTTCTTGAAATTGATGTACTGGAAGAGAGGAAAATGGGCAAATATAAAGATCTGAGCAACTTTGACAAGTCCCAAATGCGAAGTCTATACAGAGTATCTCTAAAATGGCAGGTCTTGTGCAGTATTCCTAATATGCAGTAGTTCATAACTACCAAAAGTAGTATAGAGAGGTATATTGTGAACCAGTGACAGCATCATGAATGCCTAAGGACATGGGCTTAACTACTAGGCCTCCATTTTCGAACTCAAAACCCCCAAGGAAATTCCTTGCAACCCCAACAGGCACCCATCGCATATGGCTCAGGATCGCCTTGTGACCAGACACGTGTTGGTGATCATACTTAGCTGATCCTTGCCACTAAGTCCCAGCTCCACTGCGGGCTCTGCAGTTCACAGGCATCCTAGCATCAATATCCATTTTAACGAAGGGGTCATGACCGTTTCAGCTAATGACTGGCCACAGCAGTGATGGGTCACTTTCCACATAGGTGACTGCCAGCATTTCTAGGATGTTATTATTTCAGAGGATATTACAGGGAGATAAGTATAAGACAGGGATCTAGAACTCCCAGCATGTTCAGATTGTTATTATAGGTATCAGTGGATATTACAGTGAGAGGGATATGGAGAGAACTACAACTCCCAGCATTTTAAGACTGTTATTATGGGGTATCAATTGACATAGAGAGGGATATAACAAGAGAGAACTACAACTACCAGCATGACCAGACTTTTATTATAGGGCATCAATAGACATTATAGGAAGAAGGGTATAGGAGGCAAGAACTGCAACTTCCAGCATGACTAGGGTGTTATTATGGGCTTTCAGAGAACATTCAGGAGTGGGTATAAGGAAAGAACTACAACTCCTAGTGGTTTTGACATTCCTGTAAATGTTACTTTGAGGGTGCCTACCCAAACATTATTGCAGACCAAGTATAACCCTTTACGCCTCTTTCAGCAGGATAATGTACCAGTCACAATGCAAAAAGTATTCATAGCCATGCAATAATGAGCCAGAGCAGAGTTGGTGGTACCTACACAGTATTATGGTTTTAATGTTATGGCTGATTGGTGTATATCTTAATGTAGTCCTTTTTCTCAACATACAGGACTCCAACATGTTCCCTGTCTGTGTTCCAAACTGTCTAGTCAGTCTTAATTTTTTGATGCAGGTGATTACCAGAGGGGACAGCAATATCAATTATTTTGAAAAATAGCACCCTTAGGTCATATCTCATGTAGGATTAATAGAACCTTTGCACTTCGTAATCCAATGGCCATCATTTGTAACTGTTGTTAGCTAATTTACCTACAGTATCTGAATCTACAGTAAAACAAATGACCTCACAATCAGAGCAATCATTTCAGGCGTGGGAAAGCCATAAGACCTGGGGGACTTGAAAGGTGGAAGATGGAAAGTTTTTACAGCTATTCAGTCATATAGGATGCTTAAAGAGGTTGTGTACCTTGTGCACCTAAGCAGACCTGCAAAGGGAAGCATACTTACAGGCTTCCTAGCACTGGCTCCTGGATCCTCCTCTGCACTACCTCCTTTGCTCTGCTGGGCTTCCTGGATGTAAAATTTCTGTTGCTCTCCTTGTGTAACTTGACCAATTGGCATGCTGCAAGGGAAGCAGGTCACCACTGTGCCCAGCCATTGGCTGTGTCAAACATCCAGGAAGCCCAGCAGAGTAGCTGAGGCCATGGAGCCAGAACCAGGAAACAGGTAAATATATTTCCCTTCACAGGCCTGTTCAGGAGGGGTTGGGGTTGCCATCCCTCCCTCCCTCTTAAAGATAAACAACCCCTTTAACATCTTTATGTCAAGAGCACAAAAATAAAAGTGGTTTGTCTAAGCACTAAAAATATATTAAAAAGATTTAAAAGTTTAAGAACTTCCTAAAATCGACAGTAATAAATTATTCTAAATATAAATATTTAATTTCTATTTTTTCGGTTGTGTGTCAGTAGTACAATGGACTTGCATCAGTTTAAGAATTTAAACAGTTTAAGAATATGAGGAAGACATATTTTGTAATTTCATTCCTACCTGTGTTCATGAGGGATCATTGAATTCCATGACTGGCATGCCAATCCACTCCTTGTTGTATTCCGTAAACCCTTGTAATTGCTGCCTTTTCCATTAATGCAGTCACGGACATAATCTGTTTTATTTTTCAGAAAGAGTAGTAAATAGATGTGAATTTGATAATCCACGCTAATATATAAATAGAACGTGTGCCTACACCCTATTAATTTTCCAGTAACACATAGACATAGCAGAGAGGGTTCAGAGGAGGGCAACTAAAGTAATAACTGGAATGGGTGGACTACAGTATCCAGAAAGATTATCAAAATTAGGGTTATTCACTTTAGAAAAAAGACGACTGAGGGGAGATCTAATAACTATGTATAAATATATCAGAGGTCAGTACAGAGATCTCTCCCATCATCTATTTATCCCCAGGACCGTGATGAGGGGACATCCTCTGCGTTTGGAGGAAAGAAGGTTTCTACACAAACATAGGAGAAGATTCTTTACAGAAAGAGCAGTAAGACTATGGAACTCTCTGCCTGAGGAGGTGATGATGGTGAATTCACTAAAAGAGTTCAAGAGGGGCCTGGATGTATTTCTGGAGTGTAATAATATTACAGATTATAGCTACTAGAGATGGGTCGTTGATCCAGGGAGTAATTCTGATTGCCTGATTGGAGTCGGGAAGGAATATTTTTCCCCTAAAGTGGGGAAAATTGGTTTCTACCTCACATGTTTTTTTTTGCCTTCCTCTGGAACAACTTGCAGGCCGAACTGGATGGACAGATGTCTTTTTTTTGGCCTTATAAACTATGTTACTATGTTACCATATTCACACTATATGTTTCTTCCCTGGTGTTTCTTCCCCCTCACAATCCTGTCCACAACTTCTTTTTTGCCAACAACATGGTTCATTTAGAGAGGAAAGTTTGGTAAATGTTCTTATTACCCAATAGGACAAGGAATGGAATAACCAGGGCTTGGCATCCTTTTGTTCAAAAGCGCCATAGCAGCCTCATGGTCTCCTCTACCTTTATCATATATGTGCCTGGCATGTACTTCTTATTAGTCACCAAAAATCTATATTTCACATGATCTAAATTTTTGCTTTCCTAAAGCTTCATAACTATACAACAAAGTCTTATAGAAGTATAATGTAATAATTAGATATGTTAATGTTATTCATATGCTTCTAAGACTCGTATAAGCAATTCATTAATTATAATGTAACAGTTAAATATGCTAATGTTTTTCAAATACATACTGCATACTCAATCTATGAATATATTATCACTGTATTACATTACTATGAATGTAGTATAATCTCTTTATGAAATTCTTTTATGTACAATTTAACCTCTAGATATAATGAAACTATTAAAATGACCCCCAAAAAACGGCCACCATCAATGTAAGTAATCACATGTACACCCGTATAAGCAGAATGTACTGAAGCATTTATAGAGTTTAAAGCATTTCATAAGAATAAATGTTACCTTTCTTTTCGAAAAGATCAAATGCATGATCTAGTTTCTTCTTTATTCCTGTTGACAAGCTATTGAAAGAGAACCAGTGGCATCTCTTTATGCTTTTATCAAAAGCAAATGCCCTGGAGAGAATAATGCATTTATTAGCATTAAACATAGATTTCTTTTAATACCACTTTAGCAAACCACAGTCTTTTGTGCTTCAATCAAATAGGTTGGCAGGAAAGAAAAAATGTAGACTGACTGACTCATTACATTGTTAATCGTATAGGGGTGCATTGGTTTATCAAAGACTTTGACTGTTTTTGATGCACCAGCATTCATCATAATTATGCTGCACAAATATAGTATTTAGCCCTTCACAGTACAATCCTATTGAGTGGGTCAAATTTAGTGAAACTACCCACATACTTCTACCTATAGTACAGTAATGTCATGACATGCATCACAGAATAAGCCATGGGAATTCAAGAGTAAGTACAGTATGACTGGGTGATTATGTTCTTATGTTTCACTCCTAATTTGACTTAAGATTAATCTTTTTCACTACACAAATTCCAAGGCTCTGAAACATTGACGTCAGTTCAAAGACTTATAATATGGAACTTGATATTTTTTGAATATTACGTTGTTCACTTTATAGATCTCTCAGCTTCCCAGCATACAAATTGTGTCACTGTTACTGTCTTATCACACAGTATATCTGTGTACAGGGATGAAAACAGTCATAGTTGAAGGTAGAAATAGTCAATTAATCATTAGATAGGTGGTAAGGCCTTCTGCCTATACTTGAATCATTACTGTATTTTTCAAAGGTAGCAGCATAAAATGACTTCCACCCAATGGGTTATCACAAAGTTAGAACCTATATATTTTTGCACTGGCCCACAACCCAATCTTGAAAAAAACTGGACAATAACCTTTTATGTAGAGATGAGCAAATCAATTCTACAATGCTGAAATTCTGCTCAAATTTTTCAAAACATTCTAATTTTACCAAAGCCAAATTTTGTGTGATTTGAATGAAATACAAAAGAGAAGAGATGGGAGAGTAAGAAATTTCCAGGCAATAAAAGTACTTTCGATTCTCATTGAATTTCTCTCACCCAAATTGAATTGTACAGTTGATTTGTCCAAATCGGCCCCGAATAACACTTTGAGAAATTTGCTTATCTCTACTTACATGAGATTTAATGGTAGACATAAACAATTTATTGTTAAATAGAATCTATCTATCTATCTATCTATCTATCTATCTATCTATCTATCTATAGATATGCATACACACAGAGATGAATTCATTGTATGAATTAACAATCGACCATTACTGAAAATAACAATTACTTTTTACATTTACCAGACAATTGATGAAAGGCGAGCTTGGAGTGCATGGAGCCAAGCCTACATATGTTTAGCAGATGAACAAAAAAAAAAATCCAAGAATATTGGCACCTCCCAAGTAACAATTTGAAGCACTGTGAAGTTCCCACACAAAAGGAGGGTGAGGTATAATAGCAATATTAAGTCGCAGTAAGTTTTCTACCTACTTGCAAGTAAAGGCTAGCCCTTTATTCCGACTGCATCTTTTGGCACAATTCTCTGTGGTGTTGAAGAGTTTTGTTTTCATATTAAGCTCCTTGTTGATTCTTATTAAAGTGGTGTCTGAAGTCTTTGTATAATCATGCAGGTTGTTACGTTTTCTTATCTTGCTCTCTGTGGAAATATAATAACAAAAATTGGAAAATGCTGTACAAGTCCCTAGTTGATATGCTACCAATGTGTATAAACATCATGATCCTTACACGCTCTATAGCTTGATTAAAACAAAGGTAAAGTTACCACGATTCCCCTACAATAAGATCTGACTATAGAATAAGATATGGCGATAATGTTACTTTTTTATTCCCATTTCATATATTTATTGATTTTGCTTACACAGTTCCAATATATTCTGGAGCACTTTACAGACATTAGGGGTCATTTACTAAATTTACTAAAACTAGCATTTCACTCACCAGTAAAAACTTTGATGATAGAAGATACAACCAATTTATAAAATTTTCTCAAGCCAGGAGCTGACACAGTTTTCCGGTTTAATGTGCACCTCCTTCCGTTTCATCATGCCCACACCCCAACCACTTTTTGCAAAAGTGATGAGTGTCAGAAATAGATTTAAAAAAGCGCATATTTTTCAAAATGGCACCCATGACTATTCTACACCATAAAACTAATGTGGGACTCGCACCTACATACTGTATTTGACATCTCCTAACAATATCATTGGTGGACCAAAGTATTGACCAAAGTGGACAATCACTTTAATTTAACCATATAAAATAGGCCGCACATTCAAAATCTGACGTGTCCAAAATCCTATTTCTAAATGCATTCTAATTTTAGAAAGGAGTAAAATAAATACAGATATTATAATAAAGCGAATATGATGCTAATAAAGTTTTAAAATGACAAAAATCATATAATAATAGCAAACAGAATGTGGTTTGCATATCATGCTGAGCATACTGCTGTGTATGGCAAAAGTCCCAGTGGGATTCTACGAAGCCTGACCACAATCATATGATTGACATTACAGGAAGTTTGTGAAACAACAGTAATAGCCTTTTTTTTCTCGCTGCCCATAGAAACTTTCGCTACTGTCTCTAATGGTTAACATGAATGTCATCTGTGCATTTATTTCCAGGTCCTTCACAAGTGTGCACATATATTACTGTTTTGCAACTGTTTTGTTCATGTAATATGCATGGTTCACCAGCAGGTGGCAGCATGTATGGCAGAGCTATTCTTGGATAGAATGGAACTCACTGTTCCATTCCCCCCTCCCCCTTCCTTTGGACAGAAGTAGACTATTCCCTACCAGAAGGGAGGGGCTGCACTTCTAGTTCAGTCCAGTTTAGACTCCATATTGGAGCTGAGAAGACATTATAAAAGTAGCATCCAGAGGAAAGTGTTCTTTGGCTGGAGCAGGAGCCACCAAAGGGAAGTAGCACCCGTACTCCATGCTAATTTAATTTACTGAGTGTCAAGAGGGAATAACAGCCCAAGGCACCCCCTAGATTTTGGTAGGAAGCTCAAAGGGGGGAGAATGGAATGGTGAGTTCCCTTCTATGTAAGAATAGCTCTGCCATACACGCTGCCACCTGCTGGTGAACCAGGCATATTACATGAACAAAACAGTTGGAAAACAGTAATATAAATTCACAGTTGTGAGAGACCTGGAAATAAATACACAGATGACATTCATGTTAACCATTAGAAACAGTAGTGAAGTGCAGAAATGGTAATACCACTCCGGGATATTACACATATCTCACTGGGACTGTAAGGCAGAATTTAAATGGAAAGAGGAGTGGTGTATGTCAGCCCCCATGAACTTCCAGAGGGATATCTGCTGTTCCCCAGGGGGACAGCTTTATGTTGTGCAATAGTGTAACCCCACTCAATTCCCAACACTAAACTGTAACTAGTGCCACTGTATTTGCATGTAATGTTAGACACAAATGTATAGTGGTACTAATCAGGGTGTTTCGGAGCATTGTATTAATAGAATATCACTAGGGGAATGTAAAAAGGCACTCAGTGATGTCAGATACAGTATATCCACAGATAATGAGATCAATGTCTGTATCTGATAATCACTCCCTCTAAGGGTTAATGACCAAATGGTCCCTGCATACAGTTTGGTAAGTTACTATAAGACTACTCTGCCCTTATTGTACGCCAGCTTCACTATACAGTCATGGCCAAAAGTTTTGAGAATGACACAAATATTATATTTTCACATGATCTGCTGCCCTCTGGTTTTTATGTGTGTTTGTCAGATGTTTTTATCACATACAGAAATATAATTGCAATCATATTATGAGTAACAAAAGCTTATATTGACAGTTAGAATGAGTTAATGCAGCAAGTCAATATTTGCAGTGTTGACCCTTCTTCTTCAGGACCTCTGCAATTCTCCCTGGCATGCTCTCAATCAACTTCTGGACCAAATCCTGACTGATAGCAGTCCATTCTTGCACAATCAATGCTTGCATTTTGTCAGAATTTGTAGGTTTTTGTTTGTCCATCCGTCTCTTGATGATTGACCACAAGTTCTCAATGGGATTAAGATCTGGGGAGTTTCCAGGCCATGGACCCAAAATCTCTATGTTTTGTTCCCTGAGCCATTTAGTTATCACCTTTGCTTTATGGAAAGGTGCTCCATCATCCTGGAAAAGGCATTGTTGATCGCCAAACTGCTCTTGGACGGTTGGGAGAAGTTGCTCACGGAGGACATTCTGGTACCATTCTTTATTCATGGCTGTGTTTTTAGGCAAGACTGTGAGAGAGCCGATTCCCTTGGCTGAGAAGCAACCCCACACATGAATGGTTTCAGGATGCTTTACAGTTGGCATGAGACAAGACTGGTGGTAGCGCTCACCTCGTCTTCTCCGAATAAGCTGTTTTCCAGATGTCCCAAACAATCGAAAAGGGGATTCATCAGAGAAAATGACTTTACCCAGTCCTCAGCAGTCCACTCCCTGTACCTTTTGCAGAATATCAGTCTGTCCCTGATGTTTTTTCTGGAGAGAAGTGGCTTCTTTGCTGCCCTCCTTGAGACCAGGCCTTGCTCCAAGAGTCTCCGCCTCACAGTGCGTGCAGATGCACTCACACCTGCCTGCTGCCATTCCTGAGCAAGCTCTGCACTGCTGGTAGCCCGATCCCGCAGCTGAAACACTTTTAAGAGACGGTCCTGGCGCTTGCTGGTCTTTCTTGGGCGCCCTGGAGCCTTTTTGGCAACAATGGAACCTCTCTCCTTGAAGTTCTTGATGATGCGATAGATTGTTGACTGAGGTGC
The DNA here is from genome assembly GCA_900303285.1 of Rhinella marina. Lineage (NCBI taxonomy): Eukaryota > Metazoa > Chordata > Amphibia > Anura > Bufonidae > Rhinella > Rhinella marina. Next base: position 114,052 of record ONZH01010453.1, read on the forward strand.
AATCTTTCTAGCTGCGATACTCTTCCCTGTTAGGCCATTTTTGTGCAGTGCAATGATGACTGCACGTGTTTCTTTAGAGATAACCATGGTTAACAGAAAAGAAACAATGATGCCAAGTAGGGATGAGCGAACCGAACCGTAACGAACCAGATTCGTTACGAACTTTCCCAAAAGTTCGGTTCGTCACCGAACCGAATTTTGACAAAGTTCGTAACGAATCTGGTTAAAATAACGGCGACGCAAAATATACGCATATTTATTGAGAATGTACGCTAATGCGTACGTATTCCATTAAGTAGCGTACTTTTAACAACGCTACACTGTATGTTCGTTACTTGAGTAAGAATGTTCGCAGACGCAGTATATGAGTACGCTAATGCGTACATATTCAGTTAAGTAGCGTACCTTTGACAACGCTAGACTGTATGTTCGTTACTTGTGTAGGAATGTTCGCGGACGCAGTGCATGCGTACGCTAATGCGTACATATTCATTTAGTTAAGTAGCGTACCTTTGACAACTCTAGACTGTATGTTCGTTATTTGTGCGGGAATGTTCGCATTAGCGTACGCATTAGTGTAGATTGTCAAATATGCGTAGATTTTGCGTCGCCGTTGTTAAAGTCACTTGGATTTTTTCCACTTTTTTCATTGTAATAGCAACTGCAAGTAAACGAAACTGTACCCTATCTGACTCCCATTATTGTAGAAGCAATTATTCAGCCGTTATAGCAAGGTTCGTTTTAGGTTCGGTTCGTACGAATCCGAACTTCAAGAAAGTTCGCCGAAGCGAACCGAACCGAACTTTTCAAAAGTTCGCTCATCCCTAATGCCAAGCACCAGCCTCCTTTTAAAGTGTCCAGTGGTGTCATTCTTACTTAATCATGACAGATTGACCTCCAGCCCTGTCCTCATCAACACCCACACCTGTGTTAATGGAGCAATCACTGAAACGATGTTAGCTGGTCCTTTTAAGGCAGGGCTGCAATGATGTTGAAATGTGTTTTGGGGGATAAAGTTCATTTTCTAGGCAAATATTGACTTTGCAAGTAATTGCTGTTAAGCTGATCACTCTTTATAACATTCTGGAGTATATGCAAATTGCCATTATAAAAACTGAAGCAGTAGACTTTTTAAAAATTAATATTTGTATCATTCTCAAAACTTTTGGCCATGACTGTACACTGATTGATTATACTTCAGTTAAAGCTGCGACCTGATAACCTGGGTCATTCACCCAAGCATGAAAAAGCAGCGGTCTCTAGTGTTGAACGAAGTTAATTACTGAAGTTATTCAACAAAGTCACGTGCAACTTTGTGAATTACTTTGGCTCATCAGAGCCCATACATTCTGATACTATAAGGAGATTAAACTCTGTACAATATTATTCCAAAGTTTTAAACAAAGTGACTTCAGATGAAACATTCGAAGCTCGCTTATTTAATCTTTTTAAAGTTTTTCCTTATTTTAAATAAAAAATTTATAGCAGTGTAACAGCAGTCAAATATTTCTGCTATCTTAAAGAGCACCTATCAGCAGGAAGAACCCTACTAAACCAGGCATACTGGATGATAAGGTTCATCCTGCTAATTAAAACTGACTTGAAAATTGGTTTCTGCTCTCTTACGCCTTGTTCACACTTCAGTTTTTTGATCAGTTATTTTCATCAGTTATTGTGAGCCATAACCAGGTGAGAGTCAAAAACACAGAATAGGTGAAGATCTTTTCATTATACCTTATATCTGTGGAGCTTCCACTCCTGGCTCACAATAACTGATGAAAATAACTGATCAAATAACTGACGTGTGAAAAAGTCCTTATAGAGCACTTGTCAACAGGGTCAACCTGTGAAACCAGGCATACCAGGTTGATCCTGCTAATTAAATATGTCTAGTGAAAATTGGTTGCAGCGTTCCCAAGAAAAATACTTTAATCTTTCATGCATATGAGAGCTTCAGTGCACAGAACAGGACAGCATTTAGAAGATGAGGATCTCAGGAAAACCAAGAACATAGGCCATGTTCCTCATTGCTCTGAAGCCCTAATTTGCATAAGGGATACAAGTTTATTTATTTATTTATTTATTTGGGGAGGGGGTTATGCTACAACCAATTTTCACATACAGTATTTTATTTAACGGAATAAACCAGTTAATATGCCTGGTTTCATAGGGTTGACCCTGTTGATGAGTGCTCTTTAAAACATCGAGATGCAATTCTGAAATGAAAAAAAGATGCCCATTCATATAGCCATTCATTCGACTAATCATGTATGGTTTTAGGTACTGGTTTGGCAACTGCAAGGTTCAATATTGTTTTCAACTGTTTCTCAAAACGTCTGATTAACCTCATTATTTGTTAAATGTCCCTAACATGAATTTGGTGGTCGAGAACATTATCAGAGACATTATATATATACAGTATATATATATATATATATATATATATATATATATATATATATATATATATTTTTTTTTTTTTTTTTTTTTTTTGCACTTTGAATTTGCCAAAGAGAGCAAATTACATAGTGTTGTTTCTGATCATTCACATTCATTATAGCCCCACGGTTTCAGATTTGAATAGATATCAGAATATAGGCAAATAATGGCTAGTATTTCTTTATTGAAGAATTTGGCTTTAGATTTCAACCCAATCAGGACTTTATTATTTTTGAGACTGCAATAGTTACTTTTTTCAGACTCCAAAAAGATAATACAATGTTTCTCTTCATATGCAATTTTACACATACAAGTTTATTTATTTATTTATTTATCTATATAACAGAAATTACATGCAGTTCACATGAAATTCATAGATGCATGCTATGTCTAGTGTTGATTGAGCACCAAAGTGCTTATGTGCTCGGGTGCTCTGGTAGAACACTTGGTGATGCTCGAGTGCTCTAAAGAGCACCCGAGCACAATGTAAGTCAATGGGAGAAGACCAGGCACCCCCTGCTCGGATGAGGGGAGGGTGTCGGGTTCATAGGAAAAAGTCAGAATCGCAAATTCTACTCTTTCACTCGTAAAAGTACACTAACTAAATTTGTAAGCATTAGCGCACAATGCGTAGCATTAGCAATGCTAATGTTACGCATTGTACGATAATGCGTACAAATTTGCATGCTAATGTTACGCATTGTACGCTAATGCGTACAAATTTGTATGCTAATGCTACGCATTGTACGCCAATGCATACGAATTTGTATGCTAATTTGTGTGGGTTTCCTCCGTGTTCTCTGGTTTCCTCCTACACTCCAAAGACATACTGATAGGGACCTTAGATTGTGAGTCCCATTGGGGACAGAGTGATGCTAATGTCTGTAAAGTACTTCAGAATATGCCAGCGCTATATAAGTACATAAAAAAATAAATAAATGTTACTTAGGAAAGGTACACAAGCATGCCAGTTACAGTTCACACCATGAAGAGGTACAGTGCTTAATGGTTCACAGTTTAAGTAAGGAGAACAGTTTTAAAAATACAGTACAACATTAGGGTTACATATGATGATGATGGTGACTTCTCACAGACATGCTCCTTAGATTTGTGGACCACTAGAGCTACTCGATACATACAAAGTTCAGACAACACCTGCTGCCGTGACTTGGTGCTGCACTGTTCTCCCTGGCAAGCTAGCAACATCTTCTGTATTCCTTTCTTGGGTGACACTTCTCCTAAGGCCCTTGGTGGGCCTACCATTCGTCACTCTTTCAACTGACTCCCATTCCCAAACTGTGGCGTGACCCTCTATACAGGCAGCAACGAGGACACTCTTGTCAGCTGCCTGTCAGGTAGCTATAGCATACATCACATACATACAGTTCCCCCAAGTTCAGTTCCACATCAGGTATATATATATATATATATATATATATATCTACACTGTATTTATAACTCTCATACTGTCCTATGTCACACTATATCCCTGCACTGTATTTATAGCTTTCTATATTGTCCTATATCACTCTATTCTCTATATATCTCTGCACTGTATTTATAGCTCTATACATTATGACTTTTAATACTGTCACTATATTTTCCTGTATGGGATAATGGAGATGGCACACACATAGCTCACATCACTAAACCCCTCACTGGTGTTTAATCATGTGTGAGTTATGTGTGCCATGACTGCCATCTCTATTATCCTATACAGGATTGGGCCTTAAGTATATGGATGGGGCCTTAAGTATATGGATGGGGCCTTAAGTATATAGCCCCGCTCCCAATTAATCCTTCTGCGTATGTGTGACGTCAGCCCAGGGCCGGCTCCAGGTTCAGGTGGGCCCTTGGCCGATAAAGTCTCAGAGTGATAACTATCTGTGTATAGATAGATAGATATAGTAGATGTCCCCTGCAGTCCTTTGTAACTGTAGAGGTAACACAGTGATGGCTATCTGAGTATAGAAAATGTAGTAGTGTTACCTGCAGTCCTGTGTAAAATCACAGATAACACTAGTACTGATAATGTGGTACTACCACAGATCAGCGTCTTGTGCCCCCATCAGACCTCAGATCAGCGTCTTGTGCCCCCATCAGACCTCAGATCAACACAATGTGCCCCCATCAGACCTCAGATCAGCGTCTTGTGCCCCATCAGACCTCAGATCAACACAATGTGCCCCCATCAGACCTCAGGTCAGCGTCTTGTGCCCCATCAGACCTCAGATCAACATCTTGTGTCCCCCTTCAGACCTCAGATCAGCGTCTTGTGCCCCCATCAGACCTCAGATCAGCGTCTTGTGCCCCCATCAGACCTCAGATCAGCGTCTTGTGCCCCCATCAAACCTCAGATCAACACAATGTGCCCCCATCAGACCTCAGGTCAGCGTATTGTGCCCCCATCAGACCTCAGGTCAGCGTCTTGTGCCCCCATCAGACCTCAGATCAACGTCTTGTGCCCCATCAGACCTCAGATCAACTTCTTGTGCCCCCCTCAGATCAGGGTCTTGTGCCCCCCTCAGACCAGCGTCTTGTGCCCCCCCTCAGACCTCAGATCAACATCTTGTGCTCCCATCAGACCTCAGATCATCTTCTTGTGCCCCCATCAGACCTCAGATCAGCGTCTTGTGCCCCCATCAGACCTCATATCAACACAATGTGCCCCCAACAGACCTCAGATCAGCGTCTTGTGCCCCATCAGACCTCAGATCAACACAATGTGCCCCCATCAGACCTCAGGTCAGCGTCTTGTGCCCCATCAGACCTCAGATCAACATCTTATGTCCCCCTTCAGACCTCAGATCAGCGTCTTCTGCCCCCATCAGACCACAGATCAGGGTCTTGTGCCCCCCTCAGACCTCAGATCAGGGTCTTGTGCCCCCCTCAGACCAGCGTCTTGTGCCCCCCCTCAGACCTCAGATCAACATCTTGTGCCCCCATCAGACCTCAGATCAGCTTCTTGTGCCCCCGTCAGACCTCAGATCAGCGTCTTGTGCCCCCATCAGACCTCAGATCAACACAATGTGCCCCCATCAGACCTCAGATCAGCGTCTTGTGCCTAATCAGACCTCAGGTCAACACAATGTGCCCCCATCAGACCTCAGGTCATTGTCTTGTGCCCCTTCAGACCTCAGATCAACATCTTGTGTCCCCCTTCAGACCTCAGGTCAGCGTCTTGTGCCCCCATCAGACCTCAGATCAGCATCTTGTGCCCCCATCAGACCTCAGATCAGCGTCTTGTGCCCCTATCAGACCTCAGATCAACACAATGTGCCCCCATCAGACCTCAGGTCAGCGTCTTGTGCCCCATCAGACCTCAGGTCAGCGTCTTGTGCCCCCATCAGACCTCAGGTCAGCCTCTTGTGCCCCCATCAGACCTCAGATCAGTGTCTTGTGCCCCATCAGACCTCAGATCAATGTCTTGTGCCCCCCTCAGATCAGGGTCTTGTGCCCCCCTCAGACCTCAGATCAGGGTCTTGTGCCCCCCTCAGACCAGCGTCTTGTGCCCCCCCTCAGACCTCAGATCAACATCTTGTGCCCCCATCAGACCTCAGATCAGCTTCTTGTGCCCCCATCAGACCTCAGATCAGCATCTTGTGCCCCCATCAGACCTCAGATCAACACAATGTGCCCCCATCAGACCTCAGATCAGCGTCTTGTGCCCCATCAGACCTCAGATCAACACAATGTGCCCCCATCAGACCTCAGGTCAGCGTCTTGTGCCCCATCAGACCTCAGATCAACATCTTGTGTCCAACTTCAGACCTCAGATCAGCGTCTTGTGCCCCCATCAGACCTCAGATCAGGGTCTTGTGCCCCCCTCAGACCAGCGTCTTGTTCCCCCCTCAAACCTCAGATCAACATCTTGATCCCCATCAGACCTCAGATCATCTTCTTGTGCCCCCATCAGACCTCAGATCAACACAATGTGCCCCCATCAGACCTCAGATCAACACAATGTGCCCCCATCAGACCTCAGATCAGCATCTTGTGCCCCATCAGACCTCAGATCAACACAATGTGCCCCCATCAGGTCACGCTGCGTCAGGTCATAGTGCGCGCCGACAGGGAAGACAGTGGAGCGCGGAACCTGATGGCAGCGGCAGCGCAGGACAGGTAAGTATGTTTTTTTTAAAGTGGCTGGGTGGGCTGATCTGAGGTCTGAGGGGGGCACAAGACGCTGTACAGGAGCAGGCCGGGCCATTAAGGGGGCGCTCTGGCAGGGCGCCCCCTTAACTGGTTGGGAGTGAAGCGCCCTGTGCAACCGCACGGGTCGCACACCCCAAAGGCCGGCCCTGACTACACTAAATTACAAGGGGAAAGACCACATTACATGGAAACACAGTTTAAATGCAGGTTACATTGACCTTTTCCCCCAGTAAATCTACCCTAAAAAGGAAAGAAAGTGTGATACAAATACACAACGGATCCACTTTGACAACCCAAACGTAGAACCCCCACCACCACATATGCGCCACTTTCGGAATTTTATTGAACAATCACAACATGCAATCTAATCTAAGGGAATGTGTTTGTCATGTTGGGACTCATTTATCAGAACCCAACCCAAACAATCTAACATATTATCTACCCTTTAAGGAGTTTTCCAGTATTAACTTTTTAGCTGAAGGCACCTAGCTTGTATTGCCTGCTGAAACATTCACACTCACCTTCTCCCCAAAACTCTGGTCCTGTGAGCTGGCTCCCACAGCATCATCTTATGATCCCCGGCTTGTTTTCTTCTGGCTGACTATGGAAAAGGTCTTGTGCACCGCTGCAGCCTATGACTGGCTTAAATATTGACGTGTAGGTTGGGGACACATCACCACTGAAGCCAGTGATTGGTTATCAGGGGACAAGAATATAGAGGAACGTGAGCCAGCTCGCAGGGCAATAGTGGTGGGGAAAAGGTAAGTCTGAACCTTTCAGCAGGCAATGCAGGCTAGGGACCTTCAGTTAATGGTCAATTATTACTGGAGGTCCCCTTTAACTTGGAGAACATAAAAACAGAAATGTAATTTACATGACATATACTGGATTTAAACAATGAATTGCCCTACTTCTGACTAAAGGAAATGACACATCTGAACACAGCCCACAAGCATACTATTACATGTTATTTTTACAGTGACATTTGTATAGTGTGTATATTTTCTTTTTAGTTTCAGCCTGCTTTTAGTTTGAAGTACATGGGAATGCTGCACAGCTGTAATATTTCATGCTGCAGGACAGATATGGCAAGTGATGGGGATATGTACTGATATTTAATATCATTCACACTTACCAGAAAAACCATTACAGATTTTTTTTCTAGTTCAGAGATCACCTATCAAAACATTTTCCAAAAGTCATTACTGTCTTTTCAGTTTCCTTGAAATGTTTAAAATTACCAAAAACAAAAACATTTTCAGCTCAGAGAGATCTCTCTAATTCCAGTTATCCTGTGGTCAGCATTTCACTTGCTGGGATGACTGCCTATATTGATTACCAGGGTTTAGATTGTGAATAATACTTTACATAAGTAGATATATTTTTTTAAGTAAATAGAGTAAATATGACAAATTTGGGATGTATTATGAAAACAATTTACTTGTTTGCCTGGATTAACCTTGCTTTTTTAATGCTTTTGTTTGTTTGCTGGATTTTATTTCATGAAGTTCTACAGAATTAAAAAAAAAACAAAACAAAACAAACAAAAAACAAAACAAAAACAAATGTACTTTTATTGCCAGAACTACTTATGGGATTACTTATTTTAGTGAAATGATATATGGACTTTATCAATATAATAAATTACATTTACAGTTTGTTATGCTTACACATATACATGTGTGCCCTACAAGCAAACATATACAAACATGCACCTAGAGCAAGTTACAGTTTTATGGACTGTTCTAGAAACTCCAGACACATTTTACGCTTCCCAAAAAGTTCCACTATTTTCTGACCAATATTTAAACCATACAAAACAAAGGTGCTGAATCCTGCTCTGATCCATTGAAGCATGGACTCCACAAGACAACTGAAGTAGTCCTGTGAACTGGCACCAAGATGTCCAGATCTGATGCTTATATGTCCATTGTAAATGCTTTTTGCAGAGTTGGGTCAGCATGGCCACTACACAGCTTCATACTCAGCAAGCTGCAACAATTTGTGCTACATTGAACCTTTTAATTTTGCTTCTCACATCAATGAGCCTTGGGCACATTTGACGCTGGTGCTAGATCTCCAGGGTTCCTTCCTTGGACACCCATTTGTCAAGGGGAATAGTAATACCTAGATGTTAACTTATTCATAATGCATATTTCTATGAGCAACAAAAGATGAATGATTCTCCAGAACCTTTGTTTTATGAAGAATTTAAGTATTAACTAAAACCAATTTTGAATCTGCATCATTGACCATACCTTGTATACAATAAGTGACACAATGGGCCTTATGCATAAATACTGTTCTAAGAAAATATATTAGTGCTGCTCATAGCAACAACCTATATTCCAGCTTTTATTCTTTAAGAACATTTGTATGAATAGATACTCTCAGATACTCAGCTATGATTTTGTTATCACAAATACAGACTTCAGCAGGAGCTTAATAGTAGAGGAAAAGAAGAGGCTCTCTGGGATTGGGCCTTCAGGGTAAGTGTCAATTTGTGAGCAAGTAGAGATCAGTAAATCTACCAAGTGCTCATGTTACAGATTTGTCCTCAGGACAGGAACATAGCTACAGGGATCCATCTGGGATCCTGGTGTCTCATGCATCTACGATTCCCTGGTCAGTAGTCAACACTACATGAATTGATTCATGAGGTCTGAGATCTGCTTTTAATGAATATGAATGAATACTAGTTTAATTATTTCATCCATTGTACTCTGTTGATTGTTGGAAAACATATATCTTTATATCTATTTATCTATTTATCTATCTATCTTTTTGATTTGAGGCTAGGAGCCTAAGTTTGGCTCCCCTGTGGGACATTTAGAGCTTGCCTTTACTTGCCTTTAGGTTTCCTCATACACAGTGTCCTCCAGTTTCCCAAGTTAATATTCCAGGTAAATCCTTTGCTTCCAGATGGTGCCTTGATTTCATAGAACCTATTGTGGTCCTCTAGAGTTTTACAACAGTCCTGGTGATGCAGGTTACCACCCTTAACATTTGCCACAGAAGATGGCTGTTGCTCTACAACACAGTACCAGGCTGTATTAGGCAGTGACATAGTGTGCATTGCCAGCACCTGGGGCAAACCAAGTATTGAGCTCCCCCTAACCTGTGGACAATCCCCTTTTTATAGAACAATGCCCTAGCTGCATATGAAGCAGGATTAGCTGATGATCTCCAAACACCTCTCACACTCCGCAGATGTACTATTACCTGAGGGGTTGCAAACAGGTTCTATTCCTAATTCCCATTTAGGCTTAATTCCCCCAACTAGCCCCACTGAGTGTGAGTAAAATTCTGAATGTGCAGAAGGAGGAGGAAAGGTTTCACGCCACTACTGCAAAGAAAAGTAATCCTACAGCACTGGAGGTTTTGTGGCCTGCAAGGGAGGGGGGCAGCATGGCCTACAAGGAATCCAGGCACTCACTGAGATGACTTATCAGAGCACGCTGCTGGGTGATCTCATGGGCCGCAGCCCTAAAGGGGTTGTCTCACTTTAGCAAGTGGCATTTATCGTGCAGAGAAAGTTAATAAAAGGCAATTATTAATGTATTTTGAATTTCTATATTGCTTCCTTTGCTCCTTTGCTGTCTGAATTCATTTTTTTCATCACCTTATACACTTCTCATTTCCATGGTCACGACCAGTCTGCAATCCATCAATGGGTGTCGTGCTTGTACACTACAGGAAAAAGCACTGGCCTTTCTCGTTACCAGGACCATGGGAGCACACACAGACTGGGACTTTTTCCTATAGTGTGCAAGCACGACCACCACTGCTGGATTACAGGCTGGTATGTAACCATGGAAATGAGCAGTGTCTAATGTAATAGAAAATGCATCCAGCCAGCAAAGGAAGCAATATGGAGAATAACAATAACAGCACTAATTACTAAGTGCCTTGTATTAACTTTTTTTTACATGATAAATGCTATTTTCTGAAGTGAGAAAACCCCTTTAATTATTCTGTGCACGATGTGCAGCTTCTGGCCATTCACTTTGCCTGTGGCAGCACTGTGCACATCCCATTAGCGCCACTTTGTGAAAGATTCACTGAATGGTGTTGGTAGGATGCACTCGCACAGCTGCCTGCCACAGACCAAGTGAATGGCATTAAAAATTAACAGTACCTCAGTGGCCGTGCGCCCCCCTGAAGTCTGGTGCCTGGGGCAAACCCCCCCCCCTGCAGACTCCATGCTGCGCCACTGGTATTAGGAAAGCCCCTTTGCTCACAGTGTGATTTAAGAAAGAAAACAAACTAAACCTCCAGAAGGGAGAGATTAACCATAATACCATAATAATAATAATAATAATAGAAACACTGTAATCGTGACCAAACAACAATTCAAACAAGCCAATAAACTAACCCAAATGATTCATTCATTATCTTTCTTTTACAGTGAGCTTCTTCTTGCTACTGCAATGACTTGATATTTATTTTCCAGCAATATATTACGAATCAATTGCTATTACATACTCCTTGCTGGCAAGGCTGAAATGACTTCCTTTCTCTTTGGCAAATGTAATTATTTATTTAAAAGCAATCAACTGGCAGACTTTACTAACGGCTCAGAGTTCACTGCTACATGATCTTTATGTCCTGTATGATGCAAACTCCACAGATAACTGCTGCCTTTGTCAGTTTCCTGTATTTATTTTGTAACACTGGGAATTGCATAAAAATTGATGCAAGCACAAAGTATAATACTGAAAATAATTATTTACTATCCCATAAACCTAACCTGTTGGTAATCCTCAATATTCCTTTTTATGGCAGTTACTAGCCTACCACTTTTTTATGGCCTCTTTGGTGCAGCGTGATGGTGCCTGTCAGTATAGTTCTGACAGTACTGCATAGAAGTGTTAAGAAGATCGCATATCAAAGTATCCTTGAGGGACTAGTAAATGATTAGCAAAATAGTTAAATAAAGTTTTATTAAATAAAAAAGTAAAAAAAAAAACCTCCTTTTTTCCATTGCATGGTATTGCAAAAAGAAAATAACTTCGACATATTTGGTATCACCACATCAATAATGATCTACAATGCATAATCATTAGAGATGAGCAAGTAGTGTTCGATCGAGCTGGTATTCGATCGAATACTACGATATTCGGCGTACTCGATTTAATTCGAGTATAACGGCGATGGCGCACCTAGAATTCGTTTCCCCTCCCACCTTCCCTGGCGCTCTTTTTCCACCAATCACCATGCAGGGGGGGTATGACAGGCACGCTGAGCACGCTGGCAGCGCGAAAACGGCGTCTACATGGATTGGCTGGAAAAACCATGTGACCTCGAATATTAAAAACTCAGCTCTTCCTGCTCGTACGCATATGCTGCGTGAACTTAGTCAGGGACAGAGGCTGGAGAAGGGAGAGACAGGTTTTAGCTGTTGGACAGGCAGGAGCGTGATTAAAAGCCCTTATCAGGGCTACTATAGTGCACTTCAGTGATAGCTTACTACAATATAGACTTTACAGAGAACGGCTGCTGTATTCAGGGATAGCTGCTGGAGTAGGGACAGAGAGAGGCATTAGTGGTGTATTAGGTGCTCTGCTACATACCAAACTATATTTGGCACTACTGCTGTGTACCTTGAACTATAAAATATATAGGCCTTATAATTGGCAACTGTACTGTGCGTCCTCTGGCAAAATTATTAAAATACCTGCTGTTAATACCCACCGTCTGAAAAGTTAGTAACACGGCTGTGTACCTTGAACTCTAAAATATTAGGCCTTATAATTGGCAGCTGTACTGTGCGTTCTCTGGCAAAATTATTAAAATACCTGGTGTTTAATACCCACCGTCTGAAAAGTTAGTACACGGCTGTGTACCTTGAACTCTAAAATATTAGGCCTTATAATTGGCAACTGTACTGTGCGTCCTCTGGCAAAATTATTAAAATACCTGCTGTTAATACCCACCGTCTGAAAAGTTAGTACACGGCTGTGTACCTTGAACTCTAAAATATTAGGCCTTATAATTGGCAACTGTACTGTGGCGTCCTCTGGCAAAATTATTAAAATACCTGCTGTTAATACCCACCGTCTGAAAAGTTAGTACACGGCTGTGTACCTTGAACTCTAAAATATTAGGCCTTATAATTGGCAACTGTACTGTGCGTTCTCTGGCAAAATTATTAAAATACCTCGTGTTAATACCCACCGTCTGAAAAGTTAGTACACGGCTGTGTACCTTGAACTCTAAAATATTAGGCCTTATAATTGGCAACTGTACTGTGCGTCCTCTGGCAAAATTATTAAAATACCTGCTGTTAATACCCACCGTCTGAAAAGTTAGTACACGGCTGTGTACCTTGAACTCTAAAATATTAGGCCTTATAATTGGCAACTGTACTGTGCGTCCTATGGCAAAATTATTAAAATACCTGCTGTTAATACCCACCGTCTGAAAAGTTAGTACACGGCTGTGTACCTTGAACTCTAAAATATTAGGCCTTATAATTGGCAACTGTACTGTGCGTCCTCTGGCAAAATTATTAAAATACCTGCTGTTAATACCCACCGTCTAAAAAGTTAGTACACGGCTGTGTACCTTGAACTCTAAAATATTAGGCCTTATAATTGGCAACTGTACTGTGCGTCCTCTGGCAAAATTATTAAAATACCTGCTGTTAATACCCACCGTCTGAAAAGTTAGTACAGCGGCTGTGTACCTTGAACTCTAAAATATTAGGCCTTATAATTGGCAACTGTACTGTGCGTCCTCTGGCAAAATTATTAAAATACCTGCTGTTAATACCCACCGTCTGAAAAGTTAGTACACGGCTGTGTACCTTGAACTCTAAAATATTAGGCCTTATAATTGGCAACTGTACTGTGCGTCCTCTGGCAAAATTATTAAAATACCTGCTGTTAATACCCACCGTCTGAAAAGTTAGTACACGGATGTGTACCTTGAACTCTAAAATATTAGGCCTTATAATTGGCAACTGTACTGTGCGTCCTCTGGCAAAATTATTAAAATACCTGCTGTTAATACCCACCGTCTGAAAAGTTAGTACACGGCTGTGTACCTTGAACTCTAAAATATTAGGCCTTATAATTGGCAACTGTACTGTGCGTCCTCTGGCAAAATTATTAAAATACCTGGTGTTAATACACACCGTCTGAAAAGTTAGTACACGGCTGCAAAATATTGTAACAAAAAAAAAATAAAATGCGGAGGGGGGCTAGCGGAATAGGACGTGGACGAGGACGGGGGCGCGGAAATGCTGTTGGGGGCCTTGTTGAAGCCAGTGGGGATACAATGTGTGCTGGTGAGGATCAGCCAGGATCCCGCTCATCCAGAATCCCTGCCTTTATGGGACAGTTAAGCAGGGGGCGGGTTACACCGCTGTTGAGGCCTGAGCAGGTTGAACAGGTGGTGCAATGGATAGCCGATAGCGCTTCCACACAGTTGTCCACCAGCCAGTCATCCACACAGTCTCACTCTGACCCTCCTTCCTCCACACCTGGCCAACAGAGTCATCCCACCATTGACCCCTCCCAGGAGCTCTTTTCGGGTCCTTTTTCAGATGTGCCGGAAGAATACCAGGAGCTAGCAGAGGAATTTGTTTGTAGTGATGCCCAAACACTGGAGTTTTCGCCATCTCCTGCTGATGTGGA
>ONZH01010454.1:0-57521 GCA_900303285.1 Rhinella marina
AAATGGGGTCACTTTTGGGGGGTTTCCACTGTAGGGCCAGCTCAGGGGTCTTCATGTGTGACATAGCTCCCAATTATTATTCCAGCTAATTTTGCTCTCCAAAAGCCATATGGTGCTCCTTCCACTGTGAAGCCTGCTGTGCGCCAGTACATTGGGCTACGAGCACATATGGGGTGTTGCTGTGTTCGGGGGGAAATGGTGATAAAAATGTGGGGTGCATTTTGTCCCGTTACCCTTTGTGAATGTGAAAAATGTGGGTGTATAGAAACTGTTTTGTCAAAAAAATTGCAATTTTTCATTTCCACTTCTGCGTGAATCCTAATTCTGGGAAAACCCATTGAGCCCAAAGGGCTCACCACACCCCTTGAAAGATTCCTTAAGGGGTGCTCTTTCCAAAATGGGGTCACTTTTTGGGGGGTTTCCACTGTAGGGCCAGCTCAGGGGGTCTTCATGTGTGACATAGCTCCCAATTATTATTCCAGCTAATTTTGCTCTCCAAAAGCCATATGGTGCTCCTTCCACTGTGAAGCCTGCTGTGCTCCAGTACATTGGGCTACGAGCACATATGGGGTGTTGCCGTGTTCGGGGGGAAATGGTGATCAAAATGTGGGGTGCATTTTGTCCCGTTACCCTTTGTGAATGTGAAAAATGTGGGTGTATAGCAAACTCTTTTGTCAAAAAATTGCAATTTTTCATTTCCACTCCGCGTGAATCCTAATTCTGGGAAAACCCATGAGCTCAAAGGCTCACCACACCCCTTGAAAGATTCCTTAAGGGGTGCTCTTTCCAAAATGGGGTCACTTTTGGGGGGTTTCCTGTAGGGCCAGCTCAGGGGGTCTTCATGTGTGACATAGCTCCCAATTATTATTCCAGCTAATTTTGCTCTCCAAAAGCCATATGGTGCTCCTTCCACTGTGAAGCCTGCTGTGCGCCAGTACATTGGGCTACGAGCACATATGGGGTGTTGCCGTGTTCGGGGGGAAATGGTGATCAAAATGTGGGGTGCATTTTGTCCCGTTACCCTTTGTGAATGTGAAAAATGTGGGTGTATAGCAACTTTTTTGTCAAAAAATTGCAATTTTTCATTTTTACTTCCGCGTGAATCCTAATTCTGGGAAAACCCATTGAGCTCAAAGGGCTCACCACACCCCTTGAAAGATTCCTTAAGGGGTGCTCTTTCCAAAATGGGGTCACTTTTGGGGGGTTTCCACTGTAGGGCCAGCTCAGGGGTCTTCATGTGTGACATAGCTCCCAATTATTATTCCAGCTAATTTTGCTCTCCAAAAGCCATATGGTGCTCCTTCCACTGTGAAGCCTGCTGTGCGCCAGTACATTGGGCTACGAGCACATATGAGGTGTTGCCGTGTTCGGGGGGAAATGGTGATCAAAATGTGGGGTGCATTTTGTCCCGTTACCCTTTGTGAATGTGAAAAATGTGGGTGTATAGCAACTTTTTTGTCAAAAAATTGCAATTTTTCATTTCCACTTCTGCGTGAATCCTAATTCTGGGAAAACCCATTGAGCTCAAAGGGCTCACCACACCCCTTAAAAGATTCCTTAAGGGGTGCTCTTTCCAAAATGGGGTCACTTTTGGGGGGTTTCCACTGTAGGGCCAGCTCAGGGGGTCTTCATGTGTGACATAGCTCCCAATTATTATTCCAGCTATTTTGCTCTCCCAAAAGCCATATGGTGCTCCTTCCCACTGTGAAGCCTGCTGTGCGCCAGTACATTGGGCTACGAGCACATATGGGGTGTTGCTGTGTTCGGGGGGAAATGGTGATAAAAATGTGGGGTGCATTTTGTCCCGTTACCCTTTGTGAATGTGAAAAATGTGGGTGTATAGAAACTGTTTTGTCAAAAAAATTGCAATTTTTCATTTCCACTTCGCGTGAATCCTAATTCTGGGAAAACCCATTGAGCCCAAAGGGCTCACCACACCCTTGAAAGATTCCTTAAGGGGTGCTCTTTCCAAAATGGGGTCACTTTTGGGGGTTTCCACTGTAGGGCCAGCTCAGGGGGTCTTCATGTGTGACATAGCTCCAATTATTATTCCAGCTAATTTTGCTCTCCCAAAAGCCATATGGTGCTCCTTCCACTGTGAAGCCTGCTGTGCGCCAGTACATTGGGCTACGAGCACATATGGGGTGTTGCCGTGTTCGGGGGAAATGGTGATCAAAAATGTGGGGTGCATTTTGTCCCGTTACCCTTTGTGAATGTGAAAAATGTGGGTGTATAGCAACTCTTTTGTCAAAAAATTGCAATTTTTCATTTCCACTTCCGCGTGAATCCTAATTCTGGGAAAACCCATTGAGCTCAAAGGGCTCACCACACCCCTTGAAAGATTCCTTAAGGGGTGCTCTTTCCAAAATGGGGTCACTTTTGGGGGGTTTCCTTTGTAGGGCCAGCTCAGGGGGTCTTCATGTGTGACATAGCTCCCAATTATTATTCCAGCTAATTTTGCTCTCCAAAAGCCATATGGTGCTCCTTCCACTGTGAAGCCTGCTGTGCGCCAGTACATTGGGCTACGAGCACATATGGGGTGTTGCCGTGTTCGGGGGGAAATGGTGATCAAAATGTGGGGTGCATTTTGTCCCGTTACCCTTTGTGAATGTGAAAAATGTGGGTGTATAGCAACTTTTTTGTCAAAAAATTGCAATTTTTCATTTTCACTTCCGCGTGAATCCTAATTCTGGGAAAACCCATTGAGCTCAAAGGGCTCACCACACCCCTTGAAAGATTCCTTAAGGGGTGCTCTTTCCAAAATGGGGTCACTTTTGGGGGATCTTCATGTGCGACATAGCTCCCAATTATTATTCCAGCTAATTTTGCTCTCCAAAAGCCATATGGTGCTCCTTCCACTGTGAAGCCTGCTGTGCACCAGTACATTGGGCTACAAGCACATATGGGGTGTTTCTGTAAACTACAGAATTGGGGTAGTAGAGTTTGTGGGTTTTTTTGTTGTTAACCCTTGATGTGTTTCATGGAAATTGGATTAAAACTTAAAATCTGCTAAAAAAAAATGGAATTTTTAAATTTCATTCCAATATTCCATCAATTCTCATGGAACACATAAAGGGTTAACAAAGTTAGTAAAATCAGTTTTGAATAGCTTGAGGGGTGTAGTTTCTAAAATGGGGTGATTTATGGGGAGTTTCCACTATATAAGCCCCACAAAGTAACCTTATATCTGAACTAGTCATTAAAAAAAATGGGTTTTGGAAATCTTATAAAAAATTTAAGATTTGATTCAAATCTTTGAAGCCTTATAACGTCCTAAAAAAGTAAAATGACATTTACAAAATGATGCCAACATAAAGTAGACATATGGGGAATGTAAAATAATAACTATTTTTGGAGGTATTACTGTGTATTTTGAAAGTAGAGAAATTGAAATTTGGAAATTTGCAAATTTTTCCAAATTTTTGGTAAATTTGGTATTTTTTCATAAATAAGGGTGAAATATATTGACTCAAATTTATGACTGTCATGAAGTGCAATATGTCACGAGAAAACAATCTCAGAATGGCCTGGATAAGTAAAAGCGTTCCAAAGTTATTACCACATAAAGTGACACATGTCAGATTTGCAAAAAATGGCCTGGGCATGAAGGTGAAAACAGGCCCGGGGCTGAAGGGGTTAAAGTCCTCAAAATAAGTAAATAAAGGTTTGTGCCAGATATATTAGCCCTTAAAAAAGCTTCTGGGTCTTTTCTGAGCATTTTCTATCCCTGCCTAGCGTTCTTCTGTCCCTACTCTGTCTGTCCCTGCTTTCAGCAGCTCTCCCTGGCTAATTAGCGTGCGGGGAGGGGACTTGAGCATGGCGCCCGAGTCCCGCCCGAACATGTTCGCTCAACACTAATATATCTATCTATATATCTATCTATATATATATTAGCAGAAGGACCCCACTCCCTGCTTCGCACGGGTATATTTCATCTATTTGATTAAATGTTTGTGTGTGTCGTTAAAATATATTGACAGTTTTCACTATAACAGTGACATCTACAGTACCAGGCCACCCTTAAGAGTGGCCTCCACAGCCCCCCACACCTTAACACTGACCCCTCCCACAGTACCCCATCTCCTTTAAATGGGACCTCCACAGCAACCTGCCCCTTTAACAGTGAGTTCCACAGCACCCCACCCCCTTGACAGTGACCTCCACAGGGGCCTCCACTCTTAACAGTGACCTCTACAGCACTCATCCCTTAACACTGACCATAGATTACAGTTCTCTTAACTGACCTCCACCATTCCCATACCCCTTAACAAAGACCTCCACAGCGACTGCCCCTTTAACAGTGACTGCCACAGTACCCCGCTCCCTTAACAGTAACATTCATTGTACCCTGCTCCCTTAACAATGACCTCACAGTACCCCCGCTGCCTTAACAGTGACCTCACTGTCCCTTTAATAGTCACCTCCACAGTCCCATCCTCCACAGTGTCCGCCCTATTAACAGTAACATCCACAGCGCCCTCCCCTTTAACAGTGACTTCTACAGTGACCACCCCTTTATTAGTAACCTCAATACCTACAATAACCCACCCCCTGAACAGTGACCCCCACAGAGCTCCGTTCTCTTAAAATGTGACCTTCACAATACCCCGCCCCTTAACAGTGAGTGCTACAGCACTCCGCCCCTTAACAATGACCTCGATAGCAGACAGTCTCCTTAACTATGACCTACTGCATTCCCTGCCCCTTAACAGAGACCTCACAGCAACCTGTCCCCTTAACAGTGACCTCCACAGCAGCCTGCCCCTTTATTAGTGACCTCGACAGTACCCCATCTCCTTAACAGTGATTTCCACAACACCTCACCCCCTTAACACTGACCTCCATAGTGGACCGTCCCCTTAACTGTGACCTCCACTGCAGCCTGCCCCTAGGGTGGCCAGAGCCGGGATTGACACAGGGATGTTCTTTTGAACAGCTCACTCTCAGACAGGAGCACTGAGCGTGAACTGCAGTGAGAAAGTTACCCTCCCTCCCACCCCTGCAGCTGAGAGAAGTTGATTTTTACCCTCATTTTATCAATCCCTGATGGCTGCTGAGTTGGAGGAGGCGTGACCTAACTGGTTCGGGGGCATGACTTAGAGGGACCTGGGGGTGGGGTTTTTAAGGCCGTATTTTCAGGGTGGCCTGAATGGCCACTCTACCTACCCCCTAAACTGTGATCTCCTCATCCAGTGCCCTGCCCTTTAAAGCTGACCTACAGCAGTGAAGAAAAATGGCTGGGTTGTTATGGAAACCTGGTGTGTATGTGGAGACTAAGGGCCTGCGAGCTTCTATTGGCTGATAAGGGACATGCGACCATGTGTATGGCAGTTGGGATATGAAGAGAAAGACCTGAATGCTTCTATTGGCTAATTCATTTTTGGGGGAATATCTCAGGAATGGTACATCCTAGAGAGCTGAGATCTGGACTAAAACCTTTCCGGACAACTGATGTACCTCTGCGCCAAATTTTGTGATTGTAAATGCGCCGGTGCGGATTCCTTTAGCGGACATTCCCACATACAAATATATATATTTTTCACTAAGTTATGGATCTGCTGCAGCATTTTTTCCTTTT
Source organism: Rhinella marina (assembly GCA_900303285.1). NCBI lineage: Eukaryota > Metazoa > Chordata > Amphibia > Anura > Bufonidae > Rhinella > Rhinella marina. The sequence goes on from ONZH01010454.1 coordinate 5,579, forward strand.
TATGGTTTAATCTTTGTTCACATCTGAACTGCTGGCACTCTGCCTACTACCAAACCAAGAGTAAGTGGTCTATCTATCTATCTATCTATTTATCTATCTATCCAGAATATCTCCCAACAACTAAGCTTCAATGTGTTATGCTATTTTCACACCTGTGGCACGGGGCTCCGGCAGGCTGTTCCGGTGGGTGAACAGCCCGGCGGATCCGTGCTGCCGCAGGTGCACGTGTGGGGCAGGAACTACGCTCCGGCCCCATTCACTATAAAGGGGGCGGGCCGTGGATCCAGCTGCAGCACAGCAACCCCTGCCGAGAGGCGGCTGGAACGAAAATACGGGCGGGCCGGAGTGTGTGTGTGTGTGTGTGTGTGGGGGGCATTGGTGCCGGTGGGTTGGGGATTGGTGCTAGCGGCTGGATGGATGGCTGATGTAGCAGGCCGGGCGCGGGCCCCCTATGTCACAGCACTGTATATGAAGGGGCCCGGCCTGTCCTGAAAAACTGTATTAAATAATTATAAAGCTTCATGGGCGCGGGGCCCCTTGTCGGCCTGGTCCCCGAAGCAGCCACTGGCGATGTTAAAGATAACACAACCAGATCCGTTCATAATGGATGCACACGGTTGTATTATCTGTAACTGAAGCGTTATTGCTGAACCCTGCCGGATCCAGCAATAACGCTAATGTGAAAGCAGCCTAACACATTTTACCTGAGCCATTTCTGTTGGTATAATGGTTTGTATCTGTGAAGAGCATACAAGGGTGAGGTCCCATTAAGTCTACCATTGTCCGTACAATGTGCCCTATTACAGCATATCCCTGTATCAGTGGGGGAGTTCCTTCTATTAGCCTGAATGGGGAGCCACGAAAAATAATAGTTCCCAGAGGTGCTCAGCATGATCGTATATTACATTGTCACTCAGTCATACTTCATTTAATACATTATTACCCCTGCAATTGTCCGTGGGGAGCAGCATTGTCCAGGGGTTGTCCAGATTGAGTAATCCTTTTAAACTTTATCTAGCCCAGTTTTTAGTTTTTTACCTTACCAAATACAGTATGTGGCAAAAGGAAGGTGGCAACTGTTCTGAACACATTTCTGACCGCAAACCTATTACACATTATAATGTAGCAACAATATATTGTATAACATTATGTATAATCCCTCCAAAATCGCAAAGTGTAAATGCCTAATACGTATATAAAAATTAATACTTTATTTAAAAAGTCTCTTAAAAATCGTGATTTGATTAAAATGAGTCACACTACAGAAAGAAGATCACGGTCCCCAGAAATTATGAAGCAAAAACATGACTGAAATAATAAATGCATATAAATACTTGCATAATTGTTATAAAGGTTACATATGAGCAGGAATTCATATAATAAGTGCATATACGTAATAATATCATAAAGATGCGACACCAGAGGAAGGAAACTCCACAATGAAGCCCGCAACAAACATAGGTCCAAATGCTGATGTGATACTAAAGTAAATAAATAAATGAAATAAAGCTGAAAGGTAACAAACAAAACTGCATAATTTTTTCTTCACCTATATGTGGCAAAAGAAAAGTGACAACTGCGCTGAACACTTTTTGGACTCAAAGCAAAACTATTACACGTTATTATGTAGCAACAACATATTGCCTTACATCATACAGAAAATTAGTATCAATAACTTTCCCATCCCCATCTAATTTTCTGATATAAGCATGTTATTGAAGTGTGAGTGGAAACTGTAATACCTAGAGCCAACTGAGAGAACATTTAAATCCAATGCAGTTGATCGGTTTCAAACCCATACTTTCAGAACTGCAAGGCAGTAGTAAAAACCACAGAATCACAAGAGTACTCTAGTTGTGGCCTGTCTCTTTTCCACATTGTGGTTTGAGATCTTGTCCCACCAGCTAAACCACTGAAACACCTACTACAACCAGAGAATATTTTTGTCATGTTCAAAATACAAACCTTGTAAACTATAATAACTCTATTATGTAAAACAAGAGGAGAAAAAAAAAAACGAAACTATCATTGCTTGGCAAAAAGTATAAATGTATAAAAAAAATCATGTATTGTACTCTGTGACTGGGCCATTGTGTTGACTCCTCATGCATTCGCCACCCTCACCACTTTGTGACTGACCACTATGTTGACTCCTCATGTGGTTGTCACCTCACCATTCTGTAACTGGGGCACTATGTTGACTCCTTATGCGGTTGCCACCTCACCACTCTGTGACTGGGCCACTATGTTGACTCCTCATGTGGTTTCCAGCCTCCCCATTCTGTAACTGGGCTACTGTGTTGATTCTTTATGCGGTTGTCACCCTCACCACTCTGTGACTGGGCCACTGTGTTGACTCCTCATGCGGTTGCCACCTCCCCACTTTGTAACTTGGCCACTATATTGACTCTTTGTGTGGTTTCCACCCTCCCCATACTGTAACTGGGCCACTGTGTTGATTCCTCATGCGGTTGCCACCCTCACCTCTCTGTGACTGGGCCACTGTGTTGACTCCTCATGTGTTGCCACCTCCCCACTTTGTGACTGGGCCACTATGTTGACTCCTAATGCAGTTGCCACCTCACCACTCTGTGACTAGGCCATTGTTTTGACTCTTCATGCGGTTGCCACCTCCCCAATTTGTGACTGGGCCACTATATTGACACTTTGTGCAGTTTCCACCCTCCCCTTACTGTAACTGGGCCATTGTGTTGACTCCTCATGCGGTTGCCACCTTCACCACTCTGTGACTGGGCCATTGTGTTGACTCCTCATGCATTTGCCACCCGCACTACTCTGTGACAGACCACTATGTTGACTCCTCATTCTGTAACAGGGCCACTAGTGTCCCTGTTTGGCCTTTTTGACATCCCCATTTATTTTACCCTTCCTCTAATCTCTCAGAAGGACGGAAAAATTAAAAACACAACAGATCTTGTCTTTGGAGCATCCATAAGGCCTGTATCACACAGTCCCTATTTTGCAGGATATGCTACTGATTTGGAAGTCGAAAGCAGGAGTGGGTACAAAACACAGAAGACATGAAAAGATTCCAATAATGTGTCATCTCTGTTTTGGATCCACTCCTGTTTTTTTTCAAACTTATTGATGACACCCTCTCCACTGATGAGGCCACTACTTGTATTAGCGTGTAACAGAACAGGTTCTGTATGAACCTATGCAGAATCAGTTGATGGTGTAAAAGGAGTGCACTCTTTCGCTCTATATTACAATCTTGGGCCGCTGCACTGTCCTATACCTGACACTTACATTGACCTGTAAGCATAAGTTCACACTTGAGTTATTTGGTCAGTTTTGGCCCCGAAACTGACCAAATAAGTGAAGTGTGAAGGGATTCCAAGAGCAACGCCTGTCATCTGCGTGTCATACTGACGCACGCTAACTGTTTCACTACCACAGAGGTCTACCTATGCATGTTTCTGCAATGCACACTGTTCTTCACCAATATACAGGCTCTCTGCAGCCAGGAAATAGCTGATTTTTAACCCAATTCATTACGAATAAATTCTTATCAAATCACATTTTTTGGGAAAATTCTGTGAAACGACTGAATCATATTTTTGAAAAAGTTGTTCATCTCTAGCTGCAATATATTTTCCTTTTTATGGTTTAATGTTTGGTCATATCCGAACTGCTGGCATTCTGCTTACTAACTCACTGTGTGTGGTATATATATTTATATCTATCTATCTATCTACCGTATTTTTCGCCCTATAAGACGCACTTTTTTTCCCCCAAAAGTAGGGGGAAAAATGCTGTGCGTCTTATAGGGCGAATACAAGTGAGCGCTTCCATAAGGAAGCGCTCACTTGTACGTAGGGACCCCCATCAGACCTCAGATCAGCCCACCCAGCCACTTATAAAGACCATACTTACCGTACCTGTTCTGCGCTGCCGCTGCCGTCCGATCCCACGCTCCGCGCTCTTCTCTCTTCCCTGCGGCGCAGCGTCAGGTCATAGTGCGAGCTGGCAGGGAAGAGAGAAGAGCGCGGAGCGTGGGACCGGACCGGCAGCGGCAGCGCAGAACAGGTACGGTAAGTATGGTCTTTATAAGTGGCTGGGTGGGCTGATCTGAGGTCTGATAGGGGCACAAGACGCTAATCTGAGGTCTGATGGGGGCACATTCTGCTGATGTGAGGTCTGATGGGGGCACATTCTGCTGATGTGAGGTCTTATGGGGGCACATTCTGCTGATGTGAGGTCTTATGGGGGCACATTCTGCTGATTTGAGGTATGATGGGGGCACATTCTGCTGATCTGAGGTCTGATGGGGGCATGATATGAGGTCTAATGGGGGCACATTCTGCTGATGTGAGGTCTGATGGGGGCACATTCTGCTGATTTGAGGTATGATGGGGGCACATTCTGCTGATTTGAGGTATGATGGGGGCACATTCTGCTGATTTGAGGTATGATGGGGGCACATTCTGCTGATTTGAGGTATGATGGGGGCACATTCTGCTGATTTGAGGTATGATGGGGGCACATTCTGCTGATTTGAGGTATGATGGGGGCACATTCTGCTGATCTGAGGTCTGATGGGGGCACATTCTGCTGATCTGAGGTCTGATGGGGGCACATTCTGCTGATCTGAGGTCTGATGGGGGCACATTCTGCTGATCTGAGGTCTGATGGGGGCACAGTGAGATGGTATGGGGGCACAGGGGGCTGATATGGGGGTCTGATGTGATGTCCTTAAATTTATGGGCAGTCTGATAAGAGGATCTGATGAAAAATATTTTTTTCTTATTTTCCTACACTAAAACCTAGGTGCGTCTTATGGGCCGGTGCGTCTTATAGGGCGAAAAATACGGTATCTATCTATCTATCTATCTATCTATCTATCTATCTATCTATCTATCTATCCAGTATCTCACAAAAGTGATTACATCCCTAACATTTTTGCAAATATTTTATTACATCTTTACATGGGACAACACTGAAGATATGACACTTTGATACAATGTAAAGTAGTCAGTGTACAGCTTGTATAGCAGTGTACATCTGGTGTGTCCTCAAAATAACTCACCACACAGCCATTAATGTCTCACCCGCTGGCAACAAAAATTAGTGAAATAAGTGAAAATGGCCAAATTGTGCCAAACTGTCAATATTTTGTGTGGCTACCATTATTTTCCAGCACTACCTTAACTTTCTTGGGCATGGAGTTCACTAGAGCTTCACAGGTTACTACTGGAATCCTTTTCTACTCTTCCATGAGGACATCACAGAGACTGTTTGAGGATGCTCCACAGATGTTCAATAGGGTTTAGGTTTGGGGATATACTTGGCCAGTCCAGAACGTTTACCCTCAGTCTTTGAGGTGTGTATGGGGTCGTTATCATGTTGGAATACTGCTCTGAGGCCCAGTTTCTGAAGGAAGGAGTGGAAGGGATTATGCTCTGCTCCAGCATGTCACAGTACATGTTGGCATTTATGGTTCCCTCAATGGACTATAGCTCCCCACAGCCGGCAGCACTTATGCAGCTCCAAACCATGACACTACCACCACCATGCTTGACTGTAGGCAAGACACGTCTTTGTACTCCTCACCTGGTTGCCACCACACACTTGACAGTGTGCAGCATATGGTCTGAGTACTGACAGGCTGACCCCCCACCCCTTTACCCTCTGCAGCAATACTGGCAGCACTCATATGTCTATTTTGAAATGACTACATCTGGATATGATGCTGATCATGTGCACTCACTTCTTTGGTCGACTCTGGCAAGGCCTGTTCTGAGTGGGACCTGTCTAAACCGCTGTATGGTCTTGGCCATCATGGTGCAGCTCAGTTTTAGGGTGTTGGCAATCTTCTTATAGTCTAGGCCATCTTTATGTAGAGAAACCATTTTTTTTTTCAGATCCTCAGAGTGTTCTTTTCCATATTGAACTTCCACAAAATTTAACACACCCGCTCCCCACTCACATTGAGACCTTGTAACACTAACGAGTCACATGACACCAGGGAGGGAAAATGTCTAATTGGGCACAATTTGGCCATTATCACTTAGGGGTATACTCACTTTTGTTGTGGTTTAGATATTAATGGCTGTGTGTTGCGTTATTCTGAGGGCACTCCAAATTTACACTGCTATGCAAGCTATACACTCACTACTTTACATTGTATCTTCATTGTTGTCCCATGAAAAGATATAATAAAATATTTACAAAAATGTGAGGGGTATACTCACTTTTGTGATTTATTAGTATAACTCCCAAAAACTAAGCTTCAACGTCTTAGTATGGCTGAGATTGATACATAACTCCCAACTTTGTAAACAAATAAAGAGGGATATATTGTGTGACGCAAATTTTTTTCCACACTAGGTCACGCCTCTATCTCCACCCAAAACATACACCTAATCCCACCGAGTCCCCTTAATGCCCCCACATAGTAATTATTCCCCCTTCATGCCACTGCACAGTATTTATGCCTACATTGTGTCTTCACAGAATTATGCCCAGCTGTGCCCCCAGTAATATGCCCACTTTGTGCCCCCAGTAATATGCCCACTTTGTGCCCCCAGTCATACGCCCAGCTGTGCCCCCATTAATATACTCACATTGTGCCCCCAGTAATATTCACAGCTGTGCCCCCCCAGTAATATGCCCACATTGTGCCCCCAGTAATATTCCCAGCTGTGCCCCCAGTAATATTCCCACATTGTGCCCCCCAGTAATATGCCCACATTGTGCCCCCCCAGTAATATACCCACATTGTGCCTCCAGTAATATGCCCACATTGTGCCCCCAGTAATATGCTCACATTGTGCCCCCCCAGTAATATGCCCACATTGTGCCCCCCCAGTAATATGCCCACATTGTGCCCCCCAGTAATATGCCCACATTGTGCTCCTCACAGAAAGTTAAAAAAATAAACACCTTATTCCTAGCAGCAGCAGGACGTCGGCTGCTCTAGTCTGTGAAGTAGGCAGAGCCGAGGCTGACTGCCGCTCCCCCCTGCACAGACCAGAGGTGTGGGGAGCCAGCAGAGGGGAGGGATGATGAAGCAGGGAGCTGATGCTGACTCTCTTCTTTATCATAATACTGTACAGGCAACTTTCTCTGCTTCCTATGGATGCAGAGACAGCTGCCAGAAAGCGGGACAGACCTCCCCCCATACCGGAACAGTGGGATAGCCACTGCTATTTGGGACTGTCCTGCCAGATCCAGGACGGTTGGGAGGTATGGTTCATATACCCGTGATTCAGACCCTGGTCCGGGGGCCTGGAGCACAGCAATACAAGCCATTGAAATTGCTGCAGAGATATGTTAAAAGCAATGAATTTTATTCACCCAACTCAGGATAAATTCACTGTTTCTAATTTATAAAACCATTTACCTTTTTTTCTGAAAAACACCCCAAGCCACCTGAGAAGTGCATACAAGGGTGTGGTCCCATTAAGTCTACCATTGTCTGTACAATGTGTCCTATTACAGCATATCCATGTATTGGTGGGGGAGTTCCTTCTATTAGCCAGAGTGGAGAGCCACAAAAAATAATAGTTCCCAGAGGTGCTCTGCATGACCGTATATTACATTGTCACTCAGTCATACTTCATTTAATACATTATTACCCCTGCAACTGTCCGTGGGGAGCAGGCATCCTCATTTACAGTATAGAGTGGTTGTCCAGATTGAGTAATCCCTTTAAACCCTATCTAGACCAGTTTTTTTTATTTTTTGCCTTACCAAACACAATATACATTATAATGTAGCAACAATATATTGCATAACATTTTATATAATCCCTCCAAAAACACAAAGTGCATATGCCTAATACGTATATAAAAATTAATACTTTATTTTTAAAAAAAGTCTCTTAAAAATCGTGATTGGATAAAAATGAGTCACACTACAGAAAAAATTATGAAGCAAATACATGACTGAAATAATAAATGCATATAACATTTGCATAATTATTATAAAGGTTACATAAGAGCATGAATTCATATAATAAAGTGCAAAGTGCATATACGTAATAATAATATCATAAAGATGCGACAACAGAAGCAAGGAAACTCCACAATGAAGCCCTCAACAAACGTAGGTCCAAATCCTGATGTGATACTAAAGTAAATACTCAAATGAAATAAAGCTGAAAGGTACCAAAACTGCATAATTATCGACCCATATGATTTTTTCCTCAACGATATGTGGCAAAAGAAGTTGACAACTGCTCTGAAAACTTTCCTGACCCAAAACTATTACACGTTATTATTATGTAGCAAAAACATATTGCCTTATATCAATAACTTTCACCTCTCCATCTAACTTTCCGATATAAGTATGTTATTGGAGTAATAGTGAAAACTGTAGTACCTAGAGCCAATTGGGGGAGCATTTAAACCCAATACAGTTTATCAGATTCAAACCCATACTTTCAGAACTGCAAGGCAGTAGTACAAACCACAGAATCACAAGGGTGCCCTAGTTGTGGCTGTCTATTTTTCGCATTGTGGTTTGAGATCTTGTCCCACCAACTAAGCTAGTAAAACATGAATGTTCTTGCTATGTTCAAAATACAAACCTTCTATTATCTATAATAACTATTTTATGTAAAAAACAAAACAAAAACAAAACTATCATTGCTTGGTAAAAAGTATAAATGTATAAAAAAAAATAATGTATTGTATCTCTAAACCTAAGCACAGTTTGCTAATGCAAGGGAGAACAAGATGTCTTTGATTTCATAGGGAGTGATTTACATGTCATCTTCACAACCAGACAGCCAATCATAGTGCTTCAGGAAATATCCTTGGGTTGCTAGGTGTGGTTTGTTAACGTCCTTATAAAAATCAGAAGACGAAGGCTGCATTCTTCTGCTTAGTGTGTGCGAGACCGGCGTGCAGACTGTTTCTTGATCAGTAAGTTTTCACTTTGCTTTTTTTATGCTTCAGTACATTTCTTAGCTATATATTCTCATATATTTCATATTCAGCTGAATGCAGACATGAACTTTACAAATCTAGACTTTAGCATATGCTAAAGATGCAATAATTCATATTAATAGTAAAACAGGAAAGTAGAAAAAGTACAGTTTAGAAAATTGGCATGGGTTCCTTTTTTGTGGTTTCTCACCATGGAAACGTATTTGGAAGTTAATCCAAGCTTTGAGTCACACTTAAAGTCCAGCCCTACACTGTAATGTAGGAAAAGATTTTAAAGCTACAGTATATTTTCCATGCTTCGGTGGCATTCTCCAAATTTTGATACTTAGCCTGCATTTAGTGAGTTAATAAAAGAACATAGACGCAAACTCTAAAAACAGACTTTCTCGTTTTCTTGTAAACTGGTTTTTCAGGTTTTGGACAATCTTCGTCAAGTACTCTTTTAGTATCGGCTGTCCTGTTTGTATTGTTATACCATCATACATTTTACCTCACAATTACTGAAACTATTTAAAACATTACACAATATTATATTAGGCTAATAACTATACCACTAAGGATAGCAAGGTGACAATACACTGTAACAATATGTTTATGTATTATATGATTATTAGGTATCCATACAGCTTGATCTAGTGCAGCACCATTGCCAGAGATATTCTTTAGACCTCATGCACAGGATCGTGTCCATTGCAGACCCGCAAAATATGTCTGTGGTTCATGTGCCGTCCATATTTTTTTGCAGACCCATTGACTTAAATGGATCCATTGGCAATTATTGTCACATTCCATCTTTTTCAGAACAGACGTGCGAATGAGGAAAGCACACTGATTTTCCGTGTGCTTTCTGCATCCATATGTCCAAGATAGAACATGTCATGGTTGGCTGCAAAATGCAGACCACGGACCCCAAAGGGTCCCGAAAAAATGTGGATGCAACATGGGCGGTATCTATATTTTGCAGATCCACAGTTTGTATGAGGCCTAAGGATAATTTTAGACTAGAGTGTCTAGTGCAGAAAACACACTCCCTTTGGGAGTGTGGCTTCCTATTATGGAAACTGCTCCTTTCACAGGACCGCATAGCATTATAATGATTTATAAGGCTGTGTATCTCTGTCCAACTTTGTATCTATTGAATTATACTGACAAAATTATGTCACCAGAGTTCAGTAGATGCTATCTCAGACAGAGAAACACACCATAATCAGTTATTATAATGCCATGTGGTCCTGTCTGTCTGGAATTACCCAAACAGGAGGTATAGAAGCTTAAGAAAAGTCAAAAAACAACTGGCTGCCTTCCATGGGAATTTGAGCATGGTTTGTGCCATGTGCAAGGTGGGATGAAGATGAGCTGTCTCCATCACATATTTCCAATTGTGTCATCCTGAGTTACCTGCCTCCAGCTTTATATTAGAAGCGTTGTGGTGCATAGTAATCCTGCACTCTATATAATAATAATATTAAAGAATGCTGACCCTGCTGTCAGGGAACACAGCGTGTACTGAAAAGTGAATGTTCTGTTGTTATTACATCAGACTTTAACCCTTAAAAACACTAGAATTGTTGACAACGCAAAAGCTTAAATTGTTATTCCAATCTAGGCCATTGATGGCATATCGCTAGGGTATGCTATAAATGTCAGATAGGTGCAGGTCCTATATCTGGGAGTGGCTCCTATCTCTACAACAAGATTCCCAAAGAGACTTTTATAGGTGTCTTTTGTTTCCATGGCTAGACAAACCCTGCCCACTACAATAAGGCAAGAACTATCCTTCAGGTCAGCTCATCACCTGCACCCCAGTTACTATCCAGGACTACCTTGCCAGGTGGTACCTAACAGTACTGTCTTTGGATCTCTACAAATACAGCCCCTACCTGCCTACCATCTTTTTTACAACGAGCAAGTGCATTTTGGGCACTAGCCCATTGATCAGCCATCAGTGATCAATGCTCTATTTTCCTGCTCAATAATGCTCAATGATGGGCACGCCCAGGCCAACAGGAACAAAGGCTAATCATAGGTTCTCTAGGCACCATACATAGTCTAACCACACCTCCTCCTGTTGACACCAAGACAGCTTTCTTGCTTCTGTATCATACAGTTGTCTGGATGAATGTTGCAGATGGATTCTCCTTAACAATCCTCACTTTTGAGGATTGCCAAGGGGATACTTTATCTATAGTTTTCTAATAAAAAGCTAACATACTTCACTAATAAATTGTATTATAAAACATACTCACTGTTCTGAAATTACAGTTGCACTAACATATTATTCACATGGAAGCAGCAATAAAACACAAATAAACATGTTATTGTACTCTGGTCAGAGATATATGGTTTCCTTCTGAAAATGGACAGTTCCTTTAAGAAAGCTATTGTTGCTATGCTAAAAGTCTTTTTTTCTGTCGAGATTTTGCTGTCTTCTAGCTCATTAGTCTATAGAGGGACAAAGACAGAAGACAATTGCTTTAATAACAGTTTTTCTTTTCATTAAAATGAAGCCTTTATTTTAGAATAACCATATGATTTTAATTTGTTTCTAGACTGCCATGGAAATACGTATCTGTAACAGGAAATGAGTCACTTCACAGCACAGCTATTTTAGAAGACCACAACATTTCACTTTATATGGGATTAGAGACTCAGTCATCTAGTCATTTTAAACCTATAACACTATCATTAATTTTTATATGTGTAAAATGGGTAAAGTTGAAAAAAAAGGTTAGGGCTCATTCACACGACCGCGCCATGTTTTGCGGTCCACAAATTGCGGATTCATAAAACACAGATGCCGCCTGTGTGAATTTCGCAATTTGCAGAACGGAATGGGCAACCCATTATAGAAATGCCTATTGTTGTTCACAAAACAATGCACAATCCAAATTCACAACTGAGGCACCTGGAAGAGGTGCTAGCAAACCCACTAAGATCAAAGCAAATAAAGTAATAGAGGGTAGACGCTTAAAATATAACTTTTACTAATAATGATGACCCACAAACATTGATGTGTGCTTTCCGCATCTTTTGCAGCCCCATTCAAATAAATGGGTCTGCATCCGTTCCGCAATTTTGCGTGTGAATGAGCCCTTATGGGGAAGTTTGACCTGGTTTCATTATAGACACAGGGAGAAGGACAGCCCCTGTTGGTTGTTCTTACCAATAAGGGCTCAAGCACATACGGGCATACGGAAATGGAATGCACATGGAGTAACTTCCGTTTTTTTTTTTTTTTTGCAGGCCCATTGAAATGAATGGTTCCGCATATGATCCACAAAAAAAACGGAATGGACCAGAGCGGACTTCCAACAGCACACGTGTGCAAGCGTTAGTACAGATCCGACAGGCTGTTCCCTTGCCGGAACAACCTGCTGGACAAGCCTAACGCTAGTGTGAAAGAAGTCTTAGCCACAGACTAAATGCCTAATTGCAGTTTTAGAATGAATTCACCATCATTGTATTTAACTTATTTGTATCACAGGATAATGTTTCTTACGTATATAGTGTATACATATATATATTAGAGATGAGCAAATCCTTCAAGATTCCATGATTCTCCCCAAACCAGAGAGAGAGAGAGTGAAAGAGGTAGAGAGAAACATGCTCTCTCTCATTTATGTGAATCTGAACTTTTTGAGAATTTTGGAATGCATCCCGAATAGTGATGAGCGAGCCAGAGCGGCAAGATTCGGGATTCGCACGAATCTTGCCTGCTTCGGCTCGGCTCGGCTCGGCATCCCGAGGCAGCGCGGATTCGTGAAGATTCGTGAGTCACTGCCAATTTGAAATGCCTGTTTTTTTCAGCCAATCAGCATCAAAGGGAAGCCTGTGGGAACGCCTGCTGTGATGTAACAGACCCTATACCTCCCCAGCAGTGATTGGCTGGCAGTGACATGTGACCTAAATTTACATAAGGTAGGGACCTGCAGCATCAGCCTCAGGCCTCATTCACACGTCCGCAAAAATCCTCCGCATCCGATCCGCAATTTGCGGACCAGGTGCGGACCCATTCACAGTCAATGGGGCCGCAAAAGATGCGGATGGCACACTGTGTGCCGTCCGCATCCACACTTCCGTTTCGTGGGTCCGGAAAAAAATAGAACATGTCCTATTCTTGTCCGGATCCACGGACAGGAAAAGGCATTTCTATCATGTGCGTTCCGCAAATTGCGGACTGCACATGGGCCGCTGTCCGTGTTTTGCGGATCCGCAAATTGCGTATCCGCAAAACACGGACAACACCAAGCGGACATCTGAATGAGCCCTTAGGGAGCCTCAGAGGCATCCCTACATGCTGCCCCTGGTGTTTCCTATGCATTTCCAAGGTGTTTCCATCATTTTCTAAGGTTTTCACATGTTGGGGCAAACTTGACTGTGCAGAACCTTTGGCCCCTGCAAAAAGATTCGGGTCTCCCATAGACTTTAATGGGATTCGTGATTCGGCCCGAATCCACGAATCCCGCGGTGGGATTCGGGCCGAATACCGAATCCCCGAATCTTTTAGGATTCGCTCATCTCTAATCCCGAACCATTAGAATCGATTCGCTCATCCTCTCTCTCTCATTGGTTCAGGGCGTATCTGAATCGAATCTTGAAAGATTCACGCATCTCTAATATATACGTGGCATCTGAGGGGTTCAGTGACGGGGGGAGGAGCGATTGCGGTTCCCTGTCATTGCACCCGCTACATACAATGGAATGCGATTTGTGATGAAGTAATTAAGAACAAATCAGATTTCTTTGTGAACTTAGCGCATCCCTAATATTGATATATATCTTTTTTTAATTTTACAGAAACTCGTCTTTACCATGTCTTTTGTAAAAGAGTTTCTACAACAGGCCCTTTTCCTGGATGACCACTCTGAACAGGCCACTGTAAGTGTTCAATGCTATTTTAATCAGCAGCTATTTATCTTCATTTCTTGTGTTTCTGAAGTGTAGAAATGATTAATAGTTGTGATCGATTTACTAACACAATTGTTTTACAGTCTCAGTTTTTATCATATAATGGACAATTTCTTGCTTTTCAGCAAAAAACTAGCGGAGGTCTTAAGGGGGCTCCAGCTTATGACGCTGCTGCTGATGCTTCTGCCTTAGACAGGGCCATCAAAGCTAAAGGTATATACAGTACATAGAGTTTACATACATTGTTCTAGTTAATAAACTGCTGTCAGTCTGGTTTATAAATGTATTTGTATAGCAATTTGCATTCCTTTGTAAGTATTTCTGATACATTCATCCAGATGGAAATAAAGGGTTTGGCCAAGGAGGCACAAATGTCCTAATATAGCAATTACCTCTACAGTCCTCTACCAATCCAGCACATATGTTCCAGCAAACTTCTTCTTGGTTTGCAGGCTGCTTACAGTGACATAGGCCAATCTGTGATCATTGATTATTATTTATGTATTTTCTGCACTTATATAGCACTGTTATAGCATTACAAAGATTGGGTACAGCAGCTGTATAGTAGTTGGTCAAGTTCAGAATGCACGTCCTCCCAGGAGTCTAGTCCAAAGGCTCCAACATTCAAAATGGTGAAAAGAGATTGAAGACAGCATCCATAATGCTGTGTAGAAAATGTGGTTCCTTTAATCCATAATTCCACCCCGGTACATGCTACACTTCGGCTGCACCTCAGCCTTTTTCAAGCATGCATACAACAGTGAGTGCACAGTTTAAATACCCTACTACCAGTGACATCACTGGTGGTGACCAGGAAGTACAAGCTCAGCATTACAACTGGGTGAAATTATGGATTAAAGGAACCACATTTTCTACACCGCATTATGGATGCTGTCTTCAATCTCTTTTCACTGTTATAGCATTGCTCTGTCCCCAATGTTCCCTATCAGTGTGTCTTTGGAGTGTGGGGGGAAACCGGAGTACCCAGAGGATAAAAACTCCATGCAGATATTGTCCTTGGTCAGATTTGAACCTAGGACCCCAGCACTACAAGGCACCAGTGCCTTTGTTTAGTACTATTGATACTTGGAAATATGGTAGAGCAAAGCTGCATGTACAAACACTGGATGTAGGCACACATATTCCTTTTATGCCACCATTTTCTTCTCATGGAATCATAAATGAAAAAAATAATGTGCCATAGAGGTACTTGCAGGATAACAGGCCGAACTGGATGGATAAATGTCTTTTTTCGGCCTTATAAACTATGTTACTATGTTACTATGTATGTTACAGTATGAATCTCCAGCGTACTTGCATGGTCTGGGTACGTGCTTATGGGTTCTTCAGAATGCTGTGTCAATAAGCAAGACAGAGGCATGTGCAGTTATTTACTGCATACAACACAACTTTGCTGTACAATATATATCCATATGGTCATTCCACAGAACGACACAGCACTCATGCAAACATTTGATCAAAACATTTAGGGATCATGCACACGATCGTACTGGCTCATACTGCGGACTGTAAATGGAGGGTCCACAATATACAGGCACTGACCGTGTGCCGCAAGATACAAACAATGATAGGTCTTCACCTATCTTTTGTGGAGTGGAAGCACTACAAAGCGCTTCCATGGGTTTTCTGGTCCGTGCCTCCACACCGCTCAAAGAAAGAACATGTTCTAGCTTTGGCCGTATCTTGGTGATCGCAGACCCATTCAAGTCAATGGGTCTGAATCAGCAAATATAGTGCACACGGGCAGTGCCCATGCATTGAGGACCGCTATTTGCGTTCTGCAGCATGGGCACTGAGCCAATATGCTTGTGTGCATGAGCCCTCAGTTCTCTTGAGAGTTACAGTTGCTTAGTGAGGTCAAACAACTTGGCAGTTACACATCTGTAGACCATCGGCAAAACACACTAGTATATATATATATATATATATATATATATATATACATACTATATGCTATATATATATATATATATATATATATATATATATATAGTTCCATAAGGAAATTGCAGTGTTAATTTTTTCTGGTCCAACATGCTTAGTTTGGGATCTCCACTCACTTTGAACCGTCAGTCTATCATCAACTCACTGGTGTGAAGTCACCATACTCAATCTTTCACTCCAAATCCAAGGGGCTGACACATGGATCAGAGCATTGGGTTCTCTTCAGCCTGGCAGTTAACCTTTTCCCACTACCTCTTCTCTCAGGAGACCCAGCTCTCAGCTGGCACTTTGGTCACTTTCAACACCACTCCTTCAGTTTTTGTAGGATAACCCCTTTAGCTGTGTAAATCTACACTTCCCAAGTAGATAACATACCAGGTAATATACACTGATTGGGAGTTTTATCAAACTGGTGTAAAGTAAGAACTGGTTTAGTTGCTCATAGCAACCAATCAGATTCCATCTTTCATTTTCCAAAGGAGCTGTGAAAAATCAAAGGTGGAATGTAATTGGTTGCCATGAGCAACTAAGCCAGTTCTACTTTACACCAGTTTGGTAAATGTCTCCCTCAGTTTTTTGTAGTTAGTCATGGATGATATTTATGAATTGGCACAAACACTTGATAACAGTAGAAGACAGCACAACTTATCAATGTTGTTAATTCGAGGAAGGCAGCAAGCTCATAAAAAGTTATATCATCTTTGATTTTTTTTTTGAAAGGTGTCGATGAAACAACAATAACCAATATTTTGACTAAAAGAAATAATGCTCAGCGCCAGGCCATTAAGGCAGCATACCAGAGCTCCACTGGAAAGGTAACTACAGTGAAATACCCTCAAACGTCCACCCCTTTAATAGAGCACCCATGATCTAGACCAGAGGTTTCTGTCATGATATAAAGGGAGTTAAACATATGCATATTTTCATTTAGAGGACAATTTTCAGAACAATTTAGCAGGTTGTCTTAAAGAGGTTTCACTGCAATATACTATATTTATATGACTACAGAAATAATTTCATCCAAGTTCAGCCTAGATAAGAGAAGAAAGTCCTACTTACCCTGGTTGAGCAAGAGGAAGAAAAACATAGTTCTAAGGACACTCCATATTAGCAAGAAGAAATGATGTCCAGCATGTTACCTGTATGTCAGTCCTCATGATTCCCATTACAGTGTACTTACAGTGCATGGACCAATGTTATGTATAAACTGTGCACTCTAGAAAGAGTTAAAACAACCTAGAAGTGAGATCAGTGGGCCCAATAACAGCGATGCTGGTCCACAGGGTACGTGATTTTTAACTCTACCATTTCCAGAGAGCTCAGCTTAAAGGAGTTTAATAGTATTTAGATAATGATGGCCTTTCTTCAGGATAGGTCATCAATATCAGATCCGTGGTGGTCTAAGACAAGTCATATCCACAATCAGATGTTGCCAGTATAGTGATCAGTGGGAGTGCAGGGTGTTGGAAGTACTGGAAAACTCTTTTAGAATGGAACAGAAAAGGAAAAAAAATGTTGTTGTGCATAAGCCATTAATGAGAGCAGTGCATGGGACACATTATTTCCATCTGAAAAGTATAATTCAGAAGGCCATACTGTCAAATAACATGTCATGAAATGTACTAAATATTATGCGGGCAAGTTACAGTTGGTAATTTTATGTTTCAAGTCTCTAGAGGACGCTTTGAAGAAGGCCCTCTCTGGTAACTATGAGGTTGTCGTACTGGCTCTGCTGAAAACACCAGCTGAATATGATGCTCAGGAACTTAAACATGCCACCAAGGTACAGTATGTTTTTCATACTATGTGTTTAACTAGCTTTACTGTAGACCATCAACATATTAAAGTCTTCAAGGTATGAGCCATGTAATGTTGACATCCATGTAACAACTTCTATACATGTATTCTCTAAAGGGGCTGGGAACTGACGAGGATACTCTTATTGAAATCTTAGCATCAAGAACAAACAAGGACCTCAGAGAAATCAACAGGGTTTACAAGGAACGTAAGTAATGGAAATTGTAGATATGGCCTTTAGGGTTTTTTTAGCTCTCTCCTTAGAAGCAGCAGAACAAAAATGTTGTGATAAATACTATTGTACAATCCCCTCCATGTTATACAGTATCCTCAATTACAGTCAATCATTTTTAGAATTCTTTATCATGCTATAGACGATGTGTATGAGGCCTTCAGCTGAATGGTGATTTGGCAGAAAGCAATCTCTCTTGACTTCCCCCGACTGCCGCATACAAATACAAGTTTTGTTCAGCCAAACGTCTGTGTGTATTCTATGGGGTGAAAGCTGCTGCCAGACACCTCTGGCAGAGGATTACCTCCTGGAGAACAAAAGGATGGGGCAAAAATATTCACGTTGCCCCATTCATCTCTCCCCAGACATAATCTGTTGAGGTAGAGTTGGGAGCTCCCATATACAGTACATCAGATTTTCAGATTTTCCATTGCACTACAAGTATCTGTCTCTCTCATTATCACTCTCCTTGAGTCTCTAGAATCAAATCACACAAAACTTGAGTTCATCAGAACTTTTTGAAAAATATGGGTTGAAGTTACAATTTTTAGAATGAATTTGCTCATCTCTAATGTCTATATATTTTTTTTTATATATTTTTATTGATTTACATGCATTTAAAATATTATATTGAGCAGTTTAATAATAAACGTTTTTTTTTTGTTACAGTATACAAGAATGATCTGTCAAAGGATATAACCTCAGATACCTCTGGAGATTTCCAGAAAGCATTGCTTGCACTTGCAAAGGTATTTATAGCTATAAACTCTGAATGCTGCATAGTACAAGGGTGTAGGTACGATAGAGATAGACCATGCGCCTGATCTGTGGTCCTTAAAGCCCTGGTTGGTCTTATCCTATTACTAGGGAAAAACATGTTCAGGACTCCCCCCTACAACAGAGCTCCACTGCTAGAAATCAAGAGGGTAGGGAATAGAAAGGACTCTGGAGGGGTGAGGATGAGAGGAATGGTAGTGGCCATTGATGGTGGAAGGAGTACATACAGTTCACAGTGGCAATCTTCACTCTTGCTCTACTTGGGGTGTGCACAGTGAATGGAAGGCTCACCCTTTTTCCCTCAGGACCCTCCCTGACTTTCTAAGGCTCCTGTCTGATGGTACTTGGGGTGCTTGGCAGGGTGCAAGGCAGAAGGGTAGATGTAGGGGCCGGCAGATGGTGGAGGCAATAGCCAGTTGGTTGCAATAAGTTCCTTCTATGATAACTTTGAAGTCTGTCCAAACAACCATCAATATCAGATTGGCGGGGGTCCAACCCCAGGCATCCCTGCCGATCAGCAGTTGAAAGAGAAGTGCTCATACAAGCGCTGCTTTCTCTGTTTAACTGCTCGCTGCAGCAATTGCAGTGATGAGCAGGTGTAATTACAAGTAGGACATCCCCATTCCCATAGAAGTAAATGGGGACACCATACTTGTAATTAAACCTGCTCACCACTGCAAGTGCTGTGGTGACCAAGTAAACAATGAAAAGCGCTGCTTTCTCTTCAAACGGCTGATCGTCGGGAATGCCAGGAGTCAGACTGCACATCTGATATTAATGACCTATCCTGAGGATAGGTCATCAATTGTAAAAAGGGGACAATCCCTTTAAATGAGCTCATTTAGCAGTAATAACCCCTTTGCCATAGTCCACTAGGGCACTGAAGAATTAACCTATAAGACACTTAAGGACAGGACAGTTGATGCCATAATGAAGAGGGCATTTTGATTGTTGCTGTGGGGCTACTCTGATATAGTATGTATGCAGCTTCTTAGGCCTGGTAGCTTCAAAGCCATTAGTGGATTAATTATATATTATCAGTACCAGCCACACACAAATTTATATATGTGTAGAATAAATTTCTATATAATCTGAAATAAAGAAAAAGTAAGGAATTAATTTTATTAGTTATTCAGTGACTATAGGATTTGTTTAGATACCTTTGCGTTAAGGATATCTAAATAATAAATATACAAGATTTTTTTATATGGCATTATTACAGGATGTTTTTTAATGGCACCATAACTTTGGTTTAGTTTTAACACAGTTTACCATGTGTTGTAGGGGGACCGCAGTGAAGATGCTCGCGTAAATGATGAACTTGTGGATAATGATGCCAGGGTATGTGGATCTCCTTTCCATGCCAATTTTCTGCATGTCTGTGCTACTAAAGCAAGGTTTATATACACTAGACACTAGGAATCACCTCATCCAGCACAGCATATGACACCTGTTCACAAAACATATTTACAGCTGCATATAAATTGCCTGCAGATTTACAGGGCTGTTAAAGACAGTAGTACTGCTCCATTCATTTCTATGGGAGTTACGGAGATAACAGAGTATAGCACTTGACTATCTCCGGAATTCCCATAGAAATGAATGGAACGGCGGCACACATGCCTGACCAGCCACTCCATTCATTTGGGTGGAGGTGGCTTTCGCTGCAGGGGTTACAGGGCCCCCACTATTGTGATCGGTGAGCATCCCAGCGGTAGGACACCCCACCAATCTAATAGATACACTCTATCCTGTGGATAGGTGATAACTTCAAACAACCGAAATACCCCTTTAAGTCTTGATTTATGCTATTTACAGTAAGTCCACAATGGGACTTTTCCGTGTGATTCACTGATCATTTCTATAATACACTGTACTACTTATGTAGTGCAGTTTATTATACTGCCAGTGAGATTCTGGTGATGGGAAACAGAAGGATTCTCCTCCCTCTAAACCCCTTAGATTCTATGGTTGCTATTGACTGCGGCATCTAGAAAGTTAAACTGCCAGGATTTGTGTTTCTGCCGATCCGGCCATTAGAGCATACGAGAGCTAAGCTCCTATTCTTTGCTGCACAGGAATTCTAAGCTACCATAAAAAGGCGGCAGTCTAGATTAAAGCTTATTAATGACTACCCTTGAAAGATATATTAGCGTTCATTAATGTGTTAAAGAAGACCTCTGCATTTGCTATAAGACCATTAATCTTTTACCCTGCTCTACACTGAATTAGTAATTATGTGTGTGTTTGTGTGTGTGTGTGAACTTAATGTGACCTTCTCTAAAATTTTGAATGCACTGTTCATTGTTTCAGTACTTTTTACACAACTTGCTGTTCTCTAATAAGGAGCTTAACGGAAAAATTCACAACAGGTGTTTGATCCATGAATCTCCCAATAAAATTCCTGGTTCGATTAGAATTGGTATTTAAACAGTCCTCCTCATCATGCTGTTCACATTTTGAGATCATGAGACCAAGACAACACCTAACAATTGATCAGCAGTACCTTGCCATTGCGAGGCTTCAAAAAGGATGTTCTCAGACGGAAGTTGCCACTGAGCTTAGAGTGTCACAGAGTGTTATGAGCAGGTTGCAACAAAGATATAGAGAGACTGGGAGAGTCACAGAAAGGCATAGAAGTGGACATCCTTTGGCCACATCCCACACTGCCCTGCGGTACCGAATGATGAATGCCACACAACTCCAGGCACATTTAAGGGAGATGAGAGGCACTCAAGTGTCACGTAAGACCATTCAAAACTGTTTACATTAGCGCAGTCTGTGTGCTAGATGACCTGCAAGGGTACCTGACCACAGGAGTCATCATCTTGCATGAGCCAGGCAGGGCCGTATTTAGGGTTCATGCTGCCCTAGGCACTCTCTGTCATGACGCCCCCCCCAACGTGACCCATTCCCCCACGCCCCCAAATAGTAGCATAGTAGCCTCTCCTCAGTCCCCCCCATCCCATAGTAGCCTCCTCCCCCCACAGTAGCATAGTAGCCTCTCCTTAGAACCCCCCACCCCATAGTAGCCTCGTTACCCCCACCCCCCATAGTAGCCTCTTCTCACCCTCCCACCTCATAGTAGCCTCTCCTCGTTACCCCACCCCCATAGTAGCCTCCTCCCCCCACAGTAGCATAGTAGTCTCTCCTCCGTAGCCCCCCAACCCCATAGTAGCCTTGTTACCCCACCCCCCATAGTAGCCTCCTCCTGGACTTATTACAGTGACCTATCCTCCCCCCAAACCCCCTGGATACTGAAAATGGTCCTCTGCCAAGCCAATTAACCCCCGCCCAACTACCCCACCATCCCCATACACTCAACTACCCTCAGTCTGTACCCCCCCCCCACCTGCCGCTGGTGCACCTAGCTTTTCTGATGCCCAAGGCAAATATTGAAACACCCCCCCATGCCAAATTCTCAACCTAATCCCTTCCCTCCAGTCCTACTGTTAAAGGGGTTGTCCTCTTTTTACTACTAATGACCTATCCTCACGATAGGTCATCAATATCAGATCGTCTGGGGTCCTCCGGCACCCTGACGATCAGCTGTTTGAAGAGAGAGCAGAGCTCATATGAGAGCTGCTTTCTCTGCTCTGTTCACCTGCTCGCCATAGAATTTGCAGTGAAGAGCAGTAAACAGAGCAGAGAAAGCAGCGCTCGTACAAAAAAAAAAGACAACCCCTTCAAAGACAGACTTGGAAAACATTTCATACAGCACTACAGAGCATACAGGGTCATACAGCGCCACATATGTACCTCTTACATCCAGTGACTTCTCTTGTCTTCTCTGATGACGTTTTCTTTCCTCTTCTTCTGTCAGACCAGACCGCCATGGTGACTTCTTTCAGCTGTGCCTCGTCTCTGAAGAGTTCAACAAACAGACATCTTACTTTCCTACTTTTCCATCATCCTCTCACCTTCTCCACATCTCACCCTGCCCGCCCCCCATACTATACTACAGAAACAGCCCCCTAAAAAATACTGGCACCACACAGAAAAACAGTACCCCCCTTACCTTTCAGATCAGATCCCCATATCAAACCCCAGATGAGACCCCCCCATCTACAGACCCCCATTAGACTTCCAAACTCCCATATCTGACCCTCATTAGACCTCCAAAGCCCCAATCAGCCCCTCATTAGACCCCCAGACCCCCTATCAGATCCTCATTAGACCCCCAGACCCCCTATCAGATCCTCATTAGACCCCCAGACCCCCTATCAGATCCTCATTAGACCCCCAGACCCCCATTAGGCCTCCAGACCAGCAATCAGACCCCTCTAGACCCCCAGTCAGACCCTTCAGGCCAGAGGCGTAGCTAGAGGTTCAGCACGGGGGGGCGAAACATACTTAAGTGGGCCCCCCACTTATTGGCTTCCCAAACGCACGTTTCCAACTTCACAGGCACATACTACTAGTTGTGGTTATAATATTGTATTAGAAAGATGACTGTATAAACTGCAAGATCGTCTATGCTGCTAAGTACAGCACAATAGACTTTCTACATACCCTAGTCTAAATACTCTACCACATAATGCAGTACAATATAGGAGTAATAGGAGTAAAAAACAAGGGGACTCCTATGTTAAAGGAAACGTGTCACCAGTTTTTACATCACTCCCCTGCCCCCATCAGACCTCAGATCAGCTTAATGTGCCCCCATCAGACCTCAGATCAGCTTAATGTGCCCCCATCAGACCTCAGATCAGCTTAATGTGCCCCCATCAGACCTCAGATCAGCATATTGTGCCCCATCAGACCTTAGATCAGCGTATTGTGCCCCATCAGACCTCAGATCAGCGTATTGTGCCCCATCAGACCTCAGATCAGCGTATTGTGCCCCCATCAGACCTCAGATCAGCTTAATGTGCCCCCCATCAGACCTCACATCAGCGTATTGTGCCCCCATCAGACCTCAGATCAGCGTACTGTGTCCCCATCAGACCTCAGATCAGTGTATTGTGCCCCATCAGACCTCAGATCAGCATATTGTGCCCCCATCAGACCTCAGATGAGCGTACTGTGTCCCCATCAGACCTCAGATCAGTGTATTGTGCCCCATCAGACCTCGGATCAGCATATTGTGCCCCATCAGACCTCAGATCAGCATATTGTGCTCCCATCAGACCTCACATCAGCAGAATGTGCCCCCATCAGACCTCACATCAGCGTATTGTGCCCCCATCAGACCTCAGATCAGCGTACTGTGTCCCCATCAGACCTCAGATCAGTGTATTGTGCCCCATCAGACCTCAGATCAGCATATTGTGCCCCCATCAGACCTCAGATCAGCGTACTGTGTCCCCATCAGACCTCAGATCAGTGTATTGTGCCCCATCAGACCTCGGATCAGCATATTGTGCCCCATCAGACCTCAGATCAGCATATTGTGCCCCCATCAGACCTCAGATCAGCAGAATGTGCCCCCATTAGACCTCACATCAGCGTATTGTGCCCCCATCAGACCTCAGATCAGCGTATTGTGCCCCCCCGTTAGACCTCAGATCAGCATATTGTGCCCCCATCAGACCTCAGATCAGCGTATTGTGCCCCCATCAGACCTCAGATTAGCATATTGTGCCCCATCAGACCTCAGATCAGCCTACTGTGCCCCCATCAGACCTCACATCAGCCTACTGTGTCCCCATCAGACCTCAGATCAGCGTATTGTGCCCCCATCAGACCTCACATCAGCCTACTGTGCCCCCATCAGACCTCAGATTAGCGTATTGTGCCCCATCAGACCTCAGATCAGCCTACTGTGCCCCCATCAGACCTCACATCAGCCTACTGTGCCCCCATCAGACCTCAGATCAGCGTATTGTGCCCCCATCAGACCTCAGATCAGCTTAATGTGCCCCCATCAGACCTCAGATCAGCGTACTGTGCCCCCATCAGACCTCAGATCAGCGTACTGTGCCCCCATCAGACCTCAGATCAGCGTACTGTGCCCCCATCAGACCTCAGATCAGCGTATTGTGCCCCCATCAGACCTCAGATCAGCATATTGTGCCCCATCAAACCTCAGATCTGCATATTGTGCCCCCATCAGACCTCAGATCAGCATATTGTGCCCCCATCAGACCTCAGATCAGCCTATTGTGCCCCATCAAACCTCAGATCAGCCTATTGTGCCCCCATCAGACCTCAGATCAGCGTATTGTGCCCCCATCAGACCTCAGATCAGCGTATTGTGCCCCCATCAGACCTCAGATCAGCTTAATGTGCCCCCATCAGACCTCAGATCAGCGTATTGTGCCCCATCAAACCTCAGATCTGCATATTGTGCCCCCATCAGACCTCAGATCAGCGTATTGTGCCCCCATCAGACCTCAGATCAGCTCAATGTGCCCCCATCAGACCTCAGATCAGCGTATTGTGCCCCATCAAACCTCAGATCAGCCTATTGTGCCCCCCATCAGACCTCAGATCAGCGTATTGTGCCCCCATCAGACCTCAGATCAGCGTATCGTGCCCCCATCAGACCTCAGATCAGCTTAATGTGCCCCCATCAGACTTCAGATCAGCATATCGTGCCCCCATCAGACCTCAGATCAGCTTAATGTGCCCCCATCAGACCTCAGATCAGCGTATTGTGCCCCATCAAACCTCAGATCTGCATATTGTGCCCCCATCAGACCTCAGATCAGCGTATTGTGCCCCCATCAGACCTCAGATCAGCTTAATGTGCCCCCATCAGACCTCAGATCAGCGTATTGTGCCCCATCAAACCTCAGATCTGCATATTGTGCCCCATCAGACCTCAGATCATCGTATTGTGCCCCCATCAGACCTCAGATCAGCTCAATGTGCCCCCATCAGACCTCAGATCAGCGTATTGTGCCCCATCAAACCTCAGATCTGCATATTGTGCCCCCATCAGACCTCAGATCAGCGTATTGTGCCCCCATCAGACCTCAGATCAGCCCACCCAGCCACATAAGATAAAAATAAAAAATCTTACTTACCTGTTCTGCGCTGCGGCTGCCCTCCGGTCCGCGCTCCGCTCTCTTCCCTGGCCCGCGCACACTATGACCTGACGCTGCGTTTATTTTTATCTTATGTGGCTGGGTGGGCTGATCTGAGGTCTGATGGGGGTCCCTAAATACAAGTGAGCGCTTCCATAATGGAAGCGCTCACTTGTATTCGCCTTATGGTAGGTAACCTCATCCTTGCTGGGCCCCCTTGAGTCACTGGGCCCGGAGCCGTCGCCCCCCCTGCCCCCCCGGTAGCTACGCCACTGCTTCAGGCCCCTAATCAGACCCCTAATTAGATCCCCAATCATAGCCCCCCCCCTTCTGGCCCCATATCATACTCTTGTGGCCCCCATATAGAACTCTCCTTCTGGGGCCCATGTCAGATCCCCCCTACCTTCTGGCCCCATGTCAGAACCCCTTTTCTGGCCCCCATTTTAGACCCCCCTTTCTGGTCCCCATTTCTGTCCCACCATTTCAGACCCCCCCCCCATTCTGTCCCACCATTTCAGACCCCCCATTCCGTCCCACCATTTCAGATCCCCCCCATTCTGTCCCACCATTTCAGATCCCCCCTCATTCTGTCCCACCATTTCAGATCCCCCCCATTCTGTCCCACCATTTCAGATCCCCCACCCCATTCCGTCCCACCATTTCAGATCCCCCCCCCATTCTGTCCCACCATTTCAGACCCCCATTCCGTCCCACCATTTCAGACCCCCCCCATTCTGTCCCACCATTTCAGATCCCCCCCATTCTGTCCCACCATTTCAGATCCCCCCCCATTCTGTCCCACCATTTCAGACCCCCCATTCCGTCCCACCATTTCAGATCCCCCCCCATTCTGTCCCACCATTTCAGATCCCCCACCCCATTCCGTCCCACCATTTCAGATCCCCTCCATTCTGTCCCACCATTTCAGATCCCCCACCCCATTCTGTCCCACCATTTCAGACCCCCCATTCCGTCCCACCATTTCAGATCCCCCCCCATTCTGTCCCACCATTTCAGATCCCCCCCCATTCTGTCCCACCATTTCAGATCCCCCCCCCCATTCTGTCCCACCATTTCAGACCCCCCATTCTATCCCACCATTTCAGACCCCCCCATTCTGTCCCACCATTTCAGATCCCCCCCCCCATTCTGTCCCACCATTTCAGATCCCCCCCCATTCTGTCCCACAATTTCAGATCACCCCATTCTGTCCCCACCTTTTCAGATCCCCCCCATTCTGTCCCCACCTTTTCAGATCCCCCCATTCTGTCCCCACCTTTTCAGACCCCCCCTCATTCTGTCCCCACCTTTTCAGATCCCCCCCCCCATTCTGTCCCCACCTTTTCAGATCCCCCCCATTCTGTCCCCACCTTTTAAGATCCCTTTTTGGCCCCCACTTCAGACCTCAGATCAGACAAGAAAAAAAAAAAAACTTACCTCCGGTCCTGGCTGTGTCCCCGCTCTCTCCTCTTCCAGGGGCCCGCGCTGAAGTCACCTGACCTCCTGCAGCGTCAGGTCAGAGGGCGCTCTGTACGTCCTGACGCTGCAGGCAGTCAGGACACAGGAGCGCCGGCCTCAGGAAGATCAAGCAGGAGGAGGGGTAAGTACTGTACAGCGCTACCAGCGCTTCACTCCCCCTCCTCCTGCAGGCTAGTGAGCGCTTCCATTATAGAAGCGCTCGCTAGTACACCAGACAGCAGCACAGCAGCACCCTAGCACCCCCCCCCCCCTGAGGAAATAAAAAAAAAATATATATGTATAAATTCCAGGATGTTTTTTTTTTTTTTTTTTTTTTTTTAAATCGTTATATACTCCTGGCGGGGTGCCGCCCCCCGCAACCTGCCGCCCTAGACACCGTGCCCCCGGTGCCTAGTTGCTAATACGGCCCTGGAGCCAGGAAGTATCTACGCTGGACGAGGGACCAGTAGGCCTCAGTGCTGTTCACTAATGAAAGTCGATGCACACTGAGCAGAAATGATGGCCACCAACAATGTTGGAGACGTCAAGGAGAGCCTTTGGTGGTGGTAGTGGTGTTACAGTGTGGGCAGGTGTGTCTAGTCAATATAGAACTGCCCTACACTTCACCTCATTATGTCTCTGCATGAACAACACAGGCCTAATTTCATCTTCATGGACGACAATGCAGCAGCACATCAAGGTAGCATCATTAGGGAACGGCTGATGGAGACTGGGATACCTCAAATAGAGTTGCCTGCACTTTCTCCAGACATGAATTCCATTTAAAACCTATGGGATCAGCAGAGTCACTGTGTAGAGGCTCGTAACTCTGTAGCTCAGAACCTCAATGACCTGATGGCCGCCCTTAAAGAAGAGTGGGATGCCATGCCTCAGCAGACAATAACTCCACTTGTGAACAGAATGAGACGTCAAGCTGTAATTTATGCGCAAGGCCACAGGACAAGTTTTTAAGACATTGAAATTTTTTGTGGGGGTATACCTACCACTATTGTTGGCTTTTGTTTCAATTCAATTCTATAAATTGTTTGAAAGCACTATTGCTCGCTTTTACTTAAATGCCCTACTTTCATGATATAATACCACTGTACCGTGAACTTTTTACATTTTCCATAAATTTCACCTGAAACCAAATATCCCTAACTTTTTGTGATTTTATATATATATATATATATATATATATATATATGCATACACTGTATACAGGATAGAGGTTTACAGGGTATCAGAAAGAGACCTTACATTTTTATTATAGGCTTATATACACCTGTTTTATTTATCACACATGGGGAGGAAGTTTACTGATGTTGCATTTCTGGTTGCATGATTAGCAGCAATGATGAAGCTTCTTAATATAGTGCTTCCATGATGACCAATTTTATTTATTTATTATTATTTTGTTTTTTTGGGGGGGGGGTCGTTCAAAACACATATAGATCACATCCTTTACTGTGCAAGTGTAAAGGACCCGAATAATCATATAGAACATGCCATTTTTTATATTTTACTCACGTCATGCTGACATGTTCTAGAGCGCTTTACAGACATAATCATCACTTGCTGTCCATAATGGAGATCAAAATCTTAGTTCCTTATCAGAACAACTTGCAAACTTTACACAGATGTTTTTTTTTTACTTTTGGTTTTGAACTTAGGACCCCAGCACTGCAAGGCACCAGTGCTAAAAATTGAGCCCCCATGCATCCCATGCATACTTAGATACACAAAGCAATCATTAAACAATGCAAATGTGATTTAGGTTGATGGATTACAAGTTGTTATATATTTTGAAAATTTGCTCTTTATCTGTGTCCCAAGATTTTAGTGTGTTTCCAAAGTAAATACTGTATGTTCCAAATATTATACTGCAATTTACCTTATAATGACATAATGACACTGCCACCTAGTGGATAGAAAGAGAAAATCCAAATCTTCCCAATGGAGCTTTAGTTCTACTTAGTCTGTTATGCACAAGATAATAAATATATCTATATATATATATATATATATATATATATATATATATATATATATATATATATATATTTATACACACACATCCACACAATCTAATACTATACCATTTCAAACACTCAAAACAAGATTTAGTGCAATATGACAGGAAAAGCTGTGCGCTTGTATAATTTTTTTTTGCTGTGTTTATTTTTGTTTATTCTATAGAAAATATATTTTTTCATGTCATTTTAACAAAATTAAACATTGAAATAGTCAATAAAGCCTTACAGAAGCTTAAAATTAAGGGCTGAATTCACATGAGAGATTTTAGCTCAGTGTTCCTTTCCATTTGATTTACTAATTCTTTAGTACTGTGCATGTAATCTTTAAATTGTTAGAAAATATTTTTATATTTCCTAGGCCTTGTATGAAGCAGGTGAAAAAAGAAAAGGAACAGATGCTTTAGCATTCATCAACATCCTCACGACACGCAGTTTTCCCCACCTGCAGAGAGGTGAGTTCAGCAGGCTAAAAATGTATCTCCTAGTATAATACGATATGATAAATGTTAATTCTGTTAAAACATTCAAAAACTTCTATTTCAGTAAAACATTTTTATACTGTGTTTGCCATCAAAGACAGTAGAAGTGCATTTTTTAAATATCTTCAAACATTCAGATATAGAAAAATCTCAGTACCTGAAAATCCAGTCCATCAATCAAAGGGCTCATGCACACGAACGAGTCCACAATATAAGGGCACTGGCCGTGTGCGCTCTGTATCACGTATACATACCTATTCACAATCCGCAAGATACTGAGCAATGTGAAGCGGAGACGCAGAGCAGAAGCCCAGAGAAACACTACAGAGTGCTTCCATGGGATTTCGGTCTGTGCCTCCACACCACAAAAGTATAGAACATATTTTTTGCTGTGCAGACCGAATCTTGCAGATCGTGGACCTATTCAAGTGAATTGGTTCGCAGCCACAAAATGACAGGCACATAGCCGGTGCCTGTGCATTGCAGACCACTATTTGCGGTCTGCAGCACAGGCACAGTACAAACACATCTGTGTGCATGACCCCTAAATACGCTTTTCCTGCAGCAAGTGATTTCAGCAATCCTCATATAAAAAAGTCATGTGAAAAATGAATTTTAATGGGACCTATTGCTAAACAGGAATGCAATCAAAGGATTCCAAAAGATTGCCATGGCCCGCTGGCCTGCCAAATATGAAAAAAATGCAAAAATTACTGTTTTTTTTCCTTCCGCCTCCCAAAAAATATGTAATAAGTAGTGTTGAGCGAACCATGCTCGAGTCCCCTCCCCGCACGCTAATTAGCCAATTAGCGTGCGGGGAGGTACTGGCATTCACTGTAATGCCAGTAGCCATGTTTGCTACTGGCATTACACTGATTGGCTGGCCGGGAACGCCATGTGACATGTGAACGGCTCATACTGATTCACGGAGAGCTGCTGCAAGGAGGGACAGATAGTGTAGGGAGAGAAGAATGCTAGGCAGGGATAGTATTTCTGTTCAAAAGACCCAAAAGCCCTTTTAAGGGCTATTGTGATATCTGGCTACAACATTTTTTTTTTTTTTTTTTTTTGGGGGGGGGGTTAAAAATTGCACAAGGTGGCCTGACATTAATGCCACCTGCACAGCTGGTGCATGGTGTATTACTCTCTGTATACTATATAACTGACATCCTTTGCTATTTTTTCTGCTGTTAATTACGTCCGCAGTACCTCTTTTGCGTCTGCTGTATAACATTTGCGCAAGGAGGAACATATAGTGTAGAGATAGGATTTGGCTAGGCAGGGCTAGTAGTTCTGTTCAAAAGACACAAAAGTCCATTGTTCTATCTGGCTGTATTTTTTTTATTTTTTATTTTGGGGCAAAAAGAACGCAAGTGTGCCTGACGCTAATACCACGTGCACAGCGTGTGCATTAGAACCTTACTGTAGTCTATATACCTGACATCCGTTGATATTTTTTTTTCTGCCGTTAATTAAGGCCGCAGTGCCTCAGCTGCGCCTGCTTTATAACGTTTGCGCATTCTAAATATTTGACATTCGGTGAAATTTTTCTGATCATATACTTAATAAAAATCTGCACTACTGTACTTGTGACAAAGTTGCATATATACTATATAATATGCGCAAGGTGAGCAGAAAGGGACGGGGAACTGGGCATGCTGCTGATGGTGAACGCAGAGGCCATGGCTCTGGGCGCCCTGAAACTGTGCCTGCTGGCAGAGCCCAAGAAACAAAGTCATCCAAAACTCCTAGCTGCATGTCACAGTTTGCAGGGTGGCGCAAGGTAGTTGGTTGGATTTCAGCTGATAATGCTTCCAGTCGGTTAAGCACCACCCTCTCTTCCACAAAGTCCAGTCTCAGTGGCCAAGAGTCTGGTCAACCAAATCCTCACCCTGATCCTCCTTCCTCCCACCATGCAGAGTCTGGGCAAACAAGTGATCCCACACTCGGATATTCTGAGGACCTTTTTTAATCGCCGTTCCTTGATTTGGGCCTCTCGCCAAGGCCGCTTGAAGTGGGACATGAGGAGATATGGTGCTCTGATTACCAAACTCATGAGCATCCACAGTCTGAAGAAGATGACGGTGGGGAACGGCAAGTAGCGTCTCGCGAGGTGCATGATGATGATGATGAGACACAGTTGCAATAAGTCAAGGGCAACTAGTGTCTCAAGAGGTTGATGATGAGGATGAGACGCAGTTAAGTCAGGTTCTTGTTAGGTCACCATGTCAGGAGGAGGACCAGAGTGAGGAAGTGGAAGAGGAGGTGGTGGATGATGAAATTGCTGACCCAACCTGGGAAGGTGGAAAGCCGAGCGAGGACAGCAGTACAGAGGGGGAGGGATCTGCAGCACCGCAACAGGCTGGAAGAGGCAGTGGGGTGGCAAAAGGGAGAAGGCAGGCCACGCCAACCAGGCCCACAACGGTTCCCCCGGAGCAGCCCCTTGCGGCAATCTCCCTTGCCAAGGGTTAGATGTTCCGCAGTCTGGCAGTTTTTTGAGGAAAGTGCTGGCGATAAACGTTTTGTAATTTGCAACCTGTGCCGTAACAAGATGAGTAGGGGCGTAAACACCAGCAACCTGACCACCATCATCATGATCCACCACATGGCAGCAAAGCACCCTAATAGGTGGGCCGAAAACCTGGGTCCATGATCTGTGTCTGCAGGTCACACCACTGCCTCCTCTTCCCCTCTGTTACGTGCTGTCCAAGACGCAGACCCAGATGCCTCCCGCCCTGCACCTGGACCTTCGCAAGAACCATCAGCAAGCACATCCACTTCAGTGTCCCAGCGCAGCGTTCAAATGTCCCCAGGCCCCAGACCCCAACGCAAACGCAAATACCCTGCCACCCACCCACAGGCCATAGCACTAAATTGCTGGCCCTGGAAATGTTGCCATTTAGGCTAATGGACATCAAGGCTTTTTGCAGCCTGATGGTGGCGGCTGTCCCTCGTTACGCAGTGCTCAGCCGCCACTATTTTTCCCGGTGTGCCGTCTCCACCTTACACCAGCATGCGTCCCGAAACATAACCCGTGCCCTGACCAACACAGTTACGGGGAAGGTCCACTTAACAACTGACACATGGACAAGCGCTTCTGGCCAGGGACGCTACATTTCCTTGACGGCACACTGGGTGAACGTTGTGGAGGCTGGGAGCGAGTCGTACCCTGGGATGGCACAGGTGCTACCGACGCCAACGATTGCGGGCCATACTTCCATCCGCATTTCCACCACCAACTACAGTAGCGGCTGCAACCCCTCCTTCTCTTCCACCACCTCCTCCTCCACTTCCACTGCAGAATTCCCATCTTGCAGCACTAGTCAGCCTTCACTCAGTAGCTGGAAGCAGTGGAGCACAGCAGCACAGCAGTCGGGAAGCAGCAACAGGTCGTGCTGGAGCTTATTTGCCTAGGTGACAAACAGCACAGCGCCGCAGAGCTGAGGCAGGGCATAATAGACCAGGCTGAGCTGTGGCTCTCGCCAGTCAACCTACAGCCAGGCATGGTTGTGTCTGATAATGGCCGCAACTTGGTGACGTCTTTGGAGCTGGGCAACCTCAGGCACATACCATGCCTGGCCTACGTCTTCAACTTAACAATTCAGCGGTTTCTGAAAAACCTACCCCAATTTGCCTCAGCTACTGGTGAAGGTGCGCCCCCTGTGTGCCCATTTCTGAAAGTCACCTACAGCTTCAGCCGGCCTTGCGCTTGCCAGCTCACGACTGCTGTGTGACCTGAGCATGTGCTAGAACTCCACATGTTGGGCAGGGTTTATGAGCAGCAGAGGGCAGTAGTGGAATACCAGCTGCAACACGGTCGGCGCCTTTCCAGTCAGCTTCCGCTCTTCACAAGCGACAAGTGGGCAATGATGTCTGACCTCTGTGGGGTTTTAAACAACTTTGATGAATCTACACAGATGGTGAGCGGCGATAATGCAATTATCAGCGTAACCATCCCACTTCTGTGTGCAAAAAAGCTCATTGCTCACAATAAAGGCGGACGCTCTGCATGTGGAAAAGTCTATGTCTCCGTGTTGTGTCACAAGGAGGGAAAAGTTTTGGAAGATGGTGAAGGAGTACCTAGCTGACCGCGTCAACGTCCTCAGCGATCCCTCTGTGCCTTAACCATAATTTTTTCGCCGGTCAGCGCAGCAGCAGCATGTCACCCACAATTTTTCGACGGTCAGCGCAACAACAGCATGTCACCCACAATTTTTTCAACGGTCAGCTCAGCAGCAGCATGTCAACCATAATTTTTTCGACGGTCAGCTCAGCAGCAGCATGTCACCCCTATTGTTTTTGAGTGTCAGCAGCAGGCCATCAATCCGAATTTTTCAAGGGTGTGTCTGATGCCCTCCTTTATGTGTAATAAAGGGTGTATTGGAGTGCCTGTTCCTTGTAATTTTTGGCAGCCCTTTCACTTTGTGCATAGGCTTTATGAGTGTAGGAGTCCCATGACATGAACAATTATACTACAATGTGAATGAGACCCTCCTTTATGTTATATACCGGTTGTATCGGAGTGCCTCTTCCTTGTAATTTTTGGCAGCACTTGCGCTTTACGTAAATAAAAATAAGTAAATATATTTTTCCTAATAATATTTCCTCTAAAAGTGATGTTATATTTGGTTTTGGGGGGTACTATTGTCATTCCGTAAAAGTGGCGTAATAGTCGGACATCATCGTTAATAGCATCGACTTCGGTCTCCAAGATGCATCCAGACATCCTCCCCATGCTGTTCCCTAACCATTTCTGTGGTGTTTCAACCATTTTCTCACGTTTCCCTATGAACCAGACACCCTCCCCTCTGCAGAGCAGGGGGTGCCTGGTCTTCTCCCATTGACTTCCATTATACTCGGGTGCTCGGCCGAGCACTCGAGCACCACCTAGTGTTTGGCCAGAGCACCCGAGCATTGCGTTGCTCGATCATCACTAGTAATAAGCAGTACTCAAAAAGTCGTATATATAGCAAGATACACACAGCTATGTTGACATGAAAATAAAAAGTTATAGACTTTGAAATGCAGAGATAAAAAATTTGGCTAAAAAAACTGACCAACAAATATGTGAGTCACGTCTGAGGGTACAGCCACACGGTACGGTTGTGATGCAGATCACATGCAGGCGTGATGTGGTTAGGAAACATATGCTGTCTGTTACCACACTGATTAACTTCAAATAATAATACCTGTGGTAAAACATACTCTGCAAGCGGCGGCTCAAATATATATCTCCTGCAGTCATCAGCTGCAAGCAGCAGGACATGTCTTATCAGGTGCAGTCATCACAACCTTGAAAGTGCCAAGTCTATCTCCGAAATCTATTTTCTCACGGACTTCTATTGGGAAATGAGATGCTGCGGTTCCTAACCGCATCATGACTGCATCAAGACCGCACCGTGTGGCAGTAACCTAAAGTATTTGCTTGCATTATGCTCTATCACATGATTTATTATGAAGGCATACTTACCAAGAATCATTTCTTCCAGTGGCAGCATATAGCGGCAAACAGGTGCCTACTTTTTTAAAATATGGAACCCTAGAGAAACCAAAGGGGAAATTAATCACAAGGGCAATATTTGGAGTCAGTTTATCAAACGTCACATCTCGTTAAATTTGGTGCATCTTTAAATCTAACAGCTTTATCTAGCAATGCTAGTCCAGTTTCTTTATGCCACACCCTACTGTAATTAACTAGAAACCTGCTTAGTGACTTTTAGCTTAACCGCTCCTACTCTCCTATCCACTTTTAAAAACTGGAGTGAGTGGTGTAAGCATGCAAAAAGTCACAAGCTTTCTGATCAAGTAAGCCCAATATATGCAAAGCCCTGTTTTGCAACTTTTGGGAGTCAGAATTCAGGTGTGCAAGGAGTGATAAATTGACCAGTCGCCCCCCCCCCCCCCCCAAGAGCTTAAGGACTCATGCACACAAACCTATTATATTTTCTTTCTGTGTCCTTTTTGCGTTTTTTTGCGGACTGTATGCGGAACCTTTCAATTCAATTAGTCCGCAAAAAAAAAAAAAGGTAGTTTCTCTGTGTGCATTCCGCTTCCGCATGTCCGTATATCTGTCCTACGGGCAAGGATAGTACTGTTCTATTAGGGGACAGCTGTTCCGTTCTGCAAAATACAGAATGCACACAGATGTCATCCGTGTTTTTTGTGGACTGCAAAATACATACGGTCGTGTGCATAAGTCCTAAATGAAGAATCAATGAAGAAGAGTAATTTCAAGGAATTACTTATCTCTGCTAAGTATTTATTAGAGGGCGCCCTGCACACAGCTATAACCATTTTGTGGTTCACAAAATATGGATGTAGTACATGTGCATACCACAATTTTTGTGGACCCACTGTAAAAAGTCTATTCTTGTCCACAAAATGGACAAGAATAGGACAGGTTCTATAATTTGTGGCCCAGCCGCACAGATGTGGTGCTGTCCATTTTTTTTTGCGGACCCATAGAAATGAAGGGGACTGTGTGCGATCTGCAAAAAATGCAGATCAGACATGGACCAAAAATATGGTTGTGTGCATGAGGCCTGAAGTAAGAATTTGAATTTGCATGCTCAAAATGATTAATGAATATCACATCTCTGACTCAATATGAAATCTTTAAATTGCAGTGTTTCAAAAATACAGGAGCTACAGTAAGCATGATATGAACAAGGCACTGGATCTGGAGCTGAAAGGAGACATTGAAAACTGTCTTACGGCCATTGGTATGTAGTGTAGACGTGGTAATGTAGACATGTTCAGGTTTCTGTGATAGCCATAATTTATTACTCAATGTATTATTCAGTCATTAGTTATTGCCATGTAGTCACCATATAGTAAGTTCTGGGAATTTACTAGACTGATAAATACTCAGCTGTATGGACAGGTTTTCAGTTTTTGAATGTTTCCTTTGACTGCCAGTAAGAACTTGAAAATGTGTGTAAAGAAAGTACCAGCATGATTTGTTCCACGAGCTACCCTGAGAATAATCCAGCAGGTGAGCAGTATATTCTCGGGGATGGCATTGAACAATACATTTTTATCATAAGTTTACCAAATTTTAACCTACCAAAAATGTCCATGGTTTGAGCTTTATATCATAGCTTTAATATAGTAGATATGTCTCTGGGGCAAGAGAGGATCAGAATTATGAATTAAGAAAAATATTTTTCCAGATAATACAGTATGTCATTGCTACTTCCCACCGCACCCTTAACAGTATCACCTTTACCATTTTTTGGCCAAGCAGTGTAGCACAACAATGTTTGGAATTTGTGAAATATTTCAATCCGAAAAAAAATGTGTATACCAGAAATAATTCTAGTGAGAAATGTCTTGTCTAAAAGTGATAATCTTGTCACTTAGGGGTGTAATAATTGCAATTATAGAAGTACAGGGGCATAGTTATCTAATGGGGTTGCAGAATTAGCAGTTGTACCTGGGCCGTGGAACAGAGAAGAGGGTGAAAGGCTCATCTGCTGGCAAAGACACCAGTGCTAAAAATGGCACTTGCTAGATTGGGCCCTGTTACAGATTTTGCAGTGGGGCACCTACTGTAAAATGCTACAGTTCTAGATGTAAGCAATATCCTAACCCTTTTGCTTAACATCCTGACCTTCAAAACCATGTTACAATGAAATATTACTTTATTGCTGTCAACAGACAAGAAATGAGATTAGCATAAATAATGTGCAAAATGAGGATTCTTTAGTGGATGCAACAGTGCTGCACAGAAACTTGGAAAGAACATCACCAAACAATCTGAGAGGTAACATGGGAGTCTAGATTGCTATGGAGGCATTGTAGAGTCCAGTAATAGCACAGTCCAGGACACAGGAGAACAAATGTGGAGCACTAGAGCACTGAGACCAGGAGACACCAGGAGCGGCAACCAGTTACAGATTTTATTCAGTACCAGTAGACACATAGAT
Organism: Rhinella marina; assembly: GCA_900303285.1. NCBI lineage: Eukaryota > Metazoa > Chordata > Amphibia > Anura > Bufonidae > Rhinella > Rhinella marina. Next base: position 43,045 of record ONZH01010454.1, read on the forward strand.
AGATACATTGCATAGTTAGTATGGTTGAAAAAATACAGTACGTAGCTTCATCAAGTTCAACCAGGAAATGGGTGAGGATGTGAATGAAATAAAGGAATGGGAGTCAGAAGCCAGACTTCTAACCATTTTCATAAGCATTAGTGTTATTTAAATCTAAATCTGTTATTTAAAGCCTTTTTTAAAAACATCAATTGCTCCTGTCATTATCATGTCCTGAGGTAGATTATTCCACATATTCACAGTTCTTAAAGTGAAGAAGCCTTGTGGCCTCTTGATATTGAACGTTTTCTTTTCCAGACCGAGGCATTGCCCCTTGAGACAAACATGGTCAATGCTAGGGTTTAATCCTGAGACAGATGAAGTCCAGTTACTAGGAGAGCCAATATCAGAAGGACAGCAGCCATAGGGCTAATCCAGAAAGAAGACAGTAGACAGTTCACCGGGAATGTCAATATAAGCAGGAAGAGCAGACACAGGGTTAATCCAAAAACAAGCCAGTGATCAGTTTACTAGGACAGTCACTATAAAGGAATAGTATATTGTATAGTTTAGGGCCCTTATACAAATGAAATCACAGGCAGTCAGGGATCAGTACTGTTAAATACCTCACCTAGCTCTGAGATTAAATAAAGAGTCAGAAACCTGAATGGCTCATCTTACAGTCATACTGACAGGTCAACCACCCTGGATTTGGCTGGTTGGCATAGCAACCTGCCGAGCACAGACCTGAAAAAATACACTACATTAATTGGTGTCATCTGCAAAAATAGAAACAGTGCTATTAATCCCATCTATTATATCATTAATAAATAACTTAAATAATAGCAGACCCAGCACTGAACCATGGGGTACACCACTAATAACCAGGGACCATTTAGAATAGGAATCAGTTACAGATCTCATTTGGTATCAAAAGACACCAGGAGCAGCAACCAGGAATAGGGCAGAGACAGAACCAGAAAATACCATAAGCAGCACATAGAGCAGGGCAGGTCACAGCACAGGTAGATATTCACCAAGGCCGAGACTAGTTAGCAGGCATCAGATCAAGTCACAGCACAGGATGGAGGTCACAGCACACGCAGGTAGCAGGTGAGGTCACAGCACAGGATGGAGGTCACAGCACAGGCAGATGGTCACCAAGGCAAAGACTAATTAGAAGGTAGCAGATCATGGGCTGGTTACAAGACATAGGAGCTGGAACATGAAGACACAGGAGCCAAAGGCAGTAACAAAGAAATAAGGCATGAGCTGGACATAGTCATAAAAGTAGAACAGAGTCATCTCCAGCAGAGAAGTTCAGGAGCCGAACGTAGTAACCAAAGGACAGGACCTAGTCACAGTCAATAGTACAGCAAATGTCAGAAAACACTTGGAACTAGAAACAAACTTTGATAAAGGCAGCTTAAGGCAAAATCCCCAAGAGCAATATACCAGACAAGTCCATCTAATAATACATATGTATGTGCATAGATCCTCATGCTCTTAACTGGTTAGATTTTATGGCAGATCTTGATTAGATTATAAACAGCATTACAGAAGAAGTCAGAACCAGAGAACAGTTTAACCATTTCTGGTATTTGTGACTGACTCAGGGGCGGATTGGCCATAGACCTTACAGGGAAATTTCCCGGTGGGCCAATGCCCAGGGGGTTGCCTGAGCCATCCTCACGGCCGGCCTGTGGAAGTTTTTGGGGATGTATTTTGTGATGGACTGTGGTATTTGGCTCTGTTGAGGTGGTATAATGTGCCACAATATGGTATTCCTGGCCCTGCCTTCCATCAATTTGGACCCGACTACGAAACGGGGCAACTTTTAGTATTTTTTCCAGGGCCACTTTAAGTTCCCAGTCCGCCCTTGGACTGACTAATGAAGACTGAACATAACAGTGCTGGATATGTAACCTGAACAATAGAGCAGGAGCTGACTTGATTAAACCACCTCTGGCAAATGGCACTCCGCCAGTAAAAGAGAGGACAGCAGCATCAAAAGTGGAGTTCATGACACAACTCTAGTTATAACCTCCAGACAAGTCTCTACTGATCGATCAAGATTGCTTCATTTGACAACATATGCAGATATGAACAAAGTTTAAGCCAATTATAAAGGATAATTAAATGTATAATTTGTGTCCTGTCTGTTCTTTTTACAGTGAAATGTGCTGCGAGTAGAGCTGCATTCTTTGCTGAAAAACTCTACCTGTCAATGAAGGTATAACATACGTCTTTGATCTTGTTCAGATTACATGATACTTTCACAGTAAAAAAAGCTCCTACTGTACTTTTCCATCATACTCTAATCTACATGTCCCTGCATTTCAAATTAATTTATAGTAGAGATGAGCGAATCTATTTGCCGATTCATTGATTTGTATCGAATCTTGGAAATTTTTAGCTGCGAAGCGAATCCGAATATTAGGTGATTCGCTTTGGCTTTGTACGCAATCACTACGCAATTTGTCCTATAAATTATACTCTATTGTTACGTATAAGTTACTGCGTACAAATTCAATTCATTAGCGAAATTTTACTGTTAGTTCGTTTATCATGTGCAAAAGCCCGGGAAGAAAGCGGTCACCTGACCTAGTTGGCAAGGCTTGCTCTGATTGGCTCAGGCTCGGTAAGCCAGTGACACATCACTTCTGCTGCGACTGCTGAGACGAGCAGAAGCACTGTGCGTGAAGTTCTGAGACCTGTTTTGTGAAAATTTGGTGTAATTGCTCTGGAAATCCATATTACACATATCAGGGATACTGCAGGGCAAGTGCAGGGCCAGTTCAGGGCTAGTAATTAATTAGACAGGGAGAGATAGGAAGAGACAGGGAGATACAGGGACAAAGACCAGCTGCAGGGCCACAGAGTGAATTAAAAAATGTCTGGAATGGATAAGCATAAGGGGTCAATTTCCAGCCAGACCTCGAGCTGTAAAAAAAAGAGAAGGTGGCACAAGGCAGAAGTGCCAAAGGACCTGTAGGCGGAGCATCTACTAGTAGTATTCGCAATACTTAGCCGTTGTTCCACCAGGTTAACTCACCAAGACGCAAAATTGTAGTGGAGGAGAAAGTGCAAACATTCGCGCACTAATAACGAACGGTAAAAAGGTACGCAACCTCTTTGAACACGTACGCATAAGCGTACAAATTGCGTACGAAAATGACGGGCTTTGCTGGAGAGGAATGGTGGAGCAGGAGGAATGCTCTGAGTCTGACCCCTGGCTTCATATGGATACTGTATCAGCAGATGACAGCAGATCATCCGGCTGAGACTGAGATGAGCGTGCCATCCACGCTGTTGTTATGAAACTGTTTTGCACATGTAATGTGCCTGGTTCACCAGCATGTGGCAGCATGTATGGCAGAGAGATCTCTAGATAGAATGGAACTTACCATTCCATTCTCCCCCTCTTGGGCGGAAGTGGCCTAGTCCTGCTTCCTACGAGAAGAAAGGGTTGTAGTTCTAGTTTATTCCAGTCTAGTCTAAACAGTAGAGCTGAAAAGAAGTGCCAAGATGTAGCAGCAAAGGAAAGTTCCCCCTCCTGCACCAGGAGTCTCTCCAGAGGGGAGCAGCTCATAGAGCATCATGACTCCTTACAAATTAACTGACCGAGTACTACGAGAGGATCAACAGCCAAAGGCACCCCACTCCACAGGTAGAGAACAGGCAGAAAATCCAGCTGCCAGAATAGAGCTGAGTTTAGCACAGCAGAGAGAGAAAGTAGAGTACTCAAGTTTGCCTGCCAGTTTATGCCAAAACCTGCTGGAATCCTAAATCTTGTCTGGATACAAGTTGATTCAAGTAAAGCTGTTGAACTTTATAAAAGTCTGGACTCGACTATTTCCCCACCTCCACCATTACTTTCCCCTTTATTGCTTTGAAGCCTAACCCTGGGGAGCGACTATGTCTAGGTAGGAGCACTGTGACACAGAAAACTATTGGGGCCGCACCACACCACTTGGCATTCCTATAGACCTGGGACATGATCGGCTATAGGGGACAGCACAATGCAACTGCACAGCAGTGCTCCTGGCTACTCAGCTGTCTTGGTTGCTGCAGTATTGAATTACTATATGACTGTATTGGAGCTCTGCATAACAATAGAAATATAATCTGCTTTTTTTAGAAGCAACATTCAAACCAACAATTTTTATTTTCTTGTTGGAGACCAGTGCATTCACCAGTACAATATAGTGCTACAGTGTACTATGTGTGAAACAGCATAGCCTACAGTGTGAAGAAACTATTTTATTCCAGGACCATGGAGATGTCCATGAGGAGGAAGGCCCCTATACGTTTGAGAAAATGAAAGAAGCAATGCTTATCCCTTTTCTCCCCATCTGCTTCCTGTGCAGGGTTGCAACAGTGAAATTCTGTGCACACAGGTCACCGTGCAGCCAAAGGGGCAGGGGAAAAAAGGGAGAAGTATCCATTATTTTGTTATTTTAGCATATGCACAGGGGCTGCTCGAGTTTTCATTTAAGAGTTCGGCTAGATAGCTATCTTGGTCGTGTGCTGCGACTGTGACCCCAGAATCACAAAAATCTAACACTGCTGATTTTTTTTTTTCAGTTTTTCATTCAGGACAAATGTACTGTGTCATTCTGTGATCCCATTAATTTGTATCAGATCGCACTGTGATCCTTGGGCGCAACAGCTGTCACGCAAACAAGATCGCTGTGTAACTAAGAGAGCCCCTTAAAATTCAGGTTACACTCCAACCAAACACTTCTATTCTTCTATTATATACCCTGTAATAGAGAAGCTGTGTTTTTGCGTTAAAGTGGATGTAGGTATCTATGTAAAAACAATGTTTTTTGTCCATAAATTTCAAATTTATCTGTTATACTTGTTTAATTAAATTGATAATCTGTTTACATATACGCCCTCATAACTTCTTCTCAACTGTATACAGGGCTCCGGAACTCGGGACAAAGAGTTAATTCGAGTTATGGTTTCCCGTTCAGAAATAGACATGAATGAAATCAAGGCTAATTACAAGAGAATGTATGGAAAAACATTGTGTCAGGCAATTTTGGTAAGTATAATAGTACAAAAAACAATTCAAATATTTATATGGAAAGTACTCTGCATTCTTGGGTCTTCAGGTAACTAACACCATTCAGATCCATAATACAACAAACATTTAATTAATACTTAATTAATACTAGTGATGAATTAATAATTTCTTTGCCATTTTGCCTGATCAATCAAGGAATCATGGGAAATCATGGAAACATCAAGTTATCTATTACTTTATTCACCAAATTTGTAATTTCAGGAGTAACAAATACAGTAGCTATGCCAATGCATTCTAATGGCTGACAAACACAAACCAAAATGTGACATGGCATAGCTCTCCAAAAAAAATTCTTCATTCCTAGTTAATAGTCTAGTTAACAATTCCTTTTTTACATAACCAATTTTTTTCCTCAACCAAGCAATGTTTTTCAGAACTGTTTTGTGGATACTTTCTGAAACTATGTTTGCAACCTCAAGGCCCTGGAGCTTGCTGTCAGTGAGGAGGACCACCAAAAGACAGAAATGTACAGTTGAGACAAGAGAGACCACTAATACACCTTATGAGCCATGCACCCGTATTAGTCCATTATCACACAGTGTTGGATCAGTGATTCCCATCATTGATTGTGAGCCAAAATGAGGACTGAAAGCTACACAGACATAAGGTGTAATGGGAATATTTGTACCTGTTCTGTGCTTTTGACCTGTACTTACCAGGTTTGGGCTCACAATCACTGATGCAAAGTCATTGATCAAAGCATGCTTAGGGGTTGTTCACATATCAGTTATTTGATCAGTTATTTCCATCAGTTATTGTCAGCCAAAACCAGGTGCGGTTCAAAAACACCAAACAGGTGCAGATCTTTTCATTATACCTGATCTCTGTTTAGTGTTCACTCCTGGTTTTGGCTCACAATAACTGATGGAAATAACTGATCAAAAAACTGATATGTGAACAACCCCTTAGTGGAGCTTTTCACTGATCCCATTTTTGACCCATAAAATACAGGTGTAACAAACATTAAAGAGGACCTTTCACCACTCATGACATGTCTGTTTTCATAGTGTCATGTATTCCTTATGTAATAACAATTCTGGAACACCTGTTCTTATGGCTCCATGTTGTGCCATTTCTTTATTATTTCTACTAGAAGTTCGGACTGAATTGCTAACAGTCTGCAGTAAGGGTACAAAGGGGTGGCATCAAGTTGGGGGTGTGCCCCTGCACAGTCTCACAATGGAAGCACTGACTGGATAGAGTGAGACTGTAAATCAAATCAATATTTGGAATGACCACCCTTTGCCTTCAAAACAGCATTAGTTCTTCTAGGTACACTTGCACACGGTATTTGAAGGAAATTGGCAGGGAGGCAGACCACACACCTGCAATGCGGCCCATGGGGAAAAGGGGCCCTCAGTGGAGGATAGGCCCCGCCCCCTAATTAGACTGATCCAGCTCCAGTATAGTATCCACCATCAGTGGAGAAAGCTAAAGGAACTGTGATGATGTCATCACAGGTCATGTACATGTAAAAAAGAAACTGCACAAATAATGGTGTAGTTCCCTGGTTAGATAGACCCTTCTGCCAGAACCTGTGATTACATCATCATCATCACCACAGGTAGGTTGTTCCTTAACTTAGAGAAGTAACCACAGATATGGATGCAGGTTTGCTCAAATCCTTCTGTCTCTTCATGACAGACTAAATGATGTTGAGATCAGAGCTCTCTAGGCTCTCTTCCAGGATTTCTTGTTCTTCTTTAGGATGAAGATAGTTGTGAATAACATTGGCTGTATGTTTGGGGTCATTGCACTTCTGCACAATAAATTTAAATTATTAACACTTCTATTTTTAAATGTATTTTCATTTTTTGCACACCTATCTAAAACTTTTGCACAGTACTCTATATAGCTAAATCCCTTTATATACAGTGGAGAAGGAAATTGTGTGGGTATTACATACCATACAGTATGTATCTCTGTGGCTATATGTGAGAGACTATTTACTATGCTGGAGAGGAAGGGATTAACAAGAGCTAATTGCAGGGCATCCTGAGAAGTGTAGGTGCTTGATGATTTGCCACCCACCTAAAGAAAGGCAAGCAAGTCTTCCAGATATATGAACAAAAAAACTAAATGAAAAAAAAACAAAAGTTTACAATTTGTGGGTTAATCCCTTTAGGACGCACCAAACTGAGGGATACATACTGTATGCGAGGGACTATTTCCTATGCAGGAGAGGAAGGGATTAACAAGAGTCAATTGCAGTGCATCCTGAGAGATGCAGGTGCTCGATGTTCTTCTACCCACCCACAGAAAGGCAAGTTCTCCAGATATACGCTGATAACAAAAAACTGTTTAAAATTTGTGGGTTAAACCCTTTAGGACGCACCAAACTGAGGCATACATAGTGCCTTCAGTTCCACAATACAAAACTGCAGGCATTCCCAAGTGCAACAGTACAGGGTCTCTGCACATGGCATTGTCATGAGTCTTTAAGGCTCCCATACACATAAGACTGTTGTCAGCCAAACCCAGAGTACATAAAGTACATGGACCAATGCCTAGTCCTTTTGTTCTCCTCTCTTCTATACCTGGAGGAGCCTAGCGTATATGTATAAGTCCGGAGAGATAGCGGTCAGCTGCAAAAGACTTAGTTGTATCTTTTTTTTATCAATATGTATTTAACTATCATTTGTTTGCAGGATGACACCAAAGGAGATTATGAGACCATCTTGGTGGCTCTGTGTGGAGGAGATTAAACACGATCTGATCACAATCTTGAAAACAATTGTTTAAGCCATTGCAGACAACTATAAGCATCAATATCTCAATGCAATATGACATTCCACTGCAAATGTTTTGCATATTGTGTTTTATAACAGGTTTTCATTATAAATGCTACCGTCAAATCATTTTATTCCTTGTCAATTTCCATTTCAAAATATTTGTGAACATATGTACACATTAAAGTTCATACAAAATATATCTGTCTATACAGTACTTTCTTGGCAGCTCCTCACTTTCCAGAGCATAGGATTCCTGGGCCTCACTAATGGTCAAATGTCATGCCAAAATTAAAAATATATGACTTACTTTGCTTTTCTCATTTGAAAACCCAGTATTACATTAAAGGGGTTGTATTATAAACTACTTTTCACTCTAAAGTGTATTTTCATCAGGTAGTTTCCATTCCTCCTTGGATAGTTTTTTTTTTTTTTTTTTTTTTTTTAATTCTCCATGCTTGAATCCTATTTCCTGGTTTGTCATGTATCTGCTGTCGCACCATGCCTTAGGGCCAGGGGAGGACTGCCCATCTGATAATCCTCGCAAATGCCAGATAGGCCAGTGTTGGAGTGGGCTGCCTGAAACTGAGCATGTGCGGCCATCTCAGTGAGCAGGAGAAAGAAATAAGAAAGGAAAACAAACAGCAGGTGGCACTATACAGACATTTTATTGAATAACTCACTGGCTATAAAACATATTTTATTACATGCAATTACAAAAGTATTCAGATCCAGGTGCTGGTTTGAAAACTGTAGAATATTTTTCATGGGACAATCTCTTTCATTACAAGGCTTCAATGTAGGATGGAACCTACGTAGCTACTTTAGAATAAGGCACTTTTGATAAATGGTTGCATTTGAGAAAATTGACATACAGAGATATCTTTTGGGCAGAATACATTTATATTAGTAGTGGCACAACCCCTTTAAAATAAGCACAAAACACAGTCAGAAACAAATATGTTGTTAAACCTGACAGTTCTGCAGTCAGAGAAACATCCGTGTAGCATACAGTGCCTTGCAAAAGTATTTGGCCCCCTGGAACTTTTCAACCTTTTGCCACATTTCAGGCTTCAAACAAAAAGATATAACATTTTAAATTTTTGGTGAAGAATCAACAAGTGGGTTACAATTGTGAAATGGAACGAAATTTATTGGATCATTTAAACTTTGTTTGTAATAATAAAACTAAAAAGTGAGGCGTGCACAATTATTCACCCCCCCCCCTTGCATTAATACTGTGTTGCACCACCTTTTGCTGCGATTACAGCTGCAAGTCGCTTGGGGTATGTCTCTATCAGTTTTGCACATCTAGAGACTGAAATTCTTGCCCATTCTTCCTTGCAAAACAGCTCGAGCTCTTTGAGGTTGGATGGAGAGCATTTGTGAACAGCTGTTTTCAGCTCTTTCCACATATTCTCAATTGGATACAGGTCTGGACTTTGACTTGGCCATTCTAACACCTGGATACGTTTATTTTTGAACCATTCCATTGTAGATTTTGCTTTATGTTTGGGATCATTGTCTTGTTGGAAGATAAATCTCCGTCCTAGTCTCAGGTCTTTTGCAGACTATAAACAGGTTTTCATCCAGAATGGTCCTGTATTTGGCTCCATCCATCTTCCCATCAATTTTAACCATCTTCCCTGTCCCTGCTGATGAAAAGCAGGCCCAAACCATGATGCTGCCACCTCCATGTTTGACAGTGGGGATGGTGTGTTCAGGGTGATGAGCTGTGTTGCTTTTACGCCAAACATATCGTTTTGCATTGTTTCCAAAAAGTTCGATTTTCGTCTCATCTGACCAGAGAACCGTCTTCCACATGTTTGGTGTGTCTCCCAGGTGGCTTGTGGCAAACAATAAACAAGACTTTTTATGGATATCTTTGAGAAATGGCTTTCTTCTTGCCACCCTTCCATAAAGGCCAGATTTGTGAAGTGTTCAACTGATTGTTGTCCTATGGACAGACTCTCCCACCTCAGCTGTAGATCTCTGCAGTTCATCCAGAGTGATCATGGGCCTCTTGGATACATCTCTGATCAGTCTTCTCCTTGTTTGTGATGAAAGTTTAGAGGGACGGCCGGGTCTTGGTAGATCTGCTGTGGTCTGATACTCCTTTCATTTCAATATGATCGCTTGCACAGTGCTCCTCGGGATGTTTAAAGCTTGGGAAATCTTTTGGTATCCAAATCCAGCTTTAAACTTCTCCACAACAGTATCACGGACCTGCCTGGTGTGTTCCTTGGTCTTCATGATGCAGAACCCTGAGACTATCACAGAGCAGGTGCATTTATACGGAGACTTGATTACACACAGGTGGATTCTATTTATCTTCATCAGTCATTTAGGACAACATTGGATCATTCAGAGATCCTCAATGAACTTCTGGAGTGAGTTTTCTGAACTGAAAGTAAATGGGCCGAATAATTTTGCACGCCCAACTTTTCAGTTTTATTATTACAAAAAAGTTTAAATGATCCAATAAATTTCGTTCCACTTCACAATTGTGACCCACTTGTTGTTGATTCTTCACCAAAAATTTAAAATGTTATATCTTTTTGTTTGAAGCCTGAAATGTGGCAAAAGGTTGAAAAGTTCCAGGGGGCCGAATACTTTCGCAAGGCACTGTATGCTTCCTTCTGTCAAAACTAAGCTCACAACTGCACCTCACCAGTGAAGTGTCCATAGGTTGTTAAGAACTGGTCTATGCCAACAGAATAAAAAGAGTATTACACAAGTCCAGTCTTAGGGCTCATGCACACGACCTTATGTATTTTGCGATCTGCAAAAAATACGAATGACATTAGAGTTGATCGAATCCTAAAATATTCGGGGATTCGGAATTCGGCCCGAATTTTCCGCGGGATTCGTGAGTTCGAGCCGAATCACGAATCCCATTAAAGTCTATGGGAGACCCGAATATTTTTGCAGGGGCCAAAGGTTCTGCACAGTCAAGTTTGCCCCAACATGTGAAAACCTCAGAAAAAGATGGAAACACCTTGGAAATGGATAGGAAACACCAGGGGCAGCATGTAGGGATGCCTCTGAGGCTCCCTAATTGCACCATTTTTTCTAAATCTGGCCAATAGTCTGTTGATGACCCCAAGGCAATTTTCAGGGACACGGTAATGGTGACCCACTTAAAAATGCTGCCTGACAACCTGGCGGTGAACCCCTGATTGTCTGTCTTTCAATAACATTGCAGTGTAAAGCATGGTGGTGAGCCTCAGTATGACTTTTTGGATGGAGATTGCATGTGGTCACGTACTCCCTGGAACCCCATAGTCACCCCTTCTCTGATGTGCTAGCCCAGAACATTCTCTGCCCCAATTTGCAAGACCTTTTGCAGTCTCAGTGTGCTGACAGTGTGGATTTACCTGTGTTGTCTGAGGAGGTGGTGGACAATGGCGAGACACAGGTGTCGGGGGGTGAGGTAGTTTAAAGTGAAGCAAGTTACAGTGGAGACTCCTTGGGGGGACTTTCTCATGATGGGACAGATTCAACTTGGGTGGATCAGGCACAGGAACAGATCAATTTTTTTTTTTTTTGTGTTTATTTAACTTTTATTTAGCACAAATAGCCACAGAGATATTTATTTGTTCTCTTCGCTGCGCAGTCTGGCGTTGGGGTTCGTCACTTTGATGGCGAGCTGTGCCGCTCTCTCCACAATGGATTGGTGGCGGATGAACTTCTTCGTCCGCTTCTTGACGATCCTGGGCTTAATGAGGGGCCGGAGAGCCGCCATGATACCGGTTCGAAGTGTCCGCCTTCTCCGCAGACAGCCTGAGGAAGAGAGCGGAACAGATCAATTTTAAGCGTGAGGCAACATCAGCACCACAACCGCTTGGGAGAGGCAGTGGGCATTGTGTTTAGAAAGGCTGATGGGCTTCCGTCAGCACTGTGTGTATAGAACCCCATGGCCTTTCATAAAAAATGTGGTTACAAAGCCGCATGACTCCTGAAAAATTGTTTTTAGAAAGCCGGATTACTTTCCTGAAAAATTGTTAGTAGAAAGACAGATGACTTTCCTGAAAAATTGTTAGTAGGAAGCCGGATGACTTTCCTGAAAAATTGTTGCATATACAACTCAGATGAAGAGGAGGAGGAGGAAAGCAAGCAATTTAGGAGGTAGCCTGAGGTGGGGATGAGAACTGGGGGGATATCCATGACCTGTTCATCTTGATGAACGCGAGGATGTCGGCGTTGTCGGTGGACAGACGCGTCCGTTTGTCCGTAATGATACCCCCGGCGGCACTAAAACCCCTTTCAGACAGTACACTTGCAGCAGGGCAGGCAAGCACCTCAAGAGCGTACTGCGCAAGTTCTGGCCACCTGTCCAGCTTGGCCAGCCAGTAATTATATAGCGTGGAGGTATCGGTCAGGACGTTGGTCTGGTCCGCGACATACTCCCTCACCATCTTGCGGTACTGTTCCGCCCTGCTCTGCCTGCCCTGTGGCTGTGTCGTACTGTCTTGCTGGGGTTTAAGAAACTTGGCAAAAGCATGGAATAGTGTACCCCTGCCCTTGGCGCCTACACTGACTTTCCCCCTCCTCACCTCTCCAACTTCAGCCACTGCAGTCCGCCCCCTGTTGCTCGACTGGTCTGGAAAGGCCTGAGCAGTTTTTGAACCAGGGCCTTGTGGTAGAAAGTGACTCGGGTGCTCCTTTCCTCCACGGGTATAAGTTGGACAAAGTTGTCCTTGTAGCGTGGGTCAAGGAGGGTGTACACCCAATAGTCATTGGTGGACAGTATCCTCTTGACCCGGGGATCACAACAAAGACAGCCAAGCATAAAGTCTGCCATGTGCCCTACTGTGCCAACACGCAAGCCTTCGGCCTCCTCACTTAGCGGACTCTCCATCTCCTCCTCCCCCCTTCCTCCGACCCCCAATTCATCCTCCACAGCCCATACCCGCTCAACAGGTATCATGGAATCACCCCCTGATGCATGGTGCCCAAGAGTTTCTTCCTCCTCCTCAGCCTCCTCCTCCTCCTCAGTTTCGCGCTGCGAAACTGACAACAGGGTGCTCTCAATGTCACTGTCTTCCCCCACCTCCTGTGACACTGCTGAATCCTCAGATCTTAGGTTCCTCAAGGAGTTATGGATGAGGCACAACAGAGGGATGGTGACACTGATGATGTGTGCATCACCACTGACCATCTCTGTTGCCTCCTCAAAGGGACCTAAGACCTGGCAGATGCCAGCCATCCACGTCCACTCCTCAGCATAGACATGAGGAAGCTGACCGGCCTGACTACCACCTCGGGGGATCAGCTGGCAGTCTACAACTGCGTTGTTGGTACACCCTGGCTAGCATGTGTAACGTCGAGTTCCAACGCGTGGGAACGTCACACAGCAGCCGGTGAACAGGGAGTTGTAGCCGCCCTTGCACAGTCCTGAGGGTCGCGGCATCGGTGGTGGACTTGCGAAAATGGGCGCATATGCGCCGCACCTTGGTGAGCAACTCACTCAACTGGGGGTAGGTCTTGAGGAACCGCTGGACCACCAAGTTGAGCACGTGGGCCATGCATGGCACGTGAGTCAGCCCACCAAGATGCAGAGCGGCCACCAGGTTACGCCCATTATCGCAGACCACCATTCCTGGCTGAAGGTTCACCGTCACCAGCCACACATTGGTCTGCCCCCCTGATGCCCTGTAAGAGCTCTTCAGCCGTGTGCCTCTTATCCCCCAGGCTCAGCAGTTTCAGGACTGCCTGCTGCCGCTTCCCTACCACAGTGCTGAAACTGCTGGCCATCGAGGAAATGAGACTTGACGATTGGGGCATCACTGCCACTTTGGAGGAGGAGGAGGTGGAGGAGGAGGTGGAGGCATAATGTGCCGGAGACACACAGACGGAACTGTGTCCCGCAATTCGTGGTGTGGGTAGCACATGTGCAGCCCCACGATCGGTCTCTGACCCAGCCTCCACCAGATTGACCCAATGTGCCGTGAGGGAGATGTAATGTCCCTGGCCACCGGTACTCGTCCACGTATCTGTGGTCATGTGGACTTTACCACAAACCGCGTTTTTGAGAGCGTGGGCGATGTTCTCAGACACATGCCGGTGCAGGGCGGGGACGGCACATCGGGCAAAATAGTGTCGGCTGGGGACAGAGTAACGGGGGGCTGCCGCCTCCATAAGGTTGCGGAAGGATTCTGTCTCCACAAGCCTGTACGGCAACATTTCCAAACTAATCAGCTTGGCGATGTGCACATTTAGAGCTTGTGCATGGGGGTGAGAGACAGTTGAATGCCACACTGGGACACATGAGTGGAGGAGAGGGAGGGAGATGGAGCTGGAGGGGTCCCTTCGGGGCTGGAGGCTGCAACGTCCTGGATTGGACGAGACACAGTTGCTGGACTAACTGTGTCAACGTCACCAGCTGACAGAAGTGCAAACCATTTGGTGGGGTGTTTTCTCTCCAAATGTTTGCGCAGGCTACTAGTGGTCAGGTTGTTGCGTTTTGAACCCCTGCTCATTGACGTGTGGCACAGCTTGCACACCGCCAAACGAGGATCGGCCTCATCATCCTTAAAGTACTCCCAAACTAAGGAGTGGCGCATAGTACGGGCTGGAGCGTGACCTCTAGGAGCACTTGGGGAAGTAGTGACTCGGCCCTGGCTTGTCCCTCGTCACAGCCCTCTGGCTCTCTCAACAGCTTGTGGTGCTGA